>OX424573.1:36877732-37357732 GCA_949152435.1 Gastracanthus pulcherrimus
TGTATAATAATCTATACTTTTCAGTTTACAGTTATCAGTATGAAGAAAGTGATATTTTATTTCATTTACTTCTGAAACCTAAAATTCCATACAAATTCAGTATACGTTTTACGATAAATAAAACATTATTATTTAATAATTAATTTTCATGCTCCTAACATTGATTTTTTGATATATCATTTGTTTTAATTTAACGTAATTATTATTATAAAATAATATTTTACATAAAAAAGTATAACAGTTACAATACAATCATGTGTACATAGTTTAAAATTAAAAAAAAAGTGTCTGATATTAGGTACACATTTTTGAATATTTCTCAGACTTAATTACGATTACTATAGTTAGTTAATTTGAATTCGACTTTTACATACAATTGGACATTGGCGAAAGCCACTTAAACAAATTTATTAGCTCACTTTTATACATAAATAAAAGTCTTACATGTACGTCTGTATTTATTATATAAATTACTATTTATATAAATTTGTCAAATTATTACATTATTTATTTATCCTTTGAAAGTCAAAAACGATTTATCAATTGTAAAAGTGTTTTATAGGTCACCCCAATCTCAGACTTGGAAATTATTAGTTAATCACCCTTCTTAAATAGCTAAAATCACTTGTGGTAAAAAATATCATGTCATTTTTGATGGATGACTTATTTATGAATTTTGTTATTTTTTAATAATTGTGAAATTAAAAACAACGAAAGTAAGTGCGTATAAGAATCATGCTAAGTGTTTTAGTCAATTCAATAAAGATTATATAAGATACTTTATTAACGAAGTTATGTGTACTGTAATGTACTTTTATCAATGGTTATTATACATTCACAAGCTAATTAAGTTGTATAATAATTTAACAATTTGTTATAAACTTTAAGATGTTTTAACAACTCGCGACCGAAATGCCTCATCTATCTTAACATCATCAGTTTTTAGTTACGTTTGTATTGAAAGATGTATCGAATGTTTGATTTCTAATTTCGATATTTTGATTAACAAAAAAAATTGAATGTGTGGGAAAATAACCTCGGCGCGCAGAGCGCGCCATCATCTTCTCTCGTAACAATTTAAAATAGTCACTAAAGAGGTGTGAAAAATCACCGTATTTATAACAATTAAGTTCCGTCCAATATACATGCATTTCCAGTTATCATATTCGATTGTTAATAATTTTAACTCGGTTTAATATTTTTATACAGAACAAAGCTTAAATTAATCCTTTACTACCGAGGTGAAATTTAGTAACGTAAGCCGCGACGTGGCGTCTGTAGACCCCGTGGCGAAATTTGGCTAAAATATATTTATATACGTAATATTTACTTGATAAAAAAATAGTATTAGTAAGAGACACCATTAAATAAAAGATAAAAACAACATTCGGTTATAAAAGTAATTTTATATATGAGATAAAATTATTTGTTTAAAGAGGTTATGGGCCTTCATTTTTAAGCACGTCAAAAAGATAGTCGCAAAAAAGTAAAAAAATCGTAAACGCTTTTACTAAATCTAATGGTAACTTTTCTAATATTCATAAAACTTTAAAAAACAAACAGTTTTTGGTAAAAGAAAATATAATTTTTTAAGATTTTCAATTTTATTCTTTCGATTACTTATGCTTCAATTGTTTATAACTTTTTAAACTAATTAATTTTATAGCTCCAAACTTTTACATAATAACTATAATTATATTTAATGAGTTTACGAAAAGGTTTTAGGGCTGGAAATATAATATTGATAAAGTTATAAATGACTCAATTTTGAGTGGGGTCTCACAGATTCCACCTCGGTAGTAAAGGGTTAAAGCTCTTTTCGCTAGTTTTATTGTGTGTTAGGGACAGTTTTTACTCTAAAAGCATGTAGAGTTTCATCGAGAAGACGTATTTTTTTTACTAAAATTATACGCATTTGGGGTCTAATGAATTATATCTCGAGAAAAAAGGTCCATCGGAAAAAACTACGGGTGTTAGGCTTCATTTTTATCAAATTCCGTAACACAGAGGGTGTAGACTCTGCTTCTGAATTAGGTTGAGTACAACCGAACATGTATAGCATAAAATATGCAAAACATTTAGAAATAGAGTTTTTGGAAGCAAGGCATCTCGTGAGTTAAAATAGACAAGAGTGTTAAAATATTTGAGGTATCACCGTATATTATCTGATTCTCTTAGTTATGCAATTCTATTTCTTATTAAGGTGAGTGCACATTCAGCCGTACGAATGAACAGTTCATATGACATTTTCATTTGCTTAAATAAAAGGATTCAAATATTTAACAATAATTAAAAAATATATTATTTAAGGTTTTAAGATCAGGGGAAGCAACTTGCTCTACCGCAGAATTATAAAAAAGTGTTTAAT
This sequence comes from Gastracanthus pulcherrimus, assembly GCA_949152435.1. Lineage (NCBI taxonomy): Eukaryota > Metazoa > Arthropoda > Insecta > Hymenoptera > Pteromalidae > Gastracanthus > Gastracanthus pulcherrimus. Next base: position 36,880,101 of record OX424573.1, read on the forward strand.
TCAATATTTTGTTTATAAAGTATTCATTCACTGGTTTGTCACACACTGGTACCGTCATCCAATTTAGTTTTTAGAATAATTTTGTTAACATTATACTATGTATTAACAAAAATGGGTGGGTATTGATATTTTCTGTTATTATTAAGAAATGGCTTATTACGCGCTTGTAAATTAATATAAAAGTTTTACTTAAAAAAGAAAATACTTAATAAACGATTTTGTAAAAAATGCCGATAATCCGATTATTTTGATTGCACCTATGCAGATAGAAAGCTTACACGCGTATTCGCACTTCCTCGCGATTAACAGCTTACCATCTGATGCGTACTACGTATGCAGCATAGATAAGCGCGTACACGTCTTCTTTCCTTTTTTTTTAATTATAAAGGTTTGATTGATTGGAGCATAGCATCAGCGTCTGTGAAACCGGATAACACACAAGAAAACACAGGGTGTATAATATGCAACCGCGCGAATTCTGCTATCATTTTTTTTCGCGCAACGTGCTTCTGCACTCGCGTGCAAGCTGTTTGTAAAGCAGCTTTGCATTTTTTCCCGTTAGTTCCGCTACGTAGAGACGCTTTGTTTGCGCGAGCTTTGTGTACTCTGTTTCGGGGTTGTGCAATTTCAGCTACTTCGGTTGTAATTATTTTTTGAACGCGCGGAGCTGCGTTGTTTGATGTTTGTTTTGTGTATTTTTTCGGGCTTTTCTGATGCAGATTCGTCGGTGAATTTTGAATGCCAAAGGGTAAACTGTTTCTTCAGTGAAAACGTAATCAAACTCAATCTCTACAAACAAGTTTAATTGCCTTTTCGCGCGCGATGAATTATGCTCATTTCAAACTATTAGTTCGCAGTGCTAATTTAAGGTTGTTTTAGTATTACACTTTTTAACGTTTCATTAACTTCGTTATGTATAACGCAGTTTATTTGTTTTACTAAATTGTAAATTAGCACTTTAATTAAGTTCAACGTTTCTGATACTATCAGAGGTAATAAGTACAAACAATGCAACCATTTTAATTGAATACATTTCTCATCAAGTAAATCGCTAAATGCTCACTTGCAAAAAGAATGAAGGATGCCTTCCAATACGTTGTTCTTGGGACCTTCAATAAAACACATGTTTATGTTTTCTTTAGTGAAGTACCATTAGTGATACCAGCTATTGCTTATGAGATGCGGAGGTTGCGGAACCACATCTCGGTCTATCGGCGAAGTTAAGCAGCTTTGGCTGCGGCTAGTACTTGGATGGGTGACCGTCAGGGAACCTCGTGGCTAAATGTAACTTCGCCCGATCGTTTAGGTGATGTTTCACACTCAACAAAGTGAGCGGGAGATGTGTAATGATTGGATTCGGTGTCTAAGCCTACGGAAGTAGACATAGACATCAAATTTTAACATGCTAAATACACCGACGATCCCGAAGTGGGTTTTCTCCTGATACAGGTTTTCACCGCTCCACGGGCATAACCCCGTGCGAATGCGAGATGTGATTAGGTAGGAAAAATATAGGTATCGAAAAAAGAGGTACAAAGGTAAATAGGTATGAGACACTTGCCAGGCCAAGACGCTGCAGGTTGATAAACCACAAATAAAAACAATATTACTTATGAGAAAGCGTACAGTACTGTAAAATGTATACATAAAGTATCCTTGAATGAGAAGTTACTTAAGTACCGCTAAACAAGTACTGCAGTGTTTGGGACAAGTACTTGGGGAGTTATGTACTAAAGGAGTTGGAACAAAGTACTATTCACAAATAAAAAATTCCTGTAAAAATAATTTAACGAAAAATTATAAGAAGTACATGCGAAGAGTAATTAGAGTATTTTATTCATGCACTTTTATATTTGTGAATAGTACATGGGTAGTACTTTTTCTATGTATTATTATTTGTAAAACATACTTTCAGTACCTTTGTACTTCAGAAAATACTTTTGATTTATTTTTTACAAGTACTGTAGTGCGTAAAGAAAAGCACTTAAGCAGTTTTATTCGTATCGCGTTGAGCCTTTTAACATGATTTAACCCTAAAGAACTTGTACTGTAAATTTTCTTTCTGGTATCGAATTTGCATTGTTTCTAGATTACTTACCAACCAAATTAAAAATAATCGGTGGAGCCACTTTTGAGAAACGTTACTTTTGTTTATTGTGTTACGTACGAATAAGGAAGCGTGGGCAGCAAAAAGACAAAAGGAGACGACGGGATTCGACTCCGGGACCCCCATGTGTCAATCTCGTGCTCGGACCACTGAGCTTACGTCTACGATGCAAGCTGAGCACATCGTAGTCTACATATTCCTTATCACTGACTTGTCTCAGCTCGTATTATGAGCGTCGCGGATGCATATATCCGTGACAATTCGAATCAACATTTTGAATTTTTAAAATCTGTCATCGGATTCATAATCATTGTAATATCGATCCCAAAAACTCTTAATTACCAATTTTTATGAATAACCGATGGTTAACAAAATTTGTGCTTCAAAAAATTAAACAACAAAAATGGTCTATAATGACTCTTTGTAGCATAAATTATCCAACCATCAGTTATTCATGAAAATTGACAACATAAGTTGTCGAATTTTCAAAATTCAAAGTGGCGGTTACAATATGGTGGATAAAAGTGCAATTTATTTTTGGTTTTTATATAATATAAAAACATTCCATAATCGAAACCAAAAACAATATTTGCAGTTCTAGTACCTTTAAAATGAAACAATTAAAAAGAAAAGATATATAAAAGATATATAAAAATTCAAATTAATCACATCGATCATTTAAAATACAGCGTTTGTAAACTACCACAATTTCACCCAATATCTAAATTCCCAGCTTCTTCTCGTCATAAACGCATACCCGCGCAGGCTCTAAATCAAATCCATTGTGCATTTCAACACTCGAGCAACACTTGCAAACCTGTATATACTCTTCACGGCTGTGAAACAAACGTACACATGCACACGGAAAGGGAAAGTGAGCGAAAAAACAGGAATAATAAGAACCCTAAAATCCTTGAATCGCAAATACGGGAAAACGTGTACACGCGAGCGCGCGCTCTCGACTTGCATTGTTACCGCGCATGAATTCGAAAATAAGCAGATGCAATCAGTCAACCGGCTGTTGCTGCTGCTGCCGCTGTTGCAGCGCCGTATATCGATAGACGTGTATATATTTATTTGCCGGCGCGAATATTCGCCCGTCGTCGCGTCGCGCTTGCGAAAAGCAGCAGCACCGGTGGCGGCGCGTCATTTGCTTACAATGAAATTCTTTTCCCATCAGCAGTAGCGCGCCGTACGTAATGCGCGCACACCCCTGAAGCGTCCCTCTGTGCATGTGCAGTACCGCCTGAATTCTTCATCGAACTCGCGAAAATTCACGCGCGCTATGAACGTATGTATACGTAGGATTATAGTATTGCGCACGGCGCGAAAGAGAGCGCGAGGGAGTTTGCCGAGTCACGGCGAAATCAACGCGCTCTCGATTCTCATCAAGAGCTGTATAGTGCGGCAACGAGCGAGACGTGTATATAGAGGGTAGTTGTATGTCTCGATATTTATTGACAATATCGAGATCAGTGCAACGCTTTTATGTTTTTGAACTATTCAATTTACACAATTCACTTGCTTTGAGCGAAAAGGAATCGATTATTTTTAAGTGAGTTGTTACATGGTAACAAGGTTTATTGTGCTCGTAAACGGAAGTATGCTGGCTAAATGAGCACCTTTCTATCGTTTTCACAAGGAAAATGTATGCAAATAGGTAGTTGATGATCGAATCAATAGTAATTTTGATTACTAATACTTTTACAATTGCATTAATATTATATACTATTACTATTGCTACGTTATATAATTGCAAATATTATTATTTTAACGTGAAAAAATGGCTTTAAGGTGATGCCTCTCCCCTATTACCGGCGAATATAGGGAAATACTTTTTTCATTTAATTTCTCTATGTTGAAAAAATATCTCTTTGGAAGGTTGTAGTTTTTGATTGGGGCAATAATATTTCAGAGAGATATATACTCAAAAATGAAAATTAAATGAAAAAAATAGTTCCTTATAGAAGTCGGTGACGGATGGGTTTAGCATCACCTTAATACAAATTTATGGCCAAATTTTATAGTCGTCATCATTATCCAATTGAAAGATAAGCAACTTGTAAAGATAGCTTAATTTTTTTTACAATTGCCTACGCTATATATATATATATATATATATATATATATATATAACTGTACCTCCTGAGCTCCATTGAGCGTGTATGCTCATTCAGTCCCAAATAACTTGTTGCCACTGTTTTTAGAAAATGTTTTTACACTCACACTATGTGGTAAAACATGATGACGGTATGATACATATAAAGTACAAAATTGTCGCTCGTTACATAGAGAAAAAAGATCGCTGAAATAGCGATAAATATAGCACTAACAGCGATTTTCTTAGCTACTTAATGACAGCGAAAAAAATCGCTACAGCTGCAGAGTTTCGCTATCTTAGAGGATACTTTCGCTGACATAGTTAAGGAGTTCGCTACTTTAGCAAAAATATCGTTGTTGTAGCGAATTTCATTGCTGTCTAACATCGTTGGCATTATAAATATTATTTTTTTCCGTATATATTTTTAAAATTTAGAAAAGGAATTTATTGATCTCTACAATCCGAATTGTACTAGATTAAATAAGGATTTAATTTACCGAAAGGAATAGGTGTACTGTCTTATTTACGATACTTAAAAACACACCGTTGAAGATAGTGTGAATATTCAGATCAAAAAGAAGTAAGCGACAATATAGTTAATTAAGAGGTCGAAGTTTTTTTATTTAATATCATTTTTTAGCATAAATACTTGCAAAGTTAGCACAGGTATAAGTTTTACAACAGCTTATATCTTCAGAGCAATGCCGTACAGATCAAGTTATAGGTGCTAAACTTAATCTTTTAATACCCGAAAACACCTCTCAAAGTTTCATCAAAACCCATGGCCCGAGAGATGTGAGCTCTCCTACTTACTTCGCCTTTAGTTTCATTTCCGCTATAAAATTCGTAGTGACACATACGCAAAATTTCCATATTTACTTAAAAATGAATTGACTTGTTTAAACTATGCGGTAGTAAATAAACAATTTATCGAACATCCATTACTAATATATCCAAAAAGTGCACACAGAATAAAAGCAAGAGCATATGAAAATATAATATATATAGGTACACAGGCGCACACGCGCGTACATACAGATTCACAGGGACACGTATATATAGATAGCAAGGAGACGGGTCTGTATTAGCAATTCAAAGCGAATGTCGCAACAGCGAGCTCGGTCGCGCAGAGGAGGGGGAGGGGGCGATGGGGGTGCCTCTCGCGACAGAAACAGAGAAGACAGGCGCGTACACAAGGAGGACGAGGAGGTGGCTGGAGAAGGCTGACCGCGCGCGGGAGAAGACAGTCGCGGAGAGAAAGAGATTCATGTATGAGCCGCTATCGCTGACAAAACATGCCAATATACTCTGCGAAACAGTGTCTACCAATCAGCCGGCTGTCAGTTGCGCGCGAGCGGGCTTCGGTTCTTCGTTTCTTCGGGCTCGCGCAGAAAAATTGCTCGCTCGCTTTGTGCGGGGACCCGGGGAGACGACTTTTTTCTCGTTTTGTTTTTCTTTTTACCTTTTGCGCTCTTCCTTGAGGGGCCGTTTCAGGCGTTTAGCGAGACGTGGACGGTCGCACGCGATTTTTCAGCGATTGAGTTTCTTTGTTTTGCCGGTGGGATTTATTTAAATTGTAGTTCTTATATTTGACGTTTGAAAACATTTTCTGGAAGGTTTGGTAAAAATATTTTAGTAATAATTTTATTATGTTGTAAATTTCTTTCAAATTTTGAAAACGATTTTAGAATATATATGATTATAAAAGAATGTCAATATACTTTAGATTATACGATTTTAAATACGATATCAATTTATTTGACAATGCTTTTTTTGTATATTTGTAGGGACTTTAAAAGTGAATATCCGAGTGTTTCATTTATTTATTTATTATTTACAAATGGCAGTATTAACCATAATGGTATATTACTAATTGATTCTCATAATGGAAGTGCTCTTAAAAGTCTACGTTTTATTATGTGAATTTAAATATTATTTTTATCTGAAATCACAAATATACATTTTTAAAATTTTATATTTTTCGAATTCAGTATACATATAATTGAAAAGAACAGATCTTACGAGAATCATTAAATTGTTCTGTTATTATTATTTATAATTGTAGAAACTCGAATTTGCAGGTATTTATGTATACCATAAGTAGAATGAGTCCGTTCAGTCTGGCCAGTAGTTACCGTTCTTTCGAAAGACAATTCGTCAACGTAGACTTTTATACATCACTCTTCTTTATTGGCAATTAGTTTATTTCCCTCTAATAATGCCATAAACAATAAAATCATTACATTCTAAAGTATTCTAAATCAATCGTAAATACAAAGCGTTATCTAAATGAACTGCATTTAATACACGAAAATAAATCGAAGAAGACATTCAATCCCGCGTTCCTCGAAAATCAAGGCCATACACCCGATACACTCGATATAAAAAAGCCCACTGCGAAGTCCCCAAAAAAAAGAAAGAAAAACACAAGACCCAGCCAAGTAAGATCCTGACTAATGTACCCATCTCCCCGCGCGAGCCCGATGCGCCGTGTACCTCGCCACGGTACCAGGGTCCACTGCGATTCTCTCCTATATACACCGCGCTGTGTAGTGTGCCCCGTCGCAACAAAAAAATAAAGACTCTCGCGCCCTCCTCCTCCCCCCCTCCTTTTCGAGGAAGCAACGACTCGAGAGAAAAAAAGGATGGAAGGAGCGATGTGTATACACTCGCGAAGGGTAAAAATACGAAACGCCGAGGTACTTTTACTTTTTAGTCGTCGGCCGCGTAACCTGGGACGCGGCTCGGTATAATGCATGCGCGCTCGCGCACACACACACACGCAGCCGCTAAAAAGAAACAAGCCTCGGCAGCGCAACAGCAGCAAGGAGAGAGAGAGAGAGAGAGAGAGAGAGAGAGAGAGAGAAAGCGGGGGGCTCTTACCCCGAAGACCTAATTTTAATAATATCGGATCTGACGGCGACATCGACATCGACACAAGGTAGCGAGACCGCGCGCGCGTCGGAGGGATAGAGAGGTTAAGCCAGAGGCACAGAATCTCTTCTCTCTCTCTCTCTCTCTCTCTCTCTCTCTCTGTCTTCGGTCTGTCCTCTGCGAAGCGTCGAAAGAAGAGACTCAAGAAGGTATACACTGTAGGAGGAGAAAGGAGGCGAGCACGGGACGGGGACTCATAGTGAGCGAGAAGAACAAGCTGCGGTGGAGTAGGAGGAGGAGAGAGAGAGAGAGAGAGAGTGGAGGCGGCTTCACACCGATCACCGGCTGACGTGACACGGCCGGCGCATTCCTTCATGGGAGAATGCTAATCGCGGCCCCGAGACGCGCCGCGCGCCCCGCTTCCTCCTGTGTGTAACCTCCTCTCCGTCTTTCTCTCTCGAGAGCTCCTTCTTATATATGTACTCGGTTACCCAGTGCCGCGCGCAGTTTTTTCTCTTCTTCCGCTTGAGGAAGGAAATTTGCAAATTTTGAGTGTTTATGTGCTCAAAGCCGAGAGTGTGCACTCGGGATCCGAGTGGCGACGCTCGGTGGGATTGAGTGTATGAACACTCATTATTGGAAGTTTACATTCTAAATTGATTGCTAATGCTCGTTGTTTACACTCGGAATTATATGATTAAACGAACTTAGGGGTCATTCATAAATTACGTAACGCTTGGAGGGGGAGGGAAGTCGTTGGTAGTGGGACGGTGTGTACTATGACATAGGAAAATTAGTGAAAATGGGATCAAAAAGTTTCATATAATACAGTGTGATGTAATTAGTGAATGGCCCCTTATTTGTAAGTGAGGTTCTTTGATAATTGTTTAAAGCGCCTTTTCTGAAATGATCAACATGTAATATTAGGGATGTTGTGAACTGTTCCAGAATAACATTTATATATTGGTAGTCTAGTCTAAAATTTTGAAGATTTACTCTTAAATGCTTGCTTAACGGTTGAACGCTTATATGGTAAAAGTTAACACCCATGTCTTCACCCTTAATAGTAAGTGCAATGCTCCCATAATACGTAAGTAAGTGTAACACTGAATCTGTTACTCTCAAATGTGGAGTGCTCACACTTGATATTACAAACAACATTCAATCTTGAGTTCATCACTTGTTTGGAGTTTACTCCCATTTTTGTTGTTCTTCAATGAGCACTCGGTCCTCGTCTCGGCTTCTGAATTTCAGGTTTTTGTGTAATAAGTTACACAAAAACCTGAAATTCAGAAGCCGAGACGAGGACCGAGTGCTCATTGAAGAACAACAAAAATGGGAGTAAACTCCAAACAAGTGATGAACTCAAGATTGAATGTTGTTTGTAATATCAAGTGTGAGCACTCCACATTTGAGAGTAACAGATTCAGTGTTACACTTACTTACGTATTATGGGAGCATTGCACTTACTATTAAGGGTGAAGACATGGGTGTTAACTTTTACCATATAAGCGTTCAACCGTTAAGCAAGCATTTAAGAGTAAATCTTCAAAATTTACTTCAAAAATTAAACTCCTCCTAAATTTAGCATAATACTCACAGTAACTTTCGTAATTCAGGCTATTAAGAGACTTATAGGAGCAAAAGATCTATTAGCACTACGTTAAATATATGTCTATTATATCTACATCCCTTACGAAGACTAGTACATTTCAAACTGACACGAAGAGAAGCACATTTTAGCCTGAAAAAATCAGGCGGAAGAAAATAACCAAATGTTCTATTCTTCGTAGCAAATTTTCAAATGTGCTAGTCTTCGTGGCAAAATCCTGAAAAGTGCTAGTCTTCGGAGGAAATTGTGAAATGTGCTAGTTTTAGTGGGGGAACGGCGAAATGTACTAGTCTTCGTGGCAGAATTGCGAATGGTGCTAGTCTTTGTGGCAAAATTGCGAAATGTACTAGTCTTCGTGGGAGAAGAGCGAAATGTGCTAGCTTGGTGGCAGATTTCTAAATGTGCTACTCTTCGTGGCAAGTGCTGAAATGTGCTACTCTTCATGGCAGTTTGAAATGTGCTAGTCTTCGTAAGGGTCGTCGATGTAGTGTGTCAGATAGCAAGGCGCTGGTTACAATTGCACAATACTTTTCGAGAGACAAGCATTTAATGAAAAAATGCCAATTCTCACCTTTGTGTCGACAGTAGGTACGGGTTAAAACTGAACTGTCAAGTAAAGTAACACTCAAATGAACACTCAATTAAGTGTTTACCGTTACCCCAAACGACGCTCAATAAAAGTGTTTTGTTGAGTATCCTTTAGTATATTACTGCAGTATTATTATCTTGTGTTTTAATTCCGTAAGCATACTCGCTCCATAACCTGATATATTAGCAGTTGGCCGCTAAAGCTACCCACATTTGCAACTTGTTCACGTCCCTGTGTACACTCTCTCTACTCTTCTCCTCTCTTCTCTTCTCTCCTCTTTAAAGGGAATAATCGATTCCGCGCGCAGTCCCCCTGCGAGTGGACCTTTCGCAGAGCGAGTCGTCCTCTTCGATTCCGCACGTCAGAGGCGTCCGTTCCTCTTATATGCCAGACGCGTAATACGTGTAGTCGAAGACATAGGCGACGCGCTGACTCTCGCTTTTACTGCACAGGATGGGGGGTTGCGAAAAATAGATCAACCCCTATTCGACGACGCGCAAATCCAGGGCTCGTTTTTTTCCGAAGGGCCATTGCTGGGTTTTTCGTGAGTTTCGTGTCGCGCGCGACTTTTCTTTGCTACATGGCTGGCTCGACTGCCGGGGGCTTGCGAAAGTTTTATCGCGGTGCAGTGTCTTATCGACTGAATAGAAAATATTGTGTGGACGAAGTTTTTTGTACAGTTGATGAGGGACGATGTTTGTCTTCGTAAGGTTTAAGGCAGGATTTTACGCGTTAATCTGATGGGATGTTTTTTTACCCATACGCGGTACAGAGGTAACCCAGATGGCAATCATTTTTCTCTTTAGTTTTCTATTTTTAAATCAATGCATTTTATAAATGAAGAAAGTACGAGAATCGTCAATTTTCATACATTCTTTATTTATGTTTAGAAAAACAGTCCACTATATTAGGTCTGCCATCTTGGACTTGGGAATGTTCAATTTTTAACTTGAAATTCGATATCAGCGACCCTGAAAATATCTTTGAAAACCAAAATTTACCAATATTTAATAAAAGCTGAAAGATATACTTCGTAGTGTTAATTAGAAACATGTACTGCACAGCAATAGTTTTTGTTTTAGATACTTCAGAGAATCCTATATTATTCTAAAATGTTGACTAACTAAATAGTAAATAATGCATAAAAAGTTATAAGTTATATTGAATGGTAAAACTCATACATCAAATATATGTATCAATTATCTTACATTACGTTAGTTTAAACGATTAACAATGCTATCTCTTTCAATTTTTGTTCTTCAATTGCCTCCTGTGACCTATATAAGACTATTCGCTCGGTCGTGAAATAGTCTTTGAACCAGGCAGTGCGACATACGTGTTTACGTGTTAGTTTGTCAAACGAGGGCACGCGTACACGTAAATACGGGAGTATATCCAGAGAGTGTCTCTCTCTTTGCTCCCCGCGTTTAATCGGTTACGGTTACGTCGAGCGTGTGATGCCGCGTAAAAACATTGCAGCGCGCTCATGTGCTTTGGAATTCCCTAAATTAGTCACTGCAGTGTAACGACGTGCAGCTTTCCTTGTTTTTGTTGCCAGGAGAGTTTGATGAATGTTTTCAAACAAGGTAATTCTATCAAATTAATCATTGAATTAAAAGTTAGGCTATTTGATAATGATTTTTTGAAGTAAATGAATTTTCAAATTTAAAAAAGAGTAATTATAAATGAGCTCTGCAATGAATTTAACAATGTACATTGTATGCGAAATTACACCTAAAACTTCATAAATGGCTGGTAATTTAAATAAGCTTTAAATTGAGTTACCAACTGCAAGACTACAAGGAATCAGTCAACTACGCTAACAGCGCATTCATAAACAATAGCATGAACGCACAATAGTGCAAAATACAATTAGTTCCACAGGCAATGTTTCCTTGTGGGAACACAATAGAGAATTTTGGCTTCAACGATTATTATTGCGACAACAAGAAAATAAACAATATACCGTACCGATATTTCGAAATACATATTATAAATTACATTTTATGTTATTAGCGTGGAGCTACTTAAGCTCAAATTTCATTTTTCATTAAATTAAGGGTAATCTCTACTGAAAAGCTTGATCTGTAAATTATATTCTTTAAAATACTTCGGGATATGGAAGATATAGAATATATACAATGGAAGTTTCATATTCTGATAGTTGAAGAAAATTCAATAATTTTTTTAACTTTAAGTGACATAAGGTTTGAACGCGATAAAATTTATTCTGATGCTGCGAAAAAATGTACTTATGTTTTATGATACTAGATCAGACAGGTGCTACGCAATTATTACCGCGTACATGAATATTTATTCGTTCGACTAATTAAAAATCAAATAGACGGCCAATAATTTCAAGTCCATTGATTTTCAATAAAGGGATTTATAAGATATATATACTGAACTTTTTTAGTTTAAAATTAATAACATTATATATATATATATATATATATATATATATATATATATATATATATATATATATATATATATATATATATATATATATATATATATATATATATATATATATATATATATATATATATATATATATATATATATATATGCCTACTAGATATATTCATAGTATTAAAAAGAATATAATGTTATTAATTTTAAACTAAAAAGCTAAAAAAGTTCATTAAAAAAGTTTTACTTAGTTCGAAATAAAAACCACTTTAATTCTAATATAAAAACTCTTTAAAACTGATAAAAAAGAATTAACACCGAAAAAGAAAACGAGACGTTAGACTACCAGGATTTATAATTTCTGTCTCTACACGAGGCTCTTAAAAGCCGAAAGAGAGCACCTACCTCTCAAAGAAACTTCAGACGCGCATTTCCACGGAATTCAGCCCACGCAGAGAGTTTGGCCGGCGCGGACTTTTTCCCCCAAGACACATCGATTCTCCGCTTCTTTTTCGCTTAAACTCAGTGCCGCGCGTCGCCCTTAACGATTTACACCGTATAAATCCACTACGGCGGGTCCTCTCCCCCTTACTCCCCCCCCCCCCTTCTTTTCGGAAGTTGTCCCGCGCGGTGGCTATATACGAATCGCCCGGGGCAGCCGCGTATATACGTGCACCATGTACGTGTGGGCCGCCGCCGCAGTCGCGTCGACGCGAACTCGATTTCGCGGGTCGCGAAACTTTTCTCAATCTCTCTCTTCCCTTTTTCTTCCTTCCTCTTTTGAGTCCGCGGCTCTCGGCCGGATTGTTGCAGGCTTCCTTGTTTTTCTCGCGCGGCTCGCGACGCACGCGTCGTCCGGTCGACGTTTTCACTCGGCTCCCCCGCCCTCCCCCGCGAGTCCGTCGCGGGCGAGAGATGTGTTGCGCGACGGTGCGGGGTATCCGGCAAGTTTTGCGTATTGGTCTGGTCGTCGGGTCTTATTAAAGTCACTTTGCGGCGCCCCGGGCTCGATCCGTTCGCCTGCCAGGAGTTTGCGGGTACGATTGAAATGCGACTTGGGGGGGGGGGCATTTTGTTGAGAAAGGACTTTTTTGGTTAGGTAAGTTGGCGAGTTTTAGTTTGCTAGAGAACAAACAAATTGTGCATCGTATTGACTTACAGATACTTTGTATAGGTTTGTAGAGAAGAATATCCCACGTTTGCCTTGTACTTTTACGATGATTTTAATTACAAATTTAATTTTGTATAGAAATGCACATTCATATATATGTATATGTATATATTTTTTCGTGCAGCCTGGGTTTGTCTCTACGGGATATAAGCTCTTGTTAGACCTTCGATATCACACAGTTATCATTATATAAATATAACCTACAAATTAGGGTTTATGTAAACATTACACAGGGACAGTTAAGAGGCTCTGCATATCCAGTCTAAGTCAATTTTATTCTCATAAGAACATAATATCTTATTAAAACTTGTCTAGCTTTGTAGATGGATTATCAGTTATTTAATCTGAATTTCTTACTTCTAATTTTTATCTTCCGTAAGTAAATGCAGTGATTTACGTATAAAAGTGTATAAAAAGTATAGGGGCAATAAATAAAGATATAATCATTTTTTTATATAGTAAATAAAATTAAGAGATAATTTATATTTTTCTCATAGGTCGTGGGCCAATTTTAAATTAATACTAAGAATCCTATTCTATCAACGCTACATTCACACATACGTACTTGGTTCTTCAATATTACTTTTCTTTCTTCCGCCTTCCTCATGGATGATTTTCCTTACAAAGTGCAGAGCTCCAATGCTTTTTAATAGATGATGATCGATGACAAACGTTGTCCAAGATATATAAACTCAGCCACATAAGATGGTAGTTTTCGTCGCCATTAGCGTTACTCGCTGATCACAAGTGAGTCGGCGACTCGCACCGCTCGAGAGAGAAATCAGCTGTTCGCATCTAAGTGTCTAAATTGCGAGTGTCTTGAATATTCGGCAAGGGACCATTTTGCCTTTTCTCTATTTCTCCCTCTCACTCTCTTTCTTCATTCTCCAACTTTCATGACTTCTCCTTCCTCTGTTCTTCCAGTCATCATTACCATGAAAGTTATAAATCAGGAAACTTTTCGTTTTATATGTTCGTGTTAGGACGTACAAATTGCCTCGATATTCCAAGTTTAAAAATAAGCATTTCTTTTAAGATACAGTTGTAATACTATCGACGATAAACGAACTCACGATGGAAATTAAAGTTTCAACGATTTAAAAATAGTAAAAACAACGTGCAATGTTATATACGGGAAAATGTTTCTTTAATTTCTTCAGATGATTGATATCGGTCAATTTATAATACAAGTCTCTTTTTATTGATCCCTAACTCTGTAGTACCCTTAGGTCCATCTAGTTCACTTTAAATTTTATGAATGTTTGATGTTATTTAACAATATCTCTATACTCTATTGTCCAGTACGTTTTTAAACTTATTTTTTAATAAAACATTTTTTATCAACAGTGTAGTGTATATGTATTACACTATTGATAAAAAAATGTTTTATTCAAGCATAAGTTTAAAAACGTACTGGATAATACAGTATAGAGATATTGTTAAATAACATCAAATTTTTTGAAAATTTTTGAAAGCTTTTATAACATTGAAAAAATTTAAAGTGAACTAGATGGACCTAAGGGTACTACATAGTTAGGGATCAATACAAAGAGACTTGTACTATAAATTGACCGATATCAATCATCTGAAGAAATTAAAGAAACATTTTCACGTATATAACATTGCACGTTGTTCTTACCATTTTTAAATCGTTGAAACTTTAATTTCCATCGTGAGTTCGTTTACCGTCTATAGCATTACAACTGTATCTAAAAAGAAATGCTTATTTTTATACTTCGAATATCGAGGCAATTTGTACGTCCTAACACGAACATATAAATCGAAAAGTTTCCTGATTTATTACTTTCATTGAATTGATGATTGTATTATACTGGCAGTTTCGGGACCGCGCCTACTTCCTACATAATAAAAGTCTATACTCTCACGCTTGAACGAAAATCCCGAGAAATTCGCTCCATCGAAGCATTCAACATAAATTTATCATACAGAATATAAAATCATACCATTTTGATTGATTTGTGATATTGCATACGACATTTTAAATATTGAAATATTTTTAAAAATTACTATTTTCTGTTAGAACGAGGAAACAAAGTCATATTTTTTACTCTTTACTACTTTTATGATTACATTTAGTTATTTCTAAACATACAATATTCTGGAATGAATCTGATTAAAACTTTGAAATAAACTTTAAAATAAAGTAAAACTTGCAAACTTCCAGGTATTAGAAAATGGATAGTAATTCATGCTGAATATTATAATGAAATTCACTCGAAATTATAGTAAAGAAATATATGTTATATTCTTATACTACTATATTTTTTAACGAATCTAGCTTTATTTACTTATCAAATTCTTGTATTAGTCTTTATTAATACTTGATCTAACCGATAAAAAACTGAACCTTTCTATATTCCTGTATTTCATGTAGTTATAAGTTAATTAGAACACGAGCAAAATGCAAATATAATAGTATGAATTAGACTATTTGAAAATAGAGCCTAGTGGAATTTATAAAGACGATTACATACGAAATATCGTATACAACAGCGATGGCGCAGCGATAACCAATTCGGTAACAGATGATTAGGTACATTTTTCACAGAATACTATTTTGTTAAAATATAACTTACAATATAATTTATTAATAATAATCAAATAAATATTATCGTTTAAAAGATTTAAAAAATGTGTTTTTTCAAATTGCTATTATTCGATGTATAAAATTACTATTTTGCTTTCCAGTATTTTGTAAATTAGAAACGCTAGAGCATTTTACAAAATTGTCTATAATTATGATTCTATCATATTATTACCTAAAAGAGAGTAGGCTGATGTATTTAAAAAAAGAAAAAGACGAAAACCAAGTGCCATCGGAAACGACCTCATTATAATACACTTCCGAAGGTCACGGTGACGAACTCACCCGCTGTGCTAACTGATAACTTTTTCTCTCAACTCCCAAAGACACCCATCGAACTCGCATACCCGCGCACACGTACGTATAGACTCCGCGAAATCGAATTCAAATATTCATTTATTCAACATATCGTAATTTCAAAAGAAGTGGTCTGCGCGGCAGGGTCAAACCTCACCGAGCTCCCCCCCCCCTCAAGAAAAAGCTTCTCGCCCGCGGCGGCAGCGGCAGCTCATATCGCCGATCGTCGTGTCCAAAGTAAGAAAACAATACGCATAAAGAAAATCGCTCTCGCTCTCCCTGCCGCATAAGTATTTATATCAATCGCGTTTGCGCTTCTTATCGCCCCTCCACCTCGCGCTACCGCAGAACTGGTTCGCTGCTGAATACGTAATGGCGCTGAGCGCGCCTTTCGCGGGGGAGGGGGGGGGGGTGAAAAAAAAGGGTACACCGGGCTGCCGCGGCGGGCGCTAAAAATTTATCAAAGGCCGCGCGAGGTAAAAAGCTCTCGCGACTTCTTTCTCTACGCTTGTATAACCTCGCGGTCGAAATCAATATTCCATCGAGCGCGAGGGAGGGCGACAAAAAAAATTATATACACACGCGCACACATACACGGCTTGTGTACAGGTACACGCGCAATCGAACCGCGATGTATTTTTCTCGAGTCTGACGCCGCCGTCGTCGAATGTGAGAGACTTCTTTCCTTGCCCGCGTGTGTGTGTGTGTGTGTGTGTGTGCGCGCCTCGGTATATTCCTTAACCCCCGGGGGAGACGAGACGACGGTCAGGCCATTTTTGCAGACGCCGCTCGCTTCTTTTTCGCTTATTTATATACGCGAGTTCGAGATCGACCTTTTCCACTCGCTTGTGTGTTGGGTGTAGGTATATATGGGGAGGGGGGCTCGAGCTTTTTAAAGCCGTGCGTGAGAATGGTATATAACTGATGTATCGCTGTACGCTCGATACTTTATATACTCGATTCCCCCGTGATCGAGTCTGGGTATGTGAGGCGTCGGCCGAAACCGATCACCGGGTGGGGGGGGGGGGTGAAAGAAATCAAAGTTACCCCCTTCTCCTCACGCTCCCTTGTGATAATGGAGCGTGACAGCTGACACTGCAGGTATATAGGTTGTCGCGCATGGAGAACATATAGAGCCGTATTTTTTTTTTAGTTTAGGGAATGGTTCAAAGTTGATAGCATAGAAAAAATGTTTTTGTACTGATAGTGTTCCTTATCGCTGACAGCTTACACATTGGGAATTTTATTGCATTCAAAAATATAGAGAGAAGTTTTTGAAAATGTGATATTTTATAATATTTGGCCATTAAATAATTACCACAATAGTACTTTTGAGTGAAAAATTAATTGATAACTTTAATATATTAGTTAAAACAAATTAGGTTATTTTTCATTCTACTAAATAATAAGCCTATTGTAATAAACTTTTATTTCAACGAAATTAAAGTTTTACTAACTTATTTTTACGCAGGATTTAACAAATGTAGGTAAAGCTTAAAAATATATTTTATATAGGTTTTGTACCCAAGCATTAAGAAATAACGTTTTAAAGAATGATATTACTTAATGTATTAAATGTAAATTTGTATTTTCAATATTTAAAAACAATTCAGTTTTCTAATATTAATTTGTATACATAATATTGCACCGTATAAAAAGATAGCATATACAAGAATTAGAAAGTTTGTATATGTAACACAATATAAAAGTATTAGTTTTTATCTCTTGTTACGTCACTCACGTTGGAAAAGCATTTTTATCCTATTCGCTATCCTTTTTACGTGTTTTATTGAAATTTAATTTTCATGATACTCATTTGTGCTATAATTAAAAGATAATTAAATTCTATCAAGCCTATAATCAATTTCGATCAATATGCTACAGCCTGGATAAGAATATGAAAAACTAAAGACCGAATACAATTCGTGTTTCATAACTCCATGCCTAAGGATTTCTCACAAATACGCCATGTTACATATTGCAAATTATGAAATCCCTTGATAGACTTTCATTTAGGCTTCGCTTCCACCGCTCAGAGTGCACGAGAGTGTGTAATAAGAATCGCACGACTCTCGACGAGGAATTTATATTCATTCCCCGGTGATAAAGAGTCCCGCAATCGTTAAATAAAAAGAGGAGCTCATATTTATTTAACGAGTCGTTAGATGCACCGTAAAAGTAGAACACAACTCCCGCGGCTTTAACGGGGATTACGATTTAAGCGACGCAAATTGGACAGAAGCAAGTATAAGAACACAGCAAAGAAGCTAGAGAGAAGCGAGAGAACTCGGAAAGCTAAATAGCCGGGCGTCGGGACACCTTTGGATTTAAAAGAGAGCAGTGCCTAAAAAATTAATTGTCCCTATTTTTCATGCGGCGGCGACGACGACGACGAACGCAGCTCGAGACAGCGGGGCGCGCAGAAAGAGCAAGAGATCGTAAGAGATTGGAAAATAAGGGTCTATCCATAATGAGAATGACGAGGTTGTATCTGATCTGGTTGCGACAAGTCTCTTTTCGTGACTAGATGCAACTCATGGTGTCGCTTCGCGATGTGTTGTGATGCTTTCCTTGCTTAAATTTTAACATACTGTTTTGTACAGCGCAACCTCTATTTATGAAATATTGTAACAAAGAGTACGAAAGACAAGGTAGTGCATTGCATCGCGATGCTATGAGTTGCGACTAGTCGTGAAAGGAAGCGCTTGTGTCACAACTGCACATTACGCATTGCGATTCATCGCAATTAGATTGTATCTTACCATTTTCAGTATGAATGGACCTAAGAAATTAATACCGGAACACTACAACTTGAGCAACAATATAGTATATTAAAATTTTGTCAGAAAAAGCGTCACAATGTATGACGACCTGAAGTAGTTGCGTCTAGTCGTGAGTAGATGTGCGCGCGTCTCACCTTGACACAATCCCACATATCTTTACTATGAATGAAGTCTTACAATAAGTAAGAATATTACTATAAATAAAAAGCTGTAGCGTAACCTCCAATCATCAAAAATCATGGCCAAACATACAGTAAACGCCATGAGTTACATCTAGTCGCAAACGAAGACGCACGCGTGCAACTTCGTGTCACGTGTTGCGACTTGTCGCAAACAGGTATAACTTCGCCACCCTAAGTATGAATGGACTCAGAAAATTTCAGCAGAAGAATTTCGAAACGCGTACAATGCGCGTAGCTAATTGCGACCAGACTTCACACCAACACTCGCAACCAAACGCAATCTTGCCCTCGTCACTATGAACGGAGCCTAAGGGTGATAGAAGGACCGCATGAATTATGCAATTCCTTATTCCGTCTCTGCGTCGTGTGTATATAGCTCCCTTGCTGCTGCCTCCCGTGCTTCTCTCTTTCGAAATGAAACAATCGGTCTGTGTGAGCGAGCGCGCGCGCGCTCGGGTTAGCAGGAAGAAAAATCGTGTTTGCGCGCCGCGCGGCGGCCACGATAACTTACGGCGAAGGGATGTGTATATATACACATGGACGAGAGATCGCTCGCGCGCAACTGGTGAAAGTCGAGAGTCCTCGCTTGTGTGTGTGTGATACTGTCGTCGTAGTCATTGTCTCCGTCTCTCTCTTTCTCTTTCTCACACTGTCAGTATCTTGGCGCGCGCTCGTCGTGCCTGTCCGGGACTGTTACTACTGCAGCGCCTGCGAGGGAACGCGAGCCAAGAGTCGCGGTGGCGGCGGTGGCAGCGTTGTGTATTCGATCGGGGATAAGTATTTTGCAAAATGGGCAAGATCGTGCCGTGCTGCGGTGGATGAGAGCCTTGCGAGCTAGAGATAACGGAAGATAGCGAACTGGCGCGCGAGCGCTATAGTTTATGGTGATGCGCTGAATTGAAATTCGGTATTGAATGTGGAGATTCCTGTTTGGCTTTCTGTTTATGTGGGCAGATCTCCAAAACTTTTTGTGCCTCGAGGGAAAAAATTAATCTTTCTTAAAAGTGAGCGCAGCTATTGCGTGCGAATTATGCGCACTTGTAGTGAGTAGAATAATAAATTTTCAGTGTAATTTTTACAAAACGCTATAATTTGAGGGTAAAAATAATATTGCGTTTATTTATACCGAATTAGGCGAAATCGGACGTAAATCGAATAACTGGAATTCAAGTTTAACATTTTTCTAACAAGTTTCTTTACATTTAAATCGGAGTAACGAACATGCTATATTTCAACAAATTTTGACTGATAACATACATGTGCTTTTGAACAATGCGGTTTTAAATCTACTCACGCGTAAAAGTAAAAGTAAAAGTTTGATTGATTATATAAAATTTGTATTCAATTTACTATAAGATTGCAGGTTTTAGTGTTTAACTATGCATTTTCACAAATTTACATAATGTCTTATAAGTTTCCATATAACGAACAACGGTTATAACGCGCAAAATTTCCTAGTCCTGTGAATTTTGTTACCACCAAGTTCTGCTATTATTATTATTTATTCATAGTTTACTTATATTTATAGGCATGTCATTTTAATAAACCTAGATATATGTTTATTTTTGTATCATGGAAAGATATGAATTGAAGATTCACGATTTCGACACGCTAAATTTGTTAGAGTGGAGGAACAAATGAAAATTAATCAGTACAAATAAAGAATAAGAACATCAATTCAAGTATCCGATATATGTTTTTATAAGAGATACATTTTTTATACTTGCACAATATTTGACTAAATATAATATTATTATCTGCCAAAGTTTTTAGAATACCGAGTTTAGATGCTAACAATGTTTTTGCATAAAAAGTGCGTTTGCGTATCAGTTTTAATACACAAAATGATTGTGTTTTCAAGTGATTTTTCAGTAATACAATAAAAATCACGAATAAATTAAGAAATCCTGTTCTCACTCGATATATTTTGTTGGATTTCATTAAGAGAAAAATAATATTTATTTAAACATAATACATAAGAGTTTTTACAGACCTAGTATTTTAGCAGAGTATAATAGTATAAATATATTACACTGTATAAAAACTATATAACTAACTGTATAACTTTATGTAGAGTATTAACGTTATATAAACTGTATGCAAACTGTCTCCATATTAATATCTCGCTGCGGTCTTGTCTTTACGCTCTGGAGGCTCTGCATGGTCTGAAGGATCTCCTTATGCTTCCTTCCTTCCGCAGGTCCTTTGGGTCCGAGAAACAATCATAAAATCTGGAGGTCAAGAAACTCAACACTTTCCGCTTGCTTGTATGTATATGTATATGTCGTTAAACTTTAACATGCTTTTATTATGTTTGGCATTAAATACTCCTTATATAAAGAAATATGGATAGAACATTAAAATTAAAAGTTCTAGAGATTTGCGGATATGTGATGGAATAAAATTGGTGAATAATTTGTGAGATTTTAGAATTTAGAATGTTGATTTATTACCGTTTTTGCTTTACACAAATTATTTTGTGAGAAGATCGACGATGCAGCACTGAACTACTTTTCTAAATTGAAATTTTACTGTTGGATTTTATAAGCAATAAAGAAAGTGTAATTTCGCTTTATTCTTCCCATCGACTTTTTGAAGAATATTTTGATCACTTTTCCATACCTGATATTTTCCTGAAAACTTAATAATTCTCAAAGAGCCGATTGAATAAAAATTCATCAGTTTAATAGTAATAAGAAAATGCCTTTTATGGTTAGAGTATATGAAAGTATTAATCACTGTAATGATATTTATTTAAAAAAATGAAACTGCGAAATTACCTCTATTAACCACTTACTGAGCCCGTGTACACTATCACGAGTTTTGTAATACGACTTTCATAAAATAAATATAAGTGGCGGAGGTACACAGAGATTTTCCGCAAAGCACTTACTTTCTACCGCGAAAAGTATCTATTAGCTCCGAAGACGCTCTTACGTAATCGCTAATTCGATTATAATTACATGAATATCGCTTTTTACGGCGCATAATAACTCGCGAGAGAGCGCTCTCTCGTAATTGGCCTTTCTTTCCCGGCAACCTCTAAACAAACACCCGGAGCGCACACATAATGCCTCCCGTGCACTTACAAACCCAATAACGACGCTTATTTATCCACTCGCGTGCACCTCCCATGCACACAATTACAAATACCGAAAAAGCCGACGTGGCTGGCGCACTCACAACTTCATTAAAAGCCGTGTACCTTATGAAAATTCCGGGCGTTACGGCGCCTTGTAAAGTTCTGTCTATAAACCATTTACACGTACGTTTACAAGCCGAATCGACAAAAAGCGCGCGCGGGCGCGTACGCAAGTATCGTTAATTACTCGAGTTAAATTGAGCGCTGCGCGCGCGCGCGTCTACCTATGTATGCGAATAAGGAACTTAATCAGCCACTTGAGCGAGACAATGCGCGCTTGCGCTCGCGATAATTCATCGACAAAGGAAAATAATGCGTTGCCGCTTTTCGCGAATTCCCGCGCGCCTGCGACAAACAATGGCAATGGCACTTGCGTATCTCGCGCAGCTCGTGCCTCTGCTGCTACGAGCTTACGGCTGCGGTTGCGCTCTGCATGCCGTTCAATGCACATGGGGCTTCTTGAGTTAAGCGGTTTAATTTTCGGAGGAATTCGTGTGAAATTTCCTTGGTATCTACAGTGATTTGTTATTTTGTATTTTTATTTTTTTTTCAAACGGGTATGTTCGAACAGACGATTTTTAACGAAAATCAGTATGCGAAATAAAGATAGAATACTGAATATAGAAGAAATAAAATAATCAGCATATCAAATAAAATGCTTTACACTTCAAATCAAGACCTCGCGTTCATATAATTATAAGAATAATGTGCTTGTATTAAATATCAATTTTGTTTATCAGTATTTAAGCGAGCTCGTACAATATTTGTTTGCTTATCTGAAATACCTAGTATACAAAGGCTCAATTCAATTGATAATCGCGGTGAATAAATCTAACAGAGAAAAAACCATGATATTTGAACACTTTAAAAAATTTAAGATCATTTTTAAGACTACGTAATGGTTTGTTTATTAACTTTCAGAATTTATCAAATATCTTTGAAATTACAGAAGTTATTATAATAACGCTTCAAAGTTGTTATGACGTCGGGATCATAAAACGCAAGGCAATGCACGATAGTACCACGATGGCAAATATTAGTACTATGTATATATATACGTATATCACACCCACATAACAAAACTAAGATAACTCAAAATTTTATGTTTTTGCAAATTATCAAGCAAGTAATCTCAATATTTCATGAAATAACATTATTACTCGAATTTTATTATTATATTATAGTTTTTATTATAGTGTGAGGTATTTGGTGTACAAAAATCGAGTTCAAAAAAATTCGAAATTCCTAGTTTTATTCTGAGGGTGCGATATATACATGCTAAATTTATTGTTCTTCACCTTGCCTCAAAGACTTTGAATAATAATATATTAATTTTGTTTTACGAGTATGCAGTATATAAGCATTTACTTGAGAGATATTAATTATTTACTCATGTAAAAAAACTTTCAACAAAATGATTGATTCATTAGCCAACTAAGATCGGTATTTTTCAAAACTTTAGAACGAAGATATCTTACAAAGTGAAAAACTTTATCACTCTATTACTTTGCTTAGATTCCCTCTTTCATATTTCCAATTGTCGATCAAAATTTATAAAAAAAAATTATAAATTTATCAAAAATCATCCTGACTTCAAATAATATTTATAAATAAAAATTTTGAGCGTACAAAATATATTTACAAAATATACATACAAGCAATTTTCGCCTTGAAGCTGTCAAAAATATATTCCCTTATCAAGAGCTCGCATCCAAAAACTCCGATACATCTCTATCCAGCGGCGTATGCCATTACCACCGTTATCGGAAGCTTCCGTGTACACACAAGCTACTTTCACCGCACGATGCATCGCGTCCCGTGAATTTTCCGCGGGCACGGGGAACCCGCCGCGCTCCAGGTTCTCTCTCTCTCTCTCTCTCTCTCTCTCTCTCTACGAGACGAGAACGACGACAAGGAGGTGGTGACAAGCAGCTCTCGTACGGGCTGCAGCTCACGTCTCTCATGCGGCGGGCGGCGGGCGGGGGTGAATCGAGGAAAAGGCCGCTATATGGCTGCTAGCTGCTAGCTACTAGCTGTAACGTATATATAATCGGCCGTCCGTTTCGCCTACTCCCGTATTGTGCGCGGCAGCGGCCCTGTGGGAGCGCAGCACGGAAAACTGCCGTGGCCGAGTGTGTATAGCTCGCGAGAGGGTCGCGCGCTGGCTCGCATTGTTGGCCGGGTTGAGAGAGAGAGAGAGAGAGAGTGAGAGAGAGAAAATATGGCTGGGAAGCAGCGAGGTTTGGAAGGATTATTGTGCTGTGTGGGCTCAAAGACTTTTATGGCTGTTTTCGGTTTCAATGGAAGCTGACTTTTATTTATTATTTGCTCGTGAGCTGGTAATTGAACCCTCGGCTGGGACTGAGTTTTATATGTTGCAGTGCAACAATGAAAATAATTGAATTGTAGAAGCTGTAGAAGAAAATACGTTTTTAGAAGATCTTGAAAGAGAAAATTTGCGGTATTAAGGGCTGAAGCACTCTAGACCTTTCAAATCGTGGACAATTTTGAGAATTTTTTTCTGGTCATTTATGAGGTATAGTGTGTTTCATGCTCATAAGAATTTTATTGTACACATTTTAATTCTGCACAATTTAGTATTGGTCAAATATATCTATATATAATATTTGACCAATGCTAAATTGTGTACAAATATGCAGGACTCTCATGTGCATGAAAAGCACTATGCCATTTATGAATGGAGAATCTAGGTTTAAAATTTTTGATGGTACATGTATTTAGGCATTTGAAACTATTATTTTTTGGACAAAAATAATGTTACGCATAACGTTACACATATTTTTATAGAATAATGTATTTTTTAAATATACTAGTAGCATAACTTTAACAAGCCCTGGTATAGAGAAGTGATGATGAATACTTCCGAAACGTTAGCAATTTTTCAATAAAACAGTTATTCGCTTGTCGAGATCTACCTATAGCCATTTACAATCTGTAAATTTCATCAACAGTCAATCTAGCCGTTAGAATTGAGTGTAACTTAAACCATTTTCTATCGACTCACTTAAAATTGTTACAATACTTTCTTTATTAGATTCTATATTGAAGTACGTACGAATTTCTCAATTAGTTAAAACAAAATTTCTGATATAAACAATTTGGCACGACATTTGTTTAGCAGAAATGAAAAATATTTTCGTATTTTTAATATTTCTAATAAAAAAAACAATATTAAAAAATATCTGTACAAAGTACAAATTATCCACAGACTATAAATGACACGTATGATATTTATATGATAATTTTTTGAATTTTTACCTATGATCAAGCTGCGACATTTTTGCTAGCCAGAGGATTTTTTCTAAAACCTATCTATAGCTAAAAGGGATCTAGTGTAACATTTCGAAATAAAATATTAAAAAGTCTTTTTATTAATTACCTAAAATAAATCCTAATTTTACACTATAATTTCATATTTCTGAAAAAAGTTAACCATTTGAACTATCACAGTTGTATAATATTTTAATTTACGATTAGCATTATATACAATTATACAATTTACTTTGTTAATCACAATATCATTATCAGTGTAATGGAAAAGAAGATGTTAAAGAAAACTATTAAGCTATGGGAAGCTATGGGAATTATTACATAATACAATAATAATTATTATATACAATAACTTCAATCAATTTCCCGTGTTCAAACGGAACATCCAAATGTCGTTTCACCCCATGGAAAACTCGATTTCCAGTCAATCAATCACCGTCCCATTGTAAAGCGCCATGATTATTAAATCACGTATCCGGCCTTCGAAAATTAGTCACTTTATCCACATTGTTATCCAAAGTGCGTTGGTTGTAGGTAGCAATGCGCGCGCTCCTCGGTTCATAAATTCCGCGGGTGGAAAAAAAAGGGAAACGAGGAATTGATGAATTGCGGTCAGAGATCATTTCGTGGGTCGCTCGAGCCTTAAATCACGCGGGCATTATTTCTCTGCCTCTCTCGCGCCCAGAGAAAGAAATAACCCTCCTCCGCCGAGCTCACGGCATAATTCCACCTCCGCAGTGTTCCCCTGAATATTAAAAGCTGATCGATGGAGAATATATACAATGTACCTTAAAATGTATTTAAATTCCCGCACGGTCATACGTGCCAATGTGATTTATCGTGCTTTTTAGCGCGGCAATTTTTCAGCGGTGTATAAGAGATGT
This sequence comes from Gastracanthus pulcherrimus, assembly GCA_949152435.1. NCBI lineage: Eukaryota > Metazoa > Arthropoda > Insecta > Hymenoptera > Pteromalidae > Gastracanthus > Gastracanthus pulcherrimus. The sequence continues at coordinate 36,906,154 of OX424573.1, forward strand.
GTATATGAGAGGGGGTCGAGAGAGAGAGGGAGAGAACAAATTGTAATAAACGAGGCTGGATTCCTCTTAACTCGCCAGTTTGCAAACTTCATTTTTTATACGTTGGTTCTCTCTCTCTTTCTCTCTCCCTCTCTCTCACTCTCCTCTGCTGCATTTTATAATTAAGCTATGAATTCTCCTTTCGGCGCTGCTCTTTAACGCGAGGCAGCGGGCAGGGTTATATGTATATATATACGTCGTAACCGACCGCTGGTTCTGCGGTGGACGTATGGATTGTCGAAAATGGGCCATCGGCCAGTTGCAAGAGAGAGTAAATGTCGTATTCCCTTTGCGGGATGGCGCGTTGTAGCTTAAATTCTTAAAGGAAATTTGCGGGATCTCCCGTACGCATTATTCCATTTCAAGTTAATCCAGTTTGAGTTTTTTTTATTTAAAACCATATTTTCGAGGATTAAGTCGTGTACAAAGGAACTCGATGATTTTTATTTGTTCAGCTTCATTTCTTAAGTTAAGCCATCGTAAAAGAGGTCACGCTATATATATTATCAAAATGACACTTGTGGATTTCATTAGTTTAGAGATTTTTATTGAGCGAGTAATTTGTGTTTATATAGCTTGGTAAAACAATGTTAGATAATGCAATTTTTGTATCAGAATATAACAATTAATGCGTCATAATCAAGTCACAATAAATTTTTATCAAATTTGTTACTTTTGTAATTTATTTGATAAAAGGATTGTATATAATAAAAACGCACAGAACGAATTTTTTTAATCTTATAATACTGCTACAAAATTGTTATTAACAATTTAAGAAAATATAACAGTACATAGTTTATAGATAATATAAAAATATATATTTAAATTGAATATAAAATTCGATAAAAAATGTCTAGTAAAATTTTTTGGCTGCTACGTTTTTCTCTTGCATGTCAAATAGAAAAATATGCGGCGCCTAGGAAAATCGAATCGTTTTACCAGATGCACAAAGGTTCAGCGAAAACGTATTGGAAATCTATGTCAATAAAATCGAACCTGTCCATGCAACACAGTAAAAATGTACCACTCTGTGAAAAGCAAAGAGTCAACCAAAATATTCGTAAAATTTTTGATGGACAAGAGCGTTACCATTTATGTAGTTGCATTTTTTCTTGGAATTCTGTTAAAAAAAATTGCCATAAAGAATAAAATATAACGAATAATAAAACTGTATTTGTAATAATTTATACATTTATATTCAATATTAACTTTTCTTGGCTCATCAAGCTGGGACCTTTGATTGTAAACAGGGAATCTTAACAGAACTAAATAAATTTCTACTAAAGTAATCACTGATATCACACTACCATTTTATTGATAGGCGCATAATATTATATTAAATCAATGCTTTAGCAGTACATATATGAATCAGCAAAAAGGGATCTAAGTTCACATTTTAGTGAAATGGAGATATTGATGGATTTGTGTTTATTTTCAACAGCTTCATCATTTAATACCTAAAAACAATTTACTTACATTTTTTATTTACCGCTTGTACAAAAGGGCTTTAAGTTCGGGACTTATAATATAAAGCTAAATGATAAGAAAAAATACGTTTAAATAAGATAATTATCATATTATATAAAAATATGTTTCTTTGCATTTAATATAAACACTTACTTATACACGTTTACCTCTATCTTGTGCCAAAAGAGTCCAAGTATGATCAGTTATTCATTTAATTCAAACGTTCTTATCGGAACATTGTTTACTGAACTAAGGTCGCTTTTCGCATGAACCGATTCTTATACTTCTTTTAGAACTAGAAATTTTACAAGTTGAGCAAAAATCCAAAATATTTCAAAAATTAATATATTAACCGTTGCAATATTATCCGTTATCAACACTGCAACCATGATTTTCGCCATCTACAAACGCGTCGCCAAATCAAAATCACTTCTCGCGTCCGTATTCATTTTCGCGTCACTATACCTACTCACAACACGCGAAATACCCATCGAACAAAATCGCCTCAAAAAGGAAAAGCCGTCCACACAACAAAAGAAGACAACAATACGCCTCACAAATGAATACGAAAAAAAAGAATCGCACAAAACATCAGAGCCGCTGTGTAATCGCATCATTCGCTCCGTTAATACAGTAATAATCGGGGCGAGCGTCGCGTCGCGCGCCGCGAAACAAACGTTCGTTAATCAAATGGAAGGAGCAGCGAGCACGCGGGGAAAAAAAGCAGAAAAACCGACCGAGGGATACACACCGCGGGCGGACGAGAAAGAACCGACAAAAAGTCGGGTGTATACGGGCCCGGATGAAAATAAACGCCGACCATGCGACGGCAAGGGTGTGGGAAGCACGAGCGATTTGAATCGATGCGAAATGAAATGGAAGCAGTTATGCACCTATTCTGTGTGTGCGTGCGCGCGAGTGTGTGTGTGTGTGTGTGTGCGCGCATCGAGTTGACGCCGGGCGGCTCTCGTTTTACCCGGGTAGGGGGAGAACGGGGGCGAGATGGACACAGATGACTTTCATCGTGCATACGCAGAGAGAGTTTTTTTAATGAAAATTAACGTTAAGGTCGTAGTAAATGTCGGTAAGAATTAACGTTATTCATCGTAATTTTTAACGTTCAGAAGGATACATTTTACTGTGACTTATGGATTTGGTTACTATTCGGTATATAAACGGTAACTTTTAATGTAAAATACGGCCATTTTTACCGTTCATCGTGGTAATTTTTTCCGCGAAGTCAGGTCATATCCTACGTTTACTATGATTTTTGCGGTTATTTTTATTAGAAAGTTATCTCTTTATAGGCATCTCAATATTTGTTAACAACACGATTCATGAAGTGATTAGAGAAGTGGAATTGCAAATCAAAATGTCGATTCCAAGGACTAGGAAATTTGAATTGAAAAATGTCTTCGATTCACTGATTAAATTATAAAATGTTTGGTAATTATGAAATTCATTGGCAAGATTACGGATTTTGATGAAACATTGAAGATCGTCTTCTAATACCTAAAAATGTAGCCCAATTCTCGTAATTAATTCAAATGGGTCTTTGTACAGAAGATGACCCGGACTCCGTGCACCCTTTTTATTAGATCAATTATAATGCGTTGACTGGGGTAGCATCCGCTTTAATTATTAACCCGGTTTATTTGCATAATCTATTTATTTCAAGTACCCCACATTACCAGGTTCGGCCGAATAACCCGACTCGACCGGGTAACCTTATTAGGGCTGGTAACCCGACAAGACCGGGTAACCCGATTTGAACGGGTAATCCCACTCGACCGTGTAACCCTATTCAGGCGGGTAACCCGCCTCGACCGGGTACCCCGGTTATAAATCGGGTACCAGAAAAAATGGGTACCCGACCCGAACCCGAGAAAAAAATCCGACCCAGATTTTACGGTTACCCGCACACCCCTAGCATCAAGTTTCAATATTTCCTGATTTATGATTAAATCTAAAAGTTGAATCGGATTCAATTTATTCTATGCAATGGTTTTTATAGTAAATTGAGACATATTATTTGAACCTTTAACTCTAATACCTAATGAGTTTTTTTGCAAAAAAATTTACTCTATGAATTTTAATTAAAGAAGTTCTAAGTAGTTTAAAATAGGTCACTTTGCCAATAGTATTGGTAAAGTGGCCACCTATCAGTTCTTATGGTAAATTCGTATAGTAAGTGCTTCAGAAAGTCAAGGGTCCCCTAGCAGAGACTTCCTTTATATATTATTTAACTATATGGTGCCGTACGTAGCGTGCTCCTTGGTGTCAATATTATGGGATTTGTAAGCTTAGGAATTTTGAAGAAGCAACCGCCGTTTTTATTGGCGGCTATTGCTTTTTCCCTTGCAATGTACATGCATCTTAAAGTACGTAAAAGAAGCTACAATTTTATGTACCAAATGATTTTTTTTCGCTCGTATCACGCTGACAAAAGTGATTTCCTTACATACATATACTGCTAAGAAATCAGAGTTTTTATGCTTTTGCGTATAAACATGAAACTATCTTATAATTAGCAGCGGGGTCATCGCGCCTCTCAACATCTATTGACACAATACATATACTGTAGGAGTTACGGCGCCCCAGAATAACGCATACATCGAGATCTAGTGTAGGTGGCCACATTACCTGTACCCACCTTATATCACTGGGTGCATATCTAGTAAAAAAACTAAATTTTAAATTAAATTTTAAGAAATCATACAAGTGAATTGCAACAATTTTGCCCTCATACCTGTCATTGATTAATACTTACATCAACTGCTAATAAATAGAAGCTTGCAAACGTAAAAGACTAAGAATATATGAAAGTATAATATAATTTCCCACCTCGCGTATATCCAACTCACCCCGGTCTCCCCGATCGAGTGAAAAGGGCGCAGGCGCACCTCGCGCTCATCTTTCGCGAGGCCACATTTACCCACAGTATATATATATATATATATATATATATATATATATATATATATATATATATATATATATATATATATATATATATATATATATATATATATATATATATATATATATATATATATATATATATATATATATATATATATATATATATATATATATATATATATATATATATATATATATGCATCAGGGCAGGTTGAAGCCGTAGCCAAGGGCTTACGGTTAAATTCGAAATTAAAATGACGGCCGCAATAGATGCGCATCGATGAGCAGGCGGCCGCAGGTATATAAAAGGATCCGCGCGCCGGGGCGGTGGCAGCTCCCTCTTCGTCTTACTCTTCTCTGTCTCTTTTGCGACCGCCAGTCCCCTTCCCCCCCCCTCTCTCTCTCTCTTTCTCTCTCTCTCTTCGCGATTAATGAGATGTAAACGATTTAACGCTGAATTAGACACGACAGTGGGGCCACTTGGCGAAGACGGCCAACGGCAGCGGCAGCACGTGACGCGAAACGCTCGCTGCAGCGAACGAAATTTGCGCGCTAAAGGGGGGGGGCGAAGAGGAGGAGAAGAGAGAGAGAGAGACAAAGGAGAGACAAAGGCAGTGCGCATTGCTCGCGCGGTGAACGAAGGAGAGGATAGAGAGAGAAAGTGGAGATGGGGAAACAAAGAAATGTGGAGTAAGAGAGAGAGAGAGAGAGGGGGGGATGGTGAGAAAGAGGGTGAGAGAGACATGGTAAGTAAGTGAGCGAGCGAGGAAAATAAAAGTGAGATAAGGAGAGGGGACTAAATAAAGTTAAGGTGGTAGAATGTACATTGAGAGAATGTGGGTGGAAGAAATTACTATTTCTGTTTGTACATTTGAGAAGGTAATTAGTTTTCTGGGAAAATTGACGTAGAGTCACTGTACCAGTGAATGACTGGGTTATATTTGTCCAATTGTAACTATTTATTTTTAATATTTATAAATTAGTAGGATAAAAATAACCATTAAAATAGAATTTCTTACTACTTAAAGAGGTTAATTGATTTTGCAAGAATACGAAAAAGTTTAAGGAATCCATTGAAAAATCTACAATATTATACGCAAAAACTCAGATGAATGGCACCCCCATTCATATTGTTTAATATACAACTTTCTATGATACACATTAAATTATAAAAGAATATTTAACAATTTTTCAGTTGACAAATAAAAAAAATTATGTTTTCATACTTTTGAATTGAGTCAATATTCACTTGTGAGAGGCCCTATTTATAGTGAAAATTGCCATATCTAAAGTAAAAATTATCAAATAAACATTAAATTTTAGTATTCTATTTTTAATTTTTGCTGTATACGTTTTTTCAATCCATAGAATTTTTATTTTATACTCGATAGTTTCTAGAACAACATGTTAGACTCTAAAAAATAGAATTTTGTATAAAGCTATCGGCATTTTTAGTGAAATTGGAAAATAAACGGAAAAATGCCAATTTTTTCATTTATATTTCTATAAAATACGCATGCTCTGTATCAGTACGGAAGTTAACAAAGTCACATTTCAAGGTAAACAATACAGTTCTAGCTTTCGGGAAAAAATATTTGTTATACTACTGCTGTGAGTCAGCAGACAACAGTTCGAGCCGAAATATGTATACAAACAAAAATTCATTTCAATAAGCAAGATAAAGTTTTTCTTTATAAACAGCTGCAAACACAAGATAACTCGTTTAAACGTTGAAGATGTACACAGGATTAGGAAGAATAATAAAATAAAACGAGATAAAGCAAAATAGCAATAAGTAGTTGAATAAGTAAGCGAGTTGGAGATTGAAATAGAGAGACACAGCTTAAAAAGTATACGAACGAGGGAGAGACTGACGCAGAGACATGCCCATAAAGAGTGAAGCTAAACAGCTTTGGAGCTTCCCGAGTTTGGCTTCCCTTTTACAGCCCTGGCGGGATACTTAGTCCGCTTCTCTCTTGATGTCTCAATTTATATTCTCATAAAGCCCCTCCCCCCACTTCTCTCTCATTGTGCAAAGTTTTCTTGCCCGAATTCGAAGCTCTTTCGTATAAGCCCCACATCGATCGACAGAAAAAATTTCCCGCTAATCGCAAGCATTATTATAATTACATTTATTTCACCAATAAAGTGGACTTTTGAAAATTTTCTACATACCTGTACGAGGAAATCCTTAAAATCGACTATTTTCAAATATAAATTTTGATAATATTTGAACCTATCGTACATGATCACTTGTAAACGTCCATATATATATGCGTTTAAAAACAAATTCGTAATGTTTCTTTATAAATTTGATAGTTAATTTGAATATATAATTTTGTTTGTAAACGCAATAAACTGCTAATAAGAGCAATTAGATTTGTTTGTTAATTTCTACTTTTACATCATTTCGTGTAAAAAATCAACAAATGTTAATTTGAATAATACATCAATTTTTTAACCATGCAAACTTGTTCTTTACAGAAGTTCTATTTTATACCGATAAATAACAGTATCCACGAAAAATATGAACTAAACTAGAAACGTTTTACAAAACCATAAAATGACAGCCGTGGACATTATTATTATAAAAATCCCTAGTGAATAGTTAGAATAGAAGTATATAACAGAATTTTTTTCCGAATTTTCAAAAGTCATGAGCAAGGTTTACAATGCAATATAAGCTCTGAAATCACAGTAACCTCTATTTGAGTATTTGCTCATACACGCATACAAAGATCGACTCACCCATATACCGATTCGATTTTTCGAAACGATCCATTGTCCCATGGCGCGCTCGCGGCTCGCAATTTAATGCCAGTCAGCCGATTAATTTATAGAAGCGCCGTCGTCATTTCTTCTCCGTCGCCATTTTTTTCTCTCTCTCTCTCTCTTTCTGCCTGGCTCTCCGACCTCTTCATCATTCGAACTCCGATAATGAACTCGTGCTCCGGCGCGCGCGTGTCACGTTTTCCGAGTCGCGAATATAAGCGTCGCGGGCTCAAGGGGCGCGTCGCGCGCCATTGTAATTCAAAGTTAATTACCGACAATGCAGAGACGCTTACAGGGTTATAGACTGGGTATTTAAATTGCGCCGCGCGCAGATCCCCAGGTGCAATGGGTTTGGCGAAACTATCGCGCTATACGTGCGCGCGGTGCAGAGTTTGCCGCGCGACTTTCTCACAGCGAGTTTGTTAATTATAAGTTTTTCGATGAACGCGCCGAGATAGGGCCTGAATTCGTTATTGGATAGATATCGAAAAGAATGCCGCGGCTGTGTATGAGCTCCGCGAGCGCGCGCGCTTAATGTCATGATGTAATTAATATCTCAAGCAGTCGTAAATATCGGGGCTATCATAAGCGAGCGCGAGCATAGATATACAGGATCTTAACCCGCTCGTGTGTATGAAATTATTTCTTATGCGCCCAATTAAAAGTTTGCTAAAGTTTGCCAGCGCGGTGAAGGCTGGCGCTAAGTAGGTTACGTCCAGGGAGGAAAAAGAACTTGTCAATTTGATCAACTTTATTATTGCGCTAAGTTAATTATTTTTTTTTATCATTTATTAAGTTTTACGGTCTAATAATTATAATTGACTATTAATTATTATAAGTTGTATAATAATATAACTAATATGTATTCGAATGATTTTCTATTTTGCCTTATAACATTTAACATACTTCAAAACTATTTTATTATTATGAATATGATAAAAATAGGATCAAATCAATTTAGTGCAAATTACTCATTTAAATTGTACCTAACTACTCAATTGTTTCATATAGTTAATGTTTGTGAACGTTAAATAACCTTATCTTCGGTACGTAACTTATTTAATAAAATATTTAAATGTATAACTTTCCTATATATACACCTCTAAAATTTTATAAACTTACTTTACGAAAGTGTACGTTTAAAATATTTTTCATTATTTAATTTTTCATATTATTATTAAAAACACGCGATATTAATTAGATTACGTAACTTTCTCATTATATAGAAACGTAAAACATTTCATATATTTTATATGCAAAAAACTTTATCTAGAACGGTCAGTGAAAGAGATAGAAAATGACAAAATAAAGTTCACAATCTGCAAAATGAGATATTAAATATAAAAACAAGTTTCTCTTAAAATATCCAACAAATTTACGAACTTTTTTCTTCCAATATTAATAAGAACTAATAAAAATGTTCATATTCTAAGTATGTAACTAAAGTTCGCTTACTCTAAGAATTTTCTTTTCGGTCAACACAATACTTCTTATAGTACCTCAAATTAGCATTTTATTTTTTAGTTTTAAGAAGAAAAAAATGTTTGACCCGCAACGAAAGCAAGTAATCCCCACGATCGCGAAGAAAAGTCAAGGCCCTCGCGCAAAAGCGAGCACGTCGCCGGGGAATGTCTGCGACATCGCGAATTCAAAATTGGACCGGTTGAAGTCGAGTTTCGAGTTCGCAGACGCGCGCAAAGCTCTCATATACACCTTCGCAATATACGCACGGCAACGATACATATCCCCAATGAAGATACGCGCTCTCGACTTCGTCGAGCTCTCTTCGCCTGCGCTCTTCCCAGAGCGCTGTAAGCCACTTTCTTCCTTTTCTCTCGTCTTCCGCTTCTTCATCGTCTTTTTATCCCTTCTTTCTTTATTTGTTTCTTGTTCTCTCCGTCTTCACACGGGCCGGACGATGCATAGCTGCTTGTCGTTGTTAGCTCCTCGACGAGCGGATGAGAGGAAGGAACGTGGCGAGCGCGAGGGAGAATCAGCGAGTGAGAGAGACGGAGAAGCAAATACGGAGAGGAAAAATAGGCAGAGAGTAATAAAAGGGGAAAGAAAGAGAGAAAGACAGAGGGAAAAAGAGAAATAACCGTTGCCAATTTATTGCTTTGGTATACTGCACTTCCTCCGAGAAGTTTCAATGATTTAACATTCCGTTTAACTCTCGCTGACTTCAGTCAGCGGCTGTTACTTCCTTTTTTTCTCCTTCGAAACTCTTTGCAAGGCTTGTACGTACAAAGACAATAAATTTAATCGCGTTCGCGATAACACTTCTTTTTAATTTATCGCGCTGGCTTGTGAAGTAATTGTAATTTAAATAAATTTGCAAGTTGTAATTATTTTGATGCGATTAAAAAGGAATCAAAACCTGTCCGTTGGCGTTGAAATCTCATCGAAAAAGTACAGAAATATAATTTAATATCTTATCAATTACGGCGAAGATCCGCGTATTCCTTACCCCTGCCTCAATATCAAGTAGCTCGTCATTCAAATTTAACTTTTATAATTCCTAAAGTTTCCAAATTCAATTTCCCCTTCAAGTATCATCCAAAAGAAGAGCACGATCACACCTCCACCCTCTAATTACACCGCCAAAGAGCTCGCCGATTAAATAACGAGGTGAGAATTTCGGCTCCTTTGCCGAATCGGCGATAAAAACCGCGAGTTTCCCGACCGAAATTCAGCGCACAAAGCCAGGCCGAGCGCGCTGCTAAATTAAACGCGGATATTTAATAGCGAGAGAAAGACGAGTGAGCAGAGCCTCGACTGCCGAGGAAAAGAACGAAGCGAAGCGAAAAGAGAGAGAGAGAGAGAGAGAGGTGAGGCGAGGGCGCGCGAAGGGCCGAAGGTAATTTACGAGGTATCGAAGACCTTGTACACTCCCACCCGGCAACAACGAGGCTCGCCCCGCGGAATCCTGCGCTCGCGCGCGAGCCTCTCTTGCCTTCGCGTCTTGGCTCTTCTCGGAGCTCGTTCTTCCGACGTTATATTCCTCCTCCTCCTCCTCTTCCTCTGTATATGTACATCTCCGAGCTGCTGTTCTTCTCTCCTCGTTCTGTCCGGTGGCGTATGCCTCTCTTCCGTGGCTGCACAGCGCTCGAGGATGGCTAGTGGTATATGGGTACGATGTGCAGAGGAGGCCGAAAAACTGCCGGCGTCGTGTTGTTGACTTAGCGCTGGCGTGGATCATTCTAATGGATCGCTTGAAAGTTGTTTATAAGTTTTGTGTGATTGTTGGGATTGTTGGTTCGGCTTTGGAGTATGGAAAATTCTCATTTATTCATGCGTTTTGATGGTTTAAGGGATAAGTTTGTGTTGCATTTAGACGTTTAAAGTTAATATTTAAAAGTTCACTAATTGTTCCCTTTTGTACTTATAGGAAGTTCAATTTCTTGTTACATAAAATAGGGGGTTTGACCCTATATTGAGAGGTAGTAGAACTAATTTAATTATCTTCTTCTAATACTTCATGATGCTTCAAAGTAAAAGAATATAAATGTTACCAACATCTACTATTTACCGCAGAATTGCAGGAGCAATTTTTAAGTACTATAGATGAGAATCCTTTACGGAAAAATCAAAAATAATAAAATTTATTTTATGGAGTGTCAATTTTAGTATAAATTAAAAAGAGATGCGCATATTAAAACATTTTAAAATGAAAGAATTTTGGCTACTTATAAACAAATGCTTAAACTCAATACAATAGAAAAATCTATTTTATTTAGTCACTCTTTGTCAAATTCTTGAGGAGCAAGTGATGTATGTGTAATGATAGTATGAAAAGAACAATAGATGAAGTCTGATCGTCTGTACGAAGCTGAACTATACGTGATTTCTTAGACAAGTACGAGATAAAACGAAATGAGGGAGGTAAGAGACAGAGTCAGTAAACCAGACGCATTTTTGTAGAAAAAGATTAATGGCTCTTTTATACAGCTCTCGATAGTTTATAAGATTGTCACGATAATAATAAAATTAAATGCTTTCAATGACTCACCAACTATCTGTTTATTTAACTGGAATTTTACGTAATATATTATTGCATAGAATATTTAAAACTACTAGAAGTATGAACTTCGTTCATTCCCATAACTTTAATATTAAAAAAATTGTTCAATTCATTATAATTGTTATTAAGTTCATTTATTATTAATAAGTGCATTCAATTTAAGGTTTGTCATTTGTCTTCTTATAGGATGTGAATCTCATAAAAATTTGACAGGCTTAGAACTTTTACTCATACTGCATGCAACTCCATAATTCAACTCTAACTCTCTTTACCTTTCTAAAGCTTAAAAAAGTCAAAGCCGTATATTTCACGAAAATAAAGTCCAAATCCGATCAGTCTTTACTAAAAGTACTTTGCAAGTTGGCGAAGTTGCTTTACTACTATAACATGCGACTACTATTCGGAACCGTTTTTTTCGAAAGATTAAATTTGTAAAGTTGCATACAAATCATACGACCAAATATACGTTTTTATTGTAATACTTGTCAAATTAGTTAATCTATGTGCGGTATAATTATTATTACTGCGTCGTAATATAAATCTTATTAAACTATGCAGTTTAATAAAAGGATTATTATTCTACTCAAGATATAAAGCAGTGACTGAAAAACGAGCTTTTCTAATCATGACTGATAAAAGATTAACATTTACATAAAAAAATTCAGAAACTGTTGAGTATCATCACTTCATAGCTGTATAGTCACAATTTATATTCATTTCTTTGTAATTCATTCCAAAAAAAGTTTGATGTCAAAATGTAATTTGATTACCTAGTCCTCTTAAGTATTTTTATAACGTTTATTTATTTATATACTTATTTCAAATAGGATATAAGTATAACTATTAATTGTAAATTTTTATTTATGTTCCAGGTGAGTCATGGATACGATGATTTGACATAGTAACATAAAAACGTGAACGATATAGTAATATTGCCCTTGTCACGTAAGTTTGATTCTAGTATACAATCTTATTTTATATTTTATGCATTCTATTGTAATTACACTCTAAGTAGAAACAGACAAATTAGCCAGGCATCACAATATGCATACACCTATGATTATGAAATTCTGATAGAAACTTTGATAGATTCTTAGCGTTGTATAGCTAATGTTGCGAAATTAATGAGTTTTTAAACAATTTCTAACCAGAACTCATTCATTTTCTACTAGCGAAATTATACGTGAATTTCCTACTTTTAATTGTTCTGCTAACAATCTGTTCACAACAAAAACTTAACTTCAATAAGTTAAACTTCAGTTTCGTGAGAAAGTAAATACAGACTCAAAATATACACTTGTAAATATATAAAACGAAGCGAGTTCTCAAGCATAAGCCAAATCTTCGACTCATTTCTCGGCAACACGCAACATACGTCGAAGTGCGGTACACTAGCCCGTAACTTGAAGATGTTTACCTGAATGAACTAAGCCTTTCATAAAAGGGAGGCTTTAGAGAGAAGTTGTAAAGGGCAGTCGACTCTATACCAGTGCCCGAGCGCTATTCACATCGTATATAGGTGTATTATATACTCTCTCGCTTTCACCAACATACTCACAACGTACTTAACTAGAGTCAATCGTGTCGAGAGGTAGACAGTGCAGACACGTACAAGAAGCCTCTCCTCTCTCGCTCTCGCTCTCTTTCTCTTCCTTGAACTGCACGGTTGTGCAGCACTGGTCCGCGTGTTTAAGGTAGTTGTAGCGTTACAAACCAGCACAAAAGATAATTTTATTTTAAATCACTATATAATAGGGCTATTTGTGCTTCAAAATGTAAATTATACTACATTGTAACGTAAAACTTATATAAATAAGGTGAAAAATTTTAAAAGTCGCGTCAATTGAAAAATGATACAATTTTTTTAATGGTTTTGTAACGCTGTATAAATATACCGACTGTACAAAACACAAAAGTTTATTGGTGATAATGTTAAACAGGATGATTAGATACTATTTTCTTGTTTTCATATAATATATGAGGAATCCTATAAAAATCTGCCAAACAACGAGTCTATAAGTTACGAAAATAAGAAACGTAGAGCTACGTTTTCTTATTCTTTGAATCATAATACAATATACGAAAAAATGTTAAAATCTCTTACGGAAATTTAACATGGAAATTTCAAACTAAAAACAGACATCATTGATATAACAATTACTTGGCTTCTAACTGTGCAAAAATTTTTATTTCAGAAAAGAAACCTCGCTTGAATTGAAGCTTTTTTCTTTTTTCACCTTGATTGGTATTTTATTGAATTGCTTTGCATCCACAGGAGCCGAGTAATTTTTATATCAATTTCTGTATTTCATAATATAGATGGCAAAATTTTTGTAACGTAAAGAAATGAAAATAAATTATTTGGTCAAAAGAGGTTTCAGTTCATTTATGTAAATGCTCACATAAAAATAAATTAAAAATAGCGCACCCGATTTGACTAGCTAGTACTAATAGAACTCTCCCTTAATATCCGCATTTGGCTCGCTATATACCGTCGATCAAGTACCGTTTCACTCGAGACACCGAGAGTAGTGCACTACACTGCAGCTGCAGTCGGCACTCGACGCGAGAACGTGCCCTCTCTCTCTCTCTCTCTCTCTTACACTCACCATCTTTCTCTCCTTTCTCTCTCTCTTTCTCTCTCATTTCCGTCTCGTGGCGAATAAACTCGATTTATTACTCCGGGACGGACGCTCGCGGGACTTTTAACGCTCGATCGATCATTTCATTAATCCGCGTGTTTGGTTTGCTCTATGGCCGATTCCGCTGCGGCCTTATCGTTCGTCTCTATTTTTCTCGCAACGAACTTTTGCGTCGTTTAGCTTTTTTCTTTGTTGTTTGCATCCCTGCGGGAGAGAGAGAGAGAGAGAGAGTGAGTGAGAGAGCGAGAGAGAGAGAGAGAGAGTGAGTCAAGTAATTAGGGGGCTAATGCGTGCGGCCCGAGTTTTCCGCATTATTCGCTCGTGCGGGATTTAATCGCCTCGGGATGGAGAGGAGGAGGGGGACGAGGTTCATTAAAGCTCGCGCTGTACCATTCGGTATAATCTTGGACGTACTTATGATGCATTGCGAGTTTTGTTCCGGATGTTTATTCAGAGATAATGGTTTGTGAAACAGTGTGAGATTATTGGGAACTTGGATGAACAATAGTAGACAAAATTTATCAATTTATTCGTAAATGTTTAATAACAAGTTGATTGTAACTATAATTATAAATACTATATCTATCATCGTCTACACTTTTGATTCCTTAAAATTGGATATTTTTCTGTCACATTTGGTATTTCGTCGAAAATATGATGGTACGAAAATGACACTTTAATTGAAGATAGAATTTATTGCAATATAACGAGAAATTAAAGTTAAATCAGAAGTCCATCGACATCAGAAATGATTAATCTATTCTAGCGTTTTAAAATTGAAATTAATTATTTTTATTTCTACTGCTCTAATCACTCATGATAGCGTTAAACGCAAGGATGCTATCGAGATGACATGTTATGAATATGACACTTTCAATGGTTTTCTTAGGACTATTTACGTCTATTTAAGTATAATTAACTTATTAGCTACTTTCATTCATTCTATTTTCAGAAAACTATAAAACTTCACTAGTTCACGTAAGATATTTTACAGTTTATAGCTTTGACACAACATAATATTTGTAGATATGAAAATCACCCATGTATATAAACTTCTATTTATTTTATGCGTTATTTATTAAATACAAAACGTGCGAAGTTTTAATTGAGCTGGATAAACGTTATTTTGTGCCCGAATAATTTTTAAAAGGTACATTTGCATTTTAGCTGCTGTTTTGATCATTCGCATATAAATTCTATTTAGAGGATTATTTTTATATTTTATATTGAGATTCAGGATCTCTTGTTTATTTACGATGCGACTGTAGGTGTTGAATTGTCTTGTACTCTGACGACGTTGTTCTTTTTTTAGTTAAATGTGCCAGCTGTTTTTAAAATACCGCGTTTTTTTACATATTCGAGGCTTGTTCAGGATTTCGTCCCATTCATTACAAGCCTACGTAAGTATTTATTTTTGTTCCCAAAGAAAACCACTTTTAGTATAAAGAAGATTCTTATTCTCGTGTACAAATATATTATCTTCACTCTGAAAGGAATCCTTGATTAAAAAAAATTGTCGTGCCGTAACAAAACTATTTAATAAATATTGTATTATTATTACACGTTTTCTTATTTCTTACCGTGCAATAATTTATAATATAGTTTTTTCATAATTTTGAAAAAAGCTTTGTTAAAACAACCATTATGTCTTGTCATATAAATTCAACAAAAGAAAAAAATTAAATATTAGTTACGTCAATGACTGCGTTAAAAAAATAAAATTCTAAAAAACACTGTAATCCGATAGGGTGACGATTGCTTCTAAAAATCATTGACTATTATTAATTACTTTTATTATATTTTCCTTAAGTCGTATTCATTAAATTTATCTAATGAAAAACTGGTTTTGACTACGCTTAAGTGTGTTATCGTGTAAAACTGATAAACGAATCGATCTGCATAATATAAAGTAGTATCTTTCGCCTGAGAATAACTTTTTTATAAGATTTTAAAATCTATTACGGATAAAGATTATTGTGTACACACACTAAATTTTCATTCGCGTATAAATATTCAAATAATACCAGTTTGGCAAAAAAAATGTTTACATCGACATAATAAATCCACTGAAAAAGAGAAAAAAAGTCCAAGAAAAAACTAATCGCAGACGATAAGCACACGAGACTCCGCTGGAACTTCACCAATCAACTTCTCACCTTTCAGCGGTACTCCAACGCGGTAAGCCTCAGATTCCCGGAGCCAGCAAAAACCCCAAAAAGATAAATTGCGCAAAAAGAAGTACAGCCGAGCAGGCGTATATACAGGGGAGCCGACTTCTTTTTCTAACCCACCGCGGATCTCGCTGAGGGCTCTCTTATCGTGTAAATTCGATAATCAAACAAATCGAGCCCTATCCATCGCACCACTCGCACGGACAACGAGCAGCGAAGAATACAAGAAAGGAGAGAAGGAAGAGAGGCAGAAGGCAGAGAGAGAGAGAGAGAGAAGAGGGGACGAGCTCGTAACTCCTTATTAATGCGGCGCTGCACGCCACTCGGCGATTATATGCCTCTCGCGGCGCCTTTGAATGGGGACGCTCGTTCAAATCCGCGCGATCGAGCTGCCGTCGACTTACCAACAAATTGAATTGATTAATTTATCGGACGCAGTACAATGCATTGATAAATCCATGCTGCGTCCTTCCCTCTCTTTCTCTCTCTCTCTCTTCTTCTGTCTTTTCCTGTGCTCGCTTCTTGCGCGCTCCCGCACTGTCAACTCTCGCGGTCTTCTCTCTTCTCTCTTCGCGTGGCGAATCCTCCCTACCCTCGAGCTTTCTTTAATTCTGCGTGTGCGTCTGTTTTGCCTTTCGTATCTGAGTGACCGCGGAGGCCGCTTCTGCGCTTGGGTTTGTCGCGGTAAACGTCTATTTTGGAATTTCTTGACCTTAAGGGGGATATCTTTACTCATTTTATTTAATGTATATATTGTTAAATGAGCTTAATTCGTGCATGGAAGATTAGGTTTATTCCATTAAAAATGAGCTCGATCAGTGAGACCGAAGGTGTTTCCAGGTTAAAAAGTTTATCGAAGCCTTGAGTTTGCTCTCTTATTATGAAATAGTGAAAATTCCCTGGCAAACAGTGAATATTCACTATTTTGAATAGTTATAACTCAGCAACTAAAAAACAGTAAATATTCACTATTTGAAATAGTGAAATAAATTTTCACTACTTGAAACAGTGAAATTTCGCTGTCGAAATAGTGAAATTTTAACATTCAGTAAATTAAAAAAATAAAGCTGTTATTAAACGCGTATGTAAATATATATGAGATGTATTAGATATTGATTATGTATTAGATTTTCATTTGAACATTTATATATATTAAAATAAGAAATAAATTACAAATGTGATATAAAAACTTCTGCGATGGGGATTGAACTCTTGTCCACAAGGTTTACAGTTCAACATCTTCACCACTTGCCTACGTACGTTGCTTGCATAGAGTAAATTTTATATTGATTGTTATTGATACGAAGGTACTTCTGATACTTGAATACATTTTTTAGTTGCACATTACAACAAAAATTAATGTTCAATTTAATTATAATTTAATTATGAAAAATGAATAGTTTTAGGCATTTTTCAAATTCTTACAAAGGAAATATGGATTAGAATCATAATTAAGAGATTAATTGCACCATTTTTATTAGTTCATTAATTAATTATTTTGTTATTACATAATAAAAATAATACTTAAAGTTCATGAAATAAAAATAATGTTAACTGAAATTAGGTTATGAAATACCAACTCAATCCCTACTTTACCGGTTTTTCTACTTATGTATTAACTACCAAACTAGTGAAAAATCACTATTGTTCTAGTAAATACAGTTTTCACTCACCAAATAGTGTAATTTTCACTGTTTCGCCAGTAGAATTATTTTTACTAGCTAAAATAGTGAAAAGTTCAGTATTTGAAATTAAGAGAGTGGACATTAAATGCGCCCTACATATGTTTAATGTTTTTGTAATATTGAAAAATAATCAGGTAAAGATTAGATTTTCAATTAGTCGAAAAAGATATTAAGAATAATGATTTTTTGTCAAACTATAAGTACATAGGTGAAGAGACGACATTTTTTTTTAAATTCGGTTGTAAAAGTGTACTTTTTAGTGACTCTTGGTATCAAAATTCTCAAAAGAACTTTATACTTTGTTTCAATTAAACAACGATGGAGAGACATTTTTATTTACAGTGTCCAACATTTGTTGATTATTTTAGTTTTCTAAGATTAATGTGATGTTGTATTTCTGAATCCAATACGTACAATAAGTTGGAAATCCATGATACCAGATCTTTTTAAAATACATTTATGTTATGTTAAAGTCGTATTAAAAAATTTAAATAATGTTATTTTAGTTTTTGCATATATCAAAAGTTTTCCTATTTCTATTTTAATTATTTTATTATAAAATAACATTACTTCATAATCTTTATTACAATTGGTTCTATTAAAATAGTATCTGTGTAAAATAATCCTGTGCTCACAATAATTTGTTTTGTGTACAATCTTTTGTGTATAATATAATAACTTGACAGTTTACTGTCGGGGAAATGTGCATAATAAATTTTTGTATAATTTTTCGGTGTAAGATAAATAACTTAACATTTTGCTGTTAATTTTATGTGCATAACAAATTGTGCATAATAACTAGCTTCATTTTTTTAAATTTAATTAAAAATATTGTGTAAAAGTAAAAATATAATGTGTAGAATATTAATGGCGTATTTTTATGTGTAAAATAATTAAGTGTATAATTCTTATGTGTAAGAACTTCCCTATGCCATTTTAATATTACAAGCTTCCTGTTTATTTTATTATGTTAATACAGTAAATTTTGTGTACAGTAGATGTAAAAATATATATAGTCTCTAAAATTTTTGGAGTGAAAATCTCACTCCAAATGCAATAAGTGGATGTGTTTTTACAATTTTAGAGTGGAATATCACTCGAAAAATGTGAAAACAGTCACTTGTTGCAATTGGAGTGAGATTTTCACTCCAAGAATTTTAGAGAGTATATATTTCTTTAAATCAAGATTTTACAGAGATTAGTGTCATTCCTCTGGGAACAAATTTAGTTGAAACCGTACAAAGGAGTTTTCCGAAATAGGTCCTTGTTTTTAAAATAATAATAGTGACTTTAATCCAAACGTGCGTCATTTTAATAAAAAATAAAGCCTTCATTTCAGATCCTTGCTTACATGAAACTTTTTACGTTATTATAATAAAAAAGTAAATAATAAAGAATAAATAAAAACCCTGCAAAAGCTTTAATGAATGCTTGGGTTTGAATACAACAGGCTTTATCGTGAAGAAAGCAATATCAATTTATTAATAAGTTATAAGTAATAATAAATGAACGAAAAAGTTATCCGAATATCATGAAGCGTTTCAAATTAGAGAAATTTTTATATATTTTTCACCATTACTTTTAATAGCTTATAAATTCGGAATAAATAAGTATTTTCATACGACAAAAAGCTGAAAGCTTTTAGATTATTTATTTCTTTGGATTTCTATTCTACTGTAAACTCTTGTAAAATTGGAGCACTTTGCTTCGTTTGCAGGCACGAGAAAGCGCATCTCAAAGCCTTATAAAAATCCATTTCCTAGAGATACTCTCTCCTCATTAATGTGAAAAAGCATTTTTTAATACACCGTTAAAAAAATGTTAATACAAAATCCAACTAATCTTCTACGAAACAGTCACTTATCCCATGAAAGAGCCATCCACTCGCATAAAAAGTAAATCCTCGGCTTCAAATACACACACACACATCTCCCCGACAAACCTGCAAACCGCTCGATAAATCCGCCTATCACGCGCAAAAATTCCATACACCATTCTACGCGCGGCAGTGCCGCCGCCGCCGCCGCGGTAACATCTTCCGCATCGTCCGTCCTTCGCGCAGTGCCCCCCTTGTAATTTTCCCTTTGTACAATTCGTGACGAGCGCTCTCTCACGCATAGCCATGAAATTCTCTACGCGCGCGCGATTGTCTCGCGGCGCTCGTATCTTCCAAAGTGACCACTGGCGCGCGCTTAGACGCGGAAGAAAAAGAAGGCAAGGATCCGCCGTGACGGCGATTTCTGTTCGGCCGACGCGGGATAAATTATTGCCGACGGGTAATTAAGTGGGTCATTCCCCGCCTAATTTATATACGCCTCGTCGGAAATCGTCCGAAAATCGCGGCCGGCGCGCGCGTGCGCTCTCTCGCATTGTCAAAGTGCCAAGTCGTTCAAAAAAGTCGTGCGTGCGCGCGCGTGTGTGTGTGTATGCGCGCGTTCGAAAAAAGAGGCGCTGCAACGGGAGAAAAACGGGACCTCTTCCTACTCGAGGGATTCTCCGAGAGAACTCTGCCTCCTCGTGGCGACGTCGCCGCGTGTGTCGTGACGCGGAGAGCCGAGAGACCTCGTGCACGAGCCAAAACGTTGGCCGAATCTCCGCGGCTGTGACTGCGACCTTTTTCTTGGTTGGTGGGTATACACGGAGGCTTCCAGCTGCATGTAGGACAGTTGGATGATAGTGGTGATGTGTGTGTGTGTGTGTGTGTGTGTGTGTAATGTTGGAAGTATGTCGAGAATGATGTACATCGATGCTCTTTTTGTTAGGAGGTAAAGCCACTCTGGTTCAAGGGGAAAAATGTCGCTTTGACAATTTTTTGTGAGTAAATAATGAAATTAATGGAAAAACTGTTGGAAAAGTTTTATTGTGTATAGCTTAGTTTTGTTTAATACAAAATAATATTGCAAAAAACTTGGAATGCACTTTATTCAAATCGACTAGCAGCACGTAACTTGAATTCCATTTAATTTACTAAAGTACATTATGTATTGAAATACGCAGGACGAGACTTATAGAAATTTCACAATTGATTTTAAGCTTTTTTTATAAACAATTTTTCACTAAATTTTGTTCACAAAATCACACTTTTTTCAAATATTCATCTTTTTCAGACTATTTAAAAAAATCCTAATATGTATATTTCAGTAGTCAATGGCATGTAGCGTGAGAGAATTTCTGTTTCTTTTCTATTCTAGGTCAATATATGTTGTGTACGTAATCTACTAGCCATGGAATACCTTTCGAAAAATAAAACAGAAAAATAATAAAGACGCACAAAACGATTTATTTTATTATTTTCACAAAAAATTGCCAAAATTAGTTTCTATCCATTAATATAATTTGATTATATTACCGTAAATTTTCAGATTTTTGCAGTTTTTATTTTGTTCGAGAAAAGTATTAAATAGATTGAAATGCGGTACTCTATTACGTACAAAAATAGGGTAGAAACTACATATTGAAATACAGCCAAAACTTTAATTTCTTAATTTAATTTAATCTTTTTAATTTAATATTTGAAAGCTACTAGGTAAATACATTTTTTATAATAAAGAAATATAATAGAGAATATTGCAAACAGCAGGTGTTGTATTATCTGCATAAGTCACCACACTTACTTTATTAGCCACTAAACTGTCGAATCAGTTATTTTTATCTTCTTCGAACACTAATATATAATTTTAAATAAAAAACGACTGCGTAAAGTGGGACAAATTATGGGGGAAAATGAGTCACATATTTATTGAATGCTCACGCAGTATAAAAGTTTACTTAAGAAATCCACAAAGTCAACTGCAGACTTTATCTTCGCATTTATGTTGCACATATATTTTATAAGACAAATATCGGATTATAATAATTTGCTCGCTTAGTCTCATTTTACTGTAAAAAAAAAGATTTTGAATTAAAAAAAATCGATGTTTTTCGATTTTAAAAATCCCCTGACAAATCTGAGAGATAAAAAATTTGTTCGCACTCCCTCCTTATCGAACGCCCACCTGAACGTGATCCTTAAAGTTTGAAAGACCACCGTTATCTGGCTGCTTCGCTCAACGTGGAGGACCCCTCGTACAGTCTCGCGTGGCCTCGGAAACCCAAGAGCAGCTCCGCGGTTTCTTCGCCTTATCCGGTTCCTCTCATCCTCCTGTTCTGTCCCTGCCTCTGTTCTCGGCGCGTGCACACATAGAAGCCTTTAGCCTCGCGGACTCCATTGCGAATCAGTACCAAATTCGGCGCTTGGATGAAACTTTCTGTTCCGATTTTTGCAATTCGCCGGTTGTTAACGACGTTTCAGCGCTTTAAACGAGGCTTTAAATATATGCTGATTACGTCACACCTATATACCGGTATCTTTTGGTATTACGCGTGTGTGACGTCATTCGTATAAACTTTAATAAGCTATAACTGCTTTGGACTTCATTTTTAGAGGTGCATAAATGATTACTACATTTGTACTAATAAGGAGAGTATCATCTTTGGGAAACAAATTTCTATAAGGCCATAGGAGATTTTACTAGTAAGAGTGTATACCATAAACACACCGTTTTTATGCAATATCAAAATCGAATTTCTGTCAGTTATAAATTTGGCTCAAAACAACATTTTGACAATCGACATCTCCCATATTTAAGTTTTTTCTGTCTTCGGTCAAATTATATTTTAAAGCGCCATAGTTTGAATAGGTACCGAGTTATAGTAGCTATCAATTTTAATGAGTTATATAATAGAATTATAATCAACGAAAATCACTGGATAGTGGATAGTATTAAGTACCATCCAATTTTATTAATAAACCCCAGCCAATAAAGCCTATGCAACATATTATAATATGTATAATTCTGTATATAATGTTTGGTATCTAATTGTTAGCAGTTAACACTTATTTTTGTTGAATCGCTCATTACATCAATCCAAACTCATATATTTCTTTGTACTAAAAAATTATTTTCTCAATGTGCACAGAACGTCAAGCGTGCGAGCTTCATGAACTTTTTGAGACAAAACAAGTAAACAACGACACGTGATCGTCGAGACAACTAAACCTACTGGGAAAAGCGTCGACTGTTTACTTATTTAGAGGAGGAGAGTGCGTTGAAAATTTAATCGGAATTAGCCGAGTGAATGTCTCGAGTCTCGTTGAAAATAACAGGAAGCGATGTCGAATTTTCGACTGCGACGATGGGAACTAAAGTTTTTGAGAGTAACTTTGGTTTTACTGGTATCTAGCTACTGTACGCAGGAATTAGGTATAACAATTTAATTTCAGCAATTGAACATTTCATTTTGTATCGAAATTTTATACAGGGGAGACTGGGGTATAACGGCCCACTAAAATGCAATGACCCGTAGAAATTATAAAAAAACTAAAATAGCATTTAGTTACTATCCAATTGAAGAATGTTATCCTATATTGAGATCAGTGTTAAATGTATTTTTCCAATATTAAAATTCACTTATAAATTACATCGAAAATAGTGATTTAAGAAATAGTTGGGGTATAACGCCCCCCCACCCCCCCCCCCCTGTCCCCCCATTGGAGAATAACGGGCTAGCGAAATTTTACACTCTTGCTGTTAAATTATGGGTACCAAAATACCGTAAGAGAAGTACAATGTTTATTTATGTTTAATCAATCGCGATATTAGATCGAGATACATTATAACGACTCATAAATAAAGAGAAACATTACATCCGTTATGCATGAAATTTTTTGTCATTTTTACGGCTCTAAAACGACTTACGATTTCTGTTTTATATCTGCTACCGTTTCAATTCTTCAAATTATGTTTTTTTTTTATAAATTAACAAATCAACCTCTATCTTTTGGAGCTCTGAATAATATGTCTACTCTTCTACAATCAAATAAAACGTTTTTATGTACTAAAAATAGTAGCCCATTATACTCTAACAATAGTGTCCAGTTTATGCCCCATTTTCAATAATTAACGTTTCATATCACAACTTTTTATAATCTTAATGAAATAAAAAGTTACAGAAAGCAAAATGAAGCTTGAAACATAACATAAAAGGGAGCATTGTCTGATTTTGTAAATCAATCAATAACATACATGGTTGGCGATTTGAAAAGTTTTTGTAGGTTTCATATAACCTGATTTTTTAATTTAAAATTTTACTCTGCTGTAAAAATTTGTTTGCTTGGAGGATTGTATCCATATAAAGATAATTAACTGACACTATGACTACAAGTAGATTAAGTTGCGGAACGAAAAATCTCGTCCCACTTCTACAGCAACTATGGCTAGTGATCCGTTATACCCCATGTCCCGTTATAGCTCCCCTACATGGAATTTAGTAAAAGGACGTCGATCTAGTAATTGATCAGCACCCAGTTTTTAATGATTGTTTAATACAACTCGTTATTGTTAATTGATCGTTACAAAAAATCTGTTTAATTTATAGAAATAGTAAATAACTACCCTGGTAGAAAATTAATCTAGAACTATGTAGATCTATCTAGTTTGCCAAGGAAATAATCGAGGGCCTCGATAAAACTAGATAATTTTCTACCAGGGTACTCGAAAATTTATGTTTAAAGTTTGAATATTTTGTTTAAGATCTATTTTTATCAACCTAAAAGACTATGGCCAAGAATTACTCGTAGTTGATCAAAAACTGAATCTGTGACGGTACAATTTTTCTTATAAGATTTCAACGTCATAATAAATAGCTACATTTACAATATGAGAATATATATCCATTTTTTGTTCAGCGCAGTTATTCTAAAAGATCTGTAATTCGATACTTGTTGAAAGGTTAAAAAGTGAATAATAGCATTTAATACTACTAAAAGTGCAATAGATTCTATCATGAAATCAGAAAAAAAATTACGATGAATGGTTAAGAAAAGAGAAACAGAAATAGAGCTATAAAAATTTTGGAATTATAAAAAAAGAGCTATAAAATTTGTTTAATAAAACAGGTAAACTTTAAAATAAATCAGAACCAGTTTTCAACATAAATGACGGCAGCCGATTAATTAAGCAATTTACACCTACTAGCGCCATAGCAAGGCCGTGCAAGAATGTTATAGGTTGCAATAAATGCAGATATCCGCTTACATCGTGAGAAGCAACAAAAGCCGGGGATATGGAAATAAAATAACAAAATATATAGCGACAGGTATGTAGTATAATAACCTATGGATATTGAATCTATGCATAAAAGCATTTGCATTGTAAAGTGCTGATTCCAATTACCCACGGGTATAAGAATCGAAATTCAAATGCCATTTCATTATTTATTAACATTTCTAATACACACATGAAATTGTGTTTGTGTGTCAGCTTTTATTTTTGCAACGCACTTTATACATTTTTCAAAGCTGTTCGCACTTGGTTTAATTTGTTCATGAATTCACAATTTTATTTTACGGTTGTTTCCACTCAAAGGAGATATGTGTAGCCGGAGAGTTCCTTAAATAATTCAGACATCAATAAGCTTCAACTTCATAAGATACACAGTTAAAAATACAGCGATTTCACCTGTGACGTGTCCACACCTTCAAAGACTAAAAAGATACTGGTTTGCAAGTATTATCAATTATCAACAGAAAAAGCGGCTTGATTATGATGTTCATCTATTTTCAAAATTCAACAGAACAAATAATACTCGAATTTGGAACGAGTTCTAATCAATATTTCATTCTACAAGAATTCATACATTTAAAGTATGTATCATTGGAAACCTAAAAATAATATGTACACAGAGAAAATTTTCTAATAAAAATTATGATGAAATTCATACTAAAAATTACCGTGAATGACTGTAAACCTGGGAGACTCCAAGTTTCCGGCAGTTTTTATTGATATTTCCGATAAATTTTACCATGTTGAAGGGTCAAATTTGCCTGTTGTAGTGTAAAAATTCCCTACACGAATCTTAGAGAAAACTAATAAAATAGTGGAACATATAAAGTTATACAATGAAATGGATGGTAAAATTTATGTGAAACATTTTTTAAAAATGTGGATTTTCTTACAATCATTAATCACTATCATCAGTATTATTAATACTTAAATTAGTACATTTATACACATTTATATTAGAGTTATAACCTAAAATTTGTACATGCTCAGTTATTACCCCTCATCAGCTGTCTTCTTTTTCTCAAATCAGGTAAATTCTGCCATTCAGTGCGGTAAAATTTATAGTGAAATATTAGTAAAATGTGCCGGAAAGTCGGAGTATCGCAGTTGTTTACGGTAATTCTCCGTGAATTTTGTTATAATATATATTAGAAAATTCTCTCTGTGTAAGTTCAGCGATTTTTTTCAAGTTATCTAAAGAACCGAAACCATCTTTTGGAGGATTTACTTTATAAAGCACAATACATTATTATTTTATATATAAAGCGGCGACTCTGCAGAACAATCTCGTAAACTCCATATTTTCGGTATATATAGTAATATGGCACGTAGGGAGGTTTTGGGCACGCAGATTGACCTAAAACGGAAAATCACTAATCGTCATTATTTTATGCCTAATTGAAGTAAGTGCATGTGGATTAGAAAAACAATTTATTTCTTAATAAATAAAAAATCTAAACAGAATTTACTTATGTTACAATTTATTTTCAAATGTCGATCATTCCGAAAATATTGCTTATCTAATGCAAGCTTGAAATATGACTCTGTTTTTAAAGATTAGAGGTCGCTCATAATAAACCTCCTATCAAGCCATTCTTCCATGCAACATCATCTTCCTACCAAAGCACACAGATTCAAAGCTGCACGCGTTAAACTCTTAGACCGAAAGTCACTCCAACAGATTAATCGTGCAAACGATACTCACAGCAGCAGCGAGTGAAAAAGATATTTCTTTAAAAAAGCAAAAAGAAGCCTCCATCCAGATCCAAGCCAAGCACGTCCGTTACAGTCCCCAGGTCGTCGTCGCTCGCTCGCTCCGGGGCGGCTACGCAACCAGATCGGCCTCCCCGAATGTAACCGGAGAGCGCATTACCCGGCATTAAGTCACCGAGATAACCACCTGCACACGCACGCGCGCGCGCACGTGTGGGAGGCTGCACGCGAGAGTATAAACCGCCTCTCTCTCTCTCTCTCTCTCTCTCTCTCGTCGTTTATTTTATAAATTGGGATTCCACTCTCTCTCTCTCTCTCTCTTCCCGCGGGACAAAGAGACGCGCGATACGTACGTCCCGCTACGCGCGCGCGGCCCTCCTCTTTTGGCCCGATCACGCGGCCCGATTATGCGTGCGTAACGTATGTAACGCGCGGCCAGTGTCCGAAACTCAGGTGCGCGATCGCCCTGACGAGATAGGAAGGCTGTGCCCCGCGCAGCGCTTAGTTCGTCTTTTTAATGAGTATCAGATTTTTTTTAAAACCCGCCCGCCCGCCCGCGGAAATTGATGGAGAAAGCGCCGAGGCAGCGGACCTCGACTCGTCTTCTTTCTTACTCGTCTTGGATGCTGTTGGTGCTTTCTTGTTTGTTCTTTTGTGGGGTATCGCGTACTTTGGAGTCCTCGCTTTATCGAGCTATCGCGCCTTGTTTTCCTCGTGCTGTGCTTGATTGGACTGTAGCTGAGCGCAGCGAGGAAGCTCGGCGGGGACATTTTTCTTTAGAGCTGCGCTTTGAGGCGGGTCGGGCTGTACGGATCAAAGTTTCAAATAGTGCATGGTTTCTATGATTTAGGGCGAAAATCTTTTAATTTGATAGATTTTGCTTGTATGTAGGGGAAACTGGGGCTTCGTAATTTTTTTTGAACATTTTTAATTCTTATATTTTTTAAAAGAAGTATTTGTATGGTATGTGATGGTTATCAAGTTTAGAGTTTTGATTAGCTAAAATAAATATTTATTTAACCGTTGCGGCTCGGCGAATGTGTGAGCCGATATTTACAATTCCTTTTAAGATTAATTATAACAAATTTAACTTTTTAGTAGTTGTAGCCAAGATATCAAATTACTATTTAAGACTTTAACAACAACTTAGGTGCGCCAAATAGGACTGTTCTTCGCTATATGAGTCGCGTCGCGCCCAACCTGTTAAAAAAACTATTTATATAAAATTGCCCTATCCTTGGGGCAACTTTGTGATTTATATGTATTTAAGTAGAGAAAATAAAAATAAATCTCCTAACTTTATTAATTCCTATTTTTAATTTTCCGGTAACTTTAATTATTAATATAACTCGTGTAAGGCAAGAAAAAAAAGTATTTTTTTACATAAAAAAAACTGGTGAATAAAACGTATACAAAAGTAGTATACCAATTCTTACTAAGTAACCGCAATTTATATAAAAGCTATTTTACAACAAAGAACAATATCCTATTCGTTTACAAATCAAGACGCTTGAGGCGTCAAATTCGTTGTTTTGATAAACTTTACATAAACACAAAATTCCGTAAAATCTAGAACTTGTTAGAATAAGTTGACACAACATTTAAGTTAAGGTGCTCAAATGTGGGTCACACTTTTTTCAAATTATCCCGGAATCCACAGACAATGTTTTTTCAAAACTTTCATATAGCTCAAGTTTGCTATACTATTAAAAATTATACTTTACAATTTTCAGAGGCCTAAGACTCTTAGACTCAAAACTATTACATACACTTAATGTCGTTAACATACCTATACATTAGCAAAAGTTACAGAAAACCATTCAAGAATCGTAAGTTGTCTAGTAAAATTTTTGATGATGTATTGATGACAGGTGTGCTTTAGTAAAAATGTTCAATTCTTATGACAATTTCAGTGATATTATATCAATAAAAATATAAAAGACTTTATGCTTAAAAGATGTTTGACTTTTAAGAAGTTGCCCCGTATACGAAATAGATCTGATCTCCCCTACTAGAAACTAAATATTCAGTATGCCAAAACTGTAAAAATTGCTCTCCGATGGACGGCTTCTGTGAATACAATGTCATGACGTATGGTACAAATGTTACTAACTCATACCAAATTAATCTATAAATATTTGCTTTTAGATTAGAGACATTTTATAAACGAACTTGCAAAAATTATTAAAATTTTGGAAAAACATTAGTATTTGAAGAAATTATTCATCGGTTGAGCAATAAAAACATTCTGAACTTAAATTACCGAAATGATACAATATTTCGAATATTGAAAATAATCACATTTTACGATTATTTTTATATCTGGTATATAAATTTTATTTTAGGAATTATTATTTTATTTCATTGAAAAGTACCCAAGTACAAGTGCTGTTTTACGCAGAGAGTAATTCGTTATTCGTCGAAAGTTGAAAAACTTGGCTTTTAGCGAATAATTTAATAAAATGTTTTAACCGCAAATTATGAACCCCGGAGTGTCTGCAAGATATTCTAAGAATTTTATATGGAAGATCCTTTTATTATGTGTGAATGAAAAAGTTCTTAATTTAATTTTTTACAAAATTTTTACAGCGAGTATTCGTTGAAACTTTTGCGAGAAACTTTTTAAAGAATTCTAACATATGTTTTTCTTTTTTCGTGTTTAAATAATTTATAAATAAACAAATATTTTTAAAAACGTAATATTATTTATATTTTATATGTACTTGTCTTCTAATTTTATTAAAA
The DNA here is from genome assembly GCA_949152435.1 of Gastracanthus pulcherrimus. Lineage (NCBI taxonomy): Eukaryota > Metazoa > Arthropoda > Insecta > Hymenoptera > Pteromalidae > Gastracanthus > Gastracanthus pulcherrimus. The sequence goes on from OX424573.1 coordinate 36,935,434, forward strand.
ATTCGACAAAAATAAAAAAAAATCGACTATTTATTATTTTACAAAGCAAGATGTATCAATTTAAAACAAATTGTTTATGTAGTTGGTTATATATATATATATATATATATATATATATATATATATATATATATATATATATATATATATATATAATATGTATTCAAACAAATGTTATATTTCTCCAAAAATCTGTTAAATTCAGCTTAACTTGGTGGATAGAACGCTCCTTCGAATTAGTCGAAAAGGGATATATCCGTGAATGTATTATAAACCTCGATCGTTTCGGGCTATCCGAGACGCCTTTAGATTTATATAAACGACGCGGGCGATTTGGCTCCCGCTGCTGGTATCGTTACCGGTAGTGCGCGTTTCTCGCATTGCGATTAAAATCAAATTATCCCGCGATGGCTCCGCGCGCCGCGAGAGATATCAGTCCGACGCTCGGCGCTGCAATTAAGCAGCTCGTTTACGAGAAAATTAATTTTTACAAGCTCAGCGTATATACAGTTCTCTTATTATCGCATATGCGGCGGCAATGAAGACGATCGCTGATGCGCACATGCGTGCGATTATACTGGAGGCAATATTGCGCCCGCGCGCGCGCGCTCACACACATACACTCGGATACGGTGAATAATCGCGGGGGAAATCTTGAAAAATCGATTTGCGCGCACTGTAGGAGCGCAGGTGAGCGCGAACGAGAGTCAAATAATGCATCGTTGCGGCTGCGGTGAGATATTTTTTTCTTCCATCCTTTTTGTTAAAGGGGCGGGGAGATATGTATCTTAATTATTTAGGGCGTGCGCGAGCAGTGGCTGCGCCGCGTGCGTGTGCGAAAAAATTTGTCAATCCTTGTGGTGCTTCGGATGGAAGATCTTGTTTGTTCGGAAGCTTTTGTTAATCGCGAGTTGAAAAAGTAGTTGTGCTTGTCAGTATTATATTGTAATGGGCTACCGTTGGTGTAGTATTGGACGCATTACTGGCCTTATTTGACCCTTTATTCGATTGAAAGAATAATGTGGAAAACGGTTTGCAACTTTTAAAATGGTTCCACTAACTGCGTCGAAAAGTTTATTAAAGGAAAGAAAGCAAGCTCTACGTGGAAATTTCAGACGTAGGCCTTAAAAAAGTCTATCAGTTGTTCTGCTCAAATGTATAACATAGGATTTTATAAAGAATTTATTTTCAGTCGTATACATTTTATAAATCTTTAGTTATTAATCATTCTGCAGAATTAATCCTTGATTTACCGAATTTATCTACTTATAAGGGCGCCAGATCTACTTATGAGCGTCCCCGAGGAGGTTCCATGAAGGAGAATCAGAATGAATAATTTGGACAATTAACACTTTTTTACCAATTCAAGTACCTAGGCTGTATTTAATAAATAAATACAAATCAATTAGAATTACTCGTCGCGAGTCGCAAATTTCAAAATGACCAACGCCGGTCTTCGCACTTGCGTTATTTAACTACGGCTCAACAACCGCTTCACCAGGTCACTCGAATTTACAACCCCACTGCCATAAATTTTTCCTAATATCACCTGATCATTCCCGCATTTATTAATCCCTCTTAAATAACCGTTAATACATTTACTCGCGAAAGAGAGTCCTCCTGTTACTAATTTACGGTCTCGTTTGCGCTACCGCGCACTGAATTTATGGTCGCTCCGGATCGCGAGCACTAAGTCACACCACGATTCAAATATTAATTAATAAATAATGTACTTTACCACGCTAGCCAAGTGCCGAAAATGGTTAGGCAGTTCGGCAATCCACTCACCGCAGTTAAGTCCCTCGAGCAAGTCGCTTGCCGCGTAGCACGATGTCCTCGTGGTCGCTACCAATCTCGCGAATTTCGCTCACCCGTCGCTTATACTCTAACTTTAACAATCCCTCGTTGACTAACAAACAACTCAACAATTAAACCAACCCTCTCAATAACTATAACAATTAACAACAATTTAACTCCAAATATCAATCTCACAAGTTAACTCAAACGCTAATCTTAAGGCTCGATGCTACGGCGTGCGGGTAGTCAAAATGGCCGGAAATCTCTTCCAAAATTTCGGTTCTCTTTCGACTATCTCCACCCCGCACACACTTGTTGCTCCTCTTCTTATCTCCCTGTTAATTGGCCTTGATGTCCCTAAATTTTGGAAATCAAGGCTAGGTCCACCTATGGTTTGAGTCGCTATTTGTGATCGGTCCGCGCTCCATGCTATATAAACGCGCGCAATATGAAGTTTTAATTATACGAGCGGTACTTTAACTTGGCGCGTATATCTATACCGGTCCGCAGCGAGAGAGTCGTCGTCGTCGTGCGTATGTCGTGCGATGGCCGTGAGTGTGCCCTCCCATGGAAGAATTTACTCTCGGCAGAATACTGTTCGAGTATTAGTTGCCGACACTACCAGTACTTGCAAACGTTAGAGGTCCAGCACTGAGATGTAACGGGGGTGATAAGAACGGGCCAGTACAACACTTTTCTTCTTGATATATTCAAAATTGTACAAGAAATACACATTTTTAGGCACACGCGAGACACTTCACTCAATGGTTAGTGTAATCACAGGCACACAAAAAGAAAAAAGTGGTCTGTACCAGAAACTAGACCTATCTGACATTATATATCTTGACGCGCTGAATTCGAATCTGAACTCAGAATCCATCTACCACGTCAGGATTTTGAGATATCTATAATATAAGAATTCTGAGATAACCCTAAATATCAAGGTCATATCTTTTCCTAGCGACTCAGTCTAAGGTCGATATATAGTCCTCATCATCATCTTTATGCCGCATTTTACAGCATCTGCATACGATCATTTTTCTTTACGTAATATCTATTTTAATATCAACAGTATTATCTGAAGAGTAACTCGATTCAACAAATTCTCATCGATTGAAAGTTTATAACTTTAAAATAGGTATAATTCAAGGAAAAATGATCGTATGCAGATGCTGTAAAATGATTCGTAAGAGGATGATGAGAACTATATATCGACCTTAAACTGAGTCACTAGAAAAATATTTGACCTTGAAATATAAGGTTATCTCAGAATTCTTATATTATAGATATCTCAAAATTCTGACGTGATAGGTGAATTCTGAGTTCAGATTCGAATACAGCGCGTCAAAATGCATACGGTCAGATAGGTCTTTCTGGTACAGACTACTTTTTTCTTTTTGTGTGCCTGTTTAATCATAACTACAGATTACTATCGCGCGGACGAAAATTTCACGTAAGCTTAGTAATCGTACATTAAATTAATATTTTTTTAAAAACTAGCCTAAACAGTAGGTTAAGTTATGCTTGACGATATTGCGATGTTTTGTTTTCTTTGAATATCGGCAAAAAGTATTACACCGACTCTGAGACGTTTTTCGGGCCAACGTCGATTCATTTTACTGGCCCATTCTTATCAAAACGATATTCAGCCAGAATCGGCACGAACTATCACTGCTGGCAAATTCTTTTATGGGCCGCACTCGTAGGCTTATACGCGCTATAGCATATACGCGTGGAGCAGATCCGCCCGGGTGTCTGCGTGCCTGTGCTGGAGACGTATGTTCCAGGTCGCGTCATCTTCTTCGTGGTGGTGGTCGTCGTCGTGGATGAATATAAGTGGGTGTGTGTTTGGGTGTGGGGGTTTTTGCTCGACTGGTCGGTACCGGCCGAGCCGTGACAGCTGCGCGGAGTCAGCTGTGGCTGTTGGTGATCTGTGCGTGTGTGTGAGAGTGTTTTGTTTCCCCTCGGTCGTGATATGTACTCTCCTGGTTTCCTCAAATAGTTAAATAATAAATTCCCCTGCGTTAATAAACAATTTAATTAAGCATTTAGTTGCTCGGCTCCGGATTGTCTGCCCCGTACATTAATAATTTTAATTCTATTATTAAATATTTGACGCGATATACGCGTCACAAATGACCTAGTAATAAGTTTGTGCGCCTTTATAAAGTAGTACATATGCTATAATGGGTGCAAAGGGAGTGCTCTCTGACCAAGATTCTAAGATATATTATACTTCTCCTGGTGATTTAATATTTTAGTGTACTGTTTTACTGTTGTTTTATTATTTTACTGTCAATGTTTATGTATTCGCATTAGAATTATTTATCAAAATCAAGAATCTTGTTTTGAACTATTATTAAAGTTATGATTAAGATAATTCATATTATTATTGTTATGTATAATAATTATTTAAAGTAATTTTCTTTTAAACACAGATTCATAACGTTTTCTTTGTTGCGTCACAATGAATCTCTAAACTAAGTTTTAAGTGGACGGGTTAATTTCTTTAATGCAGGAAGCACTTCATTTCCCATTTCTAAGCTTCCAAGGAATCATTGATCAAATGATTGATATGTATGCACACAAAAAAACACATTTAATTATATAAATTAATTTTACGTAATATAATAAATTATTATAAAATTTTCAGTTATGAAAGTCACATAAAGTGGACAAAACTACCCCTCAAACAGCTATTTATTGATACAATTTCACATATTGCTTTGCACGTGGAAGCAAATAAAAGCATACATTAAAACTGTTTTTAATTCTTCTTGGTTACTCATAAACATAAAATACAACTTTCGAAAGTTCAAAGTAATAAAACACAATGAAACTGTGGCGTTATCGTTAACAGATAAGTGCAGCTTTGAAACAAGCGTGTGCACCACCAAGGCCCCAAAGGTCTCACAGCATGTGCTTTTTCGTATTAATAATCCAGCGTTCGCACAATCTTGATTAAAAAAAACGGCCAATCTTTTTATCAGAAAACATCTCCCAAAAGAAGGTCCGAAAATTCCCCTAACGGGTAATAATTCACCGCAGAAAAAAATCCGTTATCCCCGTGTACGCACTCCTGAGAAAGCGCCCTCGAAATGCAAAACTTTTCGCACTGCACGACCGCGCCTGGTATAGCACTCGCGCGCGCGCGCATGCGCACACGTGGAGCGTCTTCTCTTTAAAAGGCTCGTTCTCCCGCGAGTCTTCTCTTTTTTTCTCTCCTTCCTTTATTAAAACGCCGCGATCTTTTCCTGCAGCGCTCGCGCGCGAGAATCCGATGATCTTTTTCGGCGATTATCGTAGATCTGCGCGGCTTGCGCGGTAATTAAAAAAAATTCTTCCTCCTCCCTTTCCATCCTTTTCTCCACTCTCCGATGACCTCCGTTAGCCCTTCGTCACTCCTCTTACCTCTTCTTGTTCCAGATTCTTGCGCTGAGAAAAAGGGTTCGTTGTAAAAATAATTAAATGAATCATTCACTTAAACACCGAAAGATTGTATTGATTATCATCAACCCTGATGGAAACGGATTATATTTTTAATGCTTGAATTTCGAAATGCTCGAAATATGGTTCAGTATCTGGGTCGCGATGAATTTTTTTTTTCTATTTTCTGAACATTTAATGGAGTAGAAAAATTTAAAGAAAATAGTGTAACTTACAACATAAGTTCACTGGCTAAGAAATAAGTAATAATATGCTTATTAATAAATGAGAGAAACAAGATGGCAAAGCAATGGCCATCTAATATTTTAGTTTATAATATAAAGATAAAGCAAAATTTTAGTTTAAATATTTTAAGGTCAGGTGACGTATTTGTTTATTCGTTAAAATGCTCAGAAAATGGAAGAAAATCGTTTCATTGCAATTAGAAGCTAGCAATTTATCATTGCCATTATTTATCTCCAACTTATTTTTGATAGCCAAGAAAAGGACAGGTTTATTAACAGTTAAGAACTTATACACTTGGTAGTAGGCGCACGGGGCAAGAGAGTTGTTGCATAAACGAAAGAGACAGAGTATAAAAGTTTATCTAACGGAATCCTAGCCCATGAAGATGCTTTATAATAGAAAATGTTGTGGCATATAACGGTCACAGAGATCATTGGTTAGTCTATAGAGTGACAATACAAGGTTTAAGATGGTGCTAAGAATTCTAAGCCCTTATTTCATAAAATTGCATTCATCCGGTATTATTGTGGTATAAATAAACAATTATTTGTCTTGATATTTACATAATTATGAGATATTCGAATAAATGTGTTAAATTCGTCCCACAACTGGCGATTGTGGGGCCAATTGCACACCACTGTGAGCGACTCTTGGCCACGTGTGGCCGTAAACAAACATCACCAGTTGTGGAGCTAATTTCACACTACGCGTAATGTATAATATGCAATCTTGAACCGTGGGGGTTATTTTCAACCATGGTTTTCTCAGTGAAATTGCAATGAAAACATTCATTTCGCAAAATTCAAATCCGTGTCTACATGTTAGGTTCCTGGTTAGGCCACGTTGTGACGCGAAACATTGCGTGATATATTTTGATCTACAACTCTTAAAGAAATCAAAGAAATTTTGTAATAATGGTTTTCAGCCATAGTTCCTACCTCATGATATAGTGTCTATTTGATCAAACTATGGCTTTATTTCAAGATACTAGAATCATATTGTAAAGTTCTATGAAGATTCAGAACCAGCATGTCTGACCATCTCCTTGTCAGTTGCATATTGTTTTAAGGACTATAAAGGGTACATTAAGATTAAAAAAAATGAAATCGCATTTCTAAAGGTATGGCGTCCCTTAACAGTTAACGAATAAACGTCAAAGCAAGTATGGTGCTTAAGACCAGTGCGACAATGCCCGGCACGAGCATTGAAAAATATCATTTGGGCCGCTGCTGGCTGGCGCTTTTGATCGCGCCGAACGGAAGTTGCAGCGCCGCGGCCCGCGACGAGCACGACTACGAGCCCCACTTCCTTCGTCTTCTTTCCGTTTTTCGTTGCTTCATCGAAGCTTTATTTCACCGAGGCGAGTCTGGCCTGCAGCTAGCAACGAGGACGGAAGCGAGGGAAAAATGAAAAGTTGGCCAGCTGCAGCCAGAGCGTCACAGGTATTAAATCGAGGGGAGAAGAACTCGGGTAAAACAGCCCGGGAGGCTGGGCGATTCGAGAGCCCGCGCGAGAGAAAGAAAGACCGAGAGCATCCAAGTTCGAAGAGTTTCAAGTACACACTCGGAGGCCACTTAAAACCTTGAAGACTTCGCTTAAAAAGTTTCTCAGAGCCCCAATTTCGCGCGCACCTCTCTATCTCTCATTTTCCGCGAGCTGGCTGAGGGAGCAAGCGCGCGAGCGTAAAAGGCGCCGGAGATAAAGCTGAAAAAAAAGAGAACGAACGAAGAGCGAGAGGAGAAGGAAGAAGAAGGAGGAAGAGCGGCCGAGAAATCGCGCGTAATTTGCGAGTGACTTTGCCCCTTCTCTCTCTCTGTCTGCCTCGCGCCGAGGATTTCGCGCGAACTGTCGTCACTTTGTAAATCGCGGTGCCGGCTGCTAAATCCTGATTTAAGAAGCACGCGCGCGCGCGAATAAGAAATCGAGACGATGAAAGTAACCCCCCTGGTGCTTACTGCGTCTCTCTCTATCTCTCTCCTCGCTCTCTTTGGCACTTTATCTGGCGCGAGAGGTCGTCCAATAAAGAGGAGGACGGAGAGGAAGAGAACAACAAAGCGACGAGGCCGGCCGGCTGCGCGATGGAGCCGTAAGCTGTAGCTGTAGGTGTAGCTGTAGCCGTAAGCGCGGAATAGAGTCGCGGGAGCGAGCGCTAAGTTAATTTGCATACCTCTGGCTACGGCTGGCTAATTGCGGCTCTTGAACTTTTGAGTAGATAAAGTTGAGCCGCGCGCTCGCTCGTGTGCCGCGGCCGTTCTCCGGAAGCCGCTAGTTTGTAAACTGAGCTTTTTCCTCCTCGTCGCGTCGTTTCTGTGTGCTTTTTTTCCTGTGTCGGTGATGCTTGCGCGAGAGGGAGACTGTTGCTGCTGCGTGTGTTTGTGTGTGTGTAGGTGTGCGGTTTTTATGCAGATATTGTGCTGAGCTATTGCTTTCTTTTTGTGCGGCGTGGACTTGGAGGTTTTAGTAGATTTTCGCACCGTTCACTTTTGACAGCTATATACCGCAGATTCTTGTGTGTCGGTGCGATTCGTTAATAGTACATTTTTGTCACTGTAGTTTTTTTATGTAATCATTCGTACTCTTGGTTTCTAACTATAGTGGTCAAACGAACGCTTTATATATTTTTTATTTAATGGTGATGTTTCGGCCATTAGCCCTTCTAAAGTAACTACAATTACGTAACGATAAATTTTAATTTATTATATATGAACATATAATTTATTACATATACTTATTCGTCATTATCATACATCAAACTATTTATAATTTGATGCACGGAACAAAGCAACTGTTGTATAATTTAATTTTCATTATTTTTTTGTAATTTTAATAACCCTAGTAGAAAAATGAACATTTAATGGCTAGGAATGAGCTATTTTTGTCGACGTGGGTAGATTCTGTCCAAGAAGTGTTTTATAAATGGTTCGATATAAAATGTATTAAACCCTCGCTTATAAAGTTATTTGTTTAAAACTCGGACTCTTTTCTAAGTTTTCGGGGATGTTCGATTTCAAATTTGAGATCGGTTTTTGAAAATTCAAAATGGCAGATCCATAATAGGGAAATCAAAACCAGTAAATACACATACGTAGGATTCATTTTTTATTAATGTTACTGATATCAAGTTGGAGATAGATTTTTTGAATTCAAAATGGTGAACCGAAAATGTCGGATAAATAACACTATGGCTTCATATATATATATGTGATTGATTTGCATAAAATTTGGTTTCTATATCTACTAAATTTGAATTTAAGATCGTCTCTTACAAATTTAAAATGGTGAATCCAAAATTTTAGATTCGATGTAGTAAGTACACATGTATAATTTTGTTTTGCCTATATATATATATATATATATATATATATATATATATATAATAATAATAATAAAAATATCGGATAAATAACAGTATGGCTTCATATATATATGTGATTGATTTGCATAAAATTTGGTTTCCATATGCACTGAATTTGAATTTGAGATCGTCTCTTACAAATTTAAAATGGCGAATCCAAAATTTCTGATACGATGTAGTAAATACACATGTATAATTTTGTTTTGCCTAAAAGTTAGTTACTGTACGTTGTATTTATCAAAATTCAAACTGGTTAACTCAAAATGGTGATTGAAAATTAATATTTTTGGAGATGCTAATTTAAAACTTTGCTCTACGTTTATGTAAATTTAAAGTGACATATTTAAAAGGGCAGATCAAAATCCGTCAATTTGGATCCTCCATTTTGAATTTTAAAATTGATCACAAATTTAAAATTAGCACTCTCCAAAATCCACAGAAACTATCTTCTAGGGAAAATAAACTACTTTTCATCCGCCATATTGAATTTTACAAGTTAACCTCAAATTGAAATCATTAACATGCCTAAGAATTTCTCAAAATATATGCATTTCTGTTAAATGATGAGAGTTCAATACATTATTCAACTCTTGCGTTACAGACTTGGACGTATCGCGATGCAGTTTTAGAAATATTACAGTACCAACAATCATTGAAGTCGTACACTACAATTCTAAACAAAATTCTGGAGCCTCTCACCTCCAAATTTTTATCGATTTAGGCTACATGTTCTTATTGTTGATTAATATGTCTTCTAAAATTTTATTGTAAAACCTTGTTATAATAAATATATATAATTTTCCAATATATTATGAGCAGAAAATTTGTTGCTTCTTCATTCAGTTATCAAATGAAATTCAATTTAAAAATAGCTAAAATTATTCAGTCAGGTAACTACAATATCAAAGCTGAACTCAGCGCTTACAATATATCCAGATAAAATACTGAATAGCTGAAAAACATTTAATCAGTCGAGAAAAAGGCCAGACAGGGAAGTTCTTCCCGATTTTACGGTAAAGCCTGCACGCTCCAAAAATCAAAATACAAAAACGTGTTACACTTAAACCATCCGTGGCCCTTCCTACCTACATACACACACATACGTATACATGCTGCTCGGGTCGCTCGAGCGTAAAGCGAGCGCGCGCGACTTTACGAGCCGCCAAAGTGAGGGATCGGATTTTTCGACGCGCGCTGATTCTCACCCGCGCTCGCCTCCGTACCCCCGTGACCCTTTTTTTTTACGACTTACGATTGCTCCAGCTAGGTTACAACCTGCTCTTCCTCCTCCTCGATCCTTCCCAACTCCCCAGCTTTTTTTCTTTTGCTCGTCCTCTCCGCGCGCGCGCGCGCGCTGCTCCCTTTTTTTATACGCTCCACGGCCCTTTTCTTCGCGCGAGTGTTTATCGATTATTCCGATCTCGTAGCGCGCAGGGGGAAAATTTCGCATTCAGCGCCGGGCGGGAGTAATTTTTCACACGAACGTCGAAAACATCAAACCTTTCTTTGTGCGCACTTTCTCGATTCCACTGCGCGCGTGGCTCGGAGTGCGGCGTAGCGAGCTCGCGGAGAGACCTTTTTCGCTTATGTTGCCCGATATGCAGCGGAAGAATGCAGGCGCGGAATGATGCCTTGTTCTGTCTCTGTCTCTATCTCTCTCGGGACAAAGGAATTTTTAAATCGCAGCGAAGATGGAATTGACAGCTGTGTAGGTTAAGTGCGCCTGAAGAGAAAAGTTTCCTGTTAAGGGGGTGGATGAATAAGTGATAAATTAAAAGAAGATAAATAAACATTATTACGATTGTGATTATTACTGTTATTATTGTTAATATTGATAGAATTATAATAATAATGACAATCACAATGGCAATGAAATGACAATTATAACGATAATGATAATAATCAATGTGTTAGGATATTTAGGTGTTCGGACTAAAGTAAATATTAATGCTTGATGTAATATAGGCGCAATGTGATTTGCTCAGAAAATCACATTATAATATTATATAAAATCATTTTATATATTTTCATGTATTTTATTTTATTATTATTTGGCATGGTATACATTGGTAATAAAGCTAGCATGTTAAAAATATTTAATGTAAATTGTTGTGTAGTATTTAATGTAAATGTTATTCAATTTAAAATAGATCCCTTTAAATTTTGCATTTTAAATATTTTGTGCATATAAATAAAAATAAATATTTAAGTGGTAGTATCTACTATTACTGTAATGAAAAATCTTTGTAAGTTGATGATTTCGTAAAGATGTAGTAATCTGTAATACATTCATAATAATACAGGACTGCTTACTTTCTGATGACAATTTTAATTTCTATTCTTTATAATGAAAACTAGACAAAAATAATTTTTGTTTATAAGTCTGTAAGGAAAACACGATCTAGAATAACTTGAATTCTGGATTCCAAATTCGGATCCGAGATATTTAAATTTTTAAAATTCAACGTAGCGAATCTGATATTCGAGGCCGAAAGCAAAATCTCGTAGGATTTGCATTGATATTGTTTGCCGTTGATTTTCGGTTCATTCATTTTGAATCTCCAATATAAGAATTTATATAAATTGAAAATGTCTATTGTGGCGAACGGAAATAGAAGCATTAGTCAAATTCGAATAAATAAACAAAGCAAACGAATAAGTCCGTTACACAGCTATGGTTACGGGTAATTCAATATTTGATCAGTTGAAAATACATCCATTTACCCAAATATAATTTCCACATGTAAACATGGTGCAGTCCCGTTATGGTAAACAAGCACGTTTGTTATATCAAAATTTCTCAAAAGCGGTGAAATTCGCTAACCAAAAATCTCATAAAAAATAACTGGCTTTTTTCCATTAAAAATAAAGAAAAAAATATTCGCCGAGAAAATAGTTCTGAAATAGCATATTCACAATTCATGAAAAAAACTGGAAATACACGCCAGCTGCATTCGCGCGGATTTTCGAAAAAAAAACCGGGACTCACGTGAGCGCCGAAGCGTTAAATAAGCAGACGTGTTTTCCGTCTGCTCTTCATTTCCCAACGAGCTGCTGTCTTTGTTTTTTTTTCTCGCAAGCTCTCCAACATTTTTTTCCCGAACTACATCCCGGAAAACAAACGGCGTCCATCGCGCTCGTGCGTTCAAAGACCTTTTTCGCTTCACGAGAGAGAGAGAGAGAGAGAAAGAAAATAGTTGCCTTCTCCCTTGCAAAAACGAGTGCGGGGAAACAGTACTGGAACGCATCGCGCATGGAGTAAATTCCCTCATAAAAATTACTCGGACATTCGCGGTAATTATAGAGGCTTGAGGATTTTACATTACGTTTTACATTACATTTGGATTTTGCTTTCTGGAAGAGAAAGCTTTGTAACGATGAGATTTTTGAAATTCGAGATTTTGATGGATTTTTTATATTTTTGAGGTCGCTGAATCAGAATATATAGATTTAAAAAAATGTATGTATGTTGAGTGAGATGCTATACTTTACGACCACTGCACTATACCAGTGAATTGTTCATGAAAAGCTAGATGCTCGACTTCTGGGCCTGCAATCGATATTTGGGCCTTTTCTCTGCTGAAATGGTACATTATATCCGTAAGAAAAGGGTAAATTTTTTACATTAGAATAAATTTTCATTAAACATTTTTCTATCGAACACTAAAAATAATACTTTTTATATCAAATTAAGGTGTATATACCCCCTTAAAATATTTGTATTTGTAAACAAATACCAAAAGTTACAAAAATAATGAAATAACCGACACCACGTCCGTCCAGGTTCGAGATATTTTCAAATACTAGGATCTATGAAAGAAATTAAAATAAATTTTTACTCTGCAATATTTTTAAAGAAAAAAATTGCAGCGCAATATGCATTCCTTTCCCCTCATCTGCACTGCTGTCTTTCATGTCAACACCAATTGCATTTTGTGTTGACACGTTCTTTTTCCAAACGTGCCTGCATGTTAACTTGGACTCCGAAGAGCTCCGAGAACTGTAAACTCTAACGCCTCCATAGTTAAGAACTGGTATTTAATATAAAAAATCCTCACTCTCAATCTAAAGACTATCCGCATCAAAATCTATCCACAAAACGGTGTATCAATTTCCTTCCATAAATCAGTTACACCTAGCCTCTCGCCATTATCCCGTTCTCCCAGAAAACCACGACGCGCATCCCCCCGGAGACGATTTCCGCTTCTCGGGATATATATTATCACCTATCCGCGGGCCGCGCCTAGATTTACTCCAGCTCGCGCGCAACTCGCTCGGGAGCGCGCTGCAAAATTTGCTCGCGATCGGCTGTCGCGCGCGCGCGCATACATATAAGCCCGTGGGATTGCGGCTCGAGCGGGCGTCGCGGGGCTCGGATTTCGCCGCGCCACGAAAACGAATCTAAATGTAAATATTTCATCGAGCGGCACGCGTGCGCGGCCCGTTAGTCGAGATCGCACCGGAGCTTGCGCCCTTATAGGTGAGTGGCGGGCCAGGCCGCGCGGGCTTTAAGCCGATATAGCTCGCTGATGTACCCTCCGCTGGGGGTTAATCTGCCGTATTATGCGCCCTCTCCAGTTTATTTCCATTAGGATGGTATTGGGAAGGGAGACGGGGTGGAAGGGTGTAGGGAAGCTCTCGATGGATCGGGAGAAGAGGATGTGTAGGTGAGAATTGCGAGCACTTATATGAATATACGCGGATGAGTTGTGGGTGCATTTTCGTTTTTTGTGGTTATCGGTTGGTGCCGGCTTTGTGGAAGCTAGGAGGATAAAGTGGATGATGTGTTTGTTGCGTGATTAATCATGTTTGTGGTGATTTTTCACGCGCTGTTGATTTTAGAGTGCATATATAGTACCTTGCAGAAGAATCGATCTGTAGTATCGCAGACTTGAAAAATATATTTTAAATTCGAAAACCTATTCAAACTATTTCAATTCACTTGATAACTTTTTAATTACTTTATTCTCTTAACTATAAAGGCTACTTTATTCACCTGAAAAGCGGGATGAAAGTGACACGTTATTCCCTCTTATACTTTATTTTCCGCAAATTTACTTCATTCCTGCATTTCGTCTCTTCTGTTTCAATTTTGAATTATTTATTTCCATATTAATATAAATTTTCAATAAAATCTAGTTCTTTCCGTGAGTTCCACTTTTTCAAGTCAAAAAGTGATCACAATTTAGTCGGCAATAAAGTTCTATATGCAACACGGGAATAAAGACGACTATTACCTCGGCCGACTATTTCCCGCCCGGGTATAATCTTCGACTTTATTCCCTTGTTGCATAATGTACTATTAATTTATTTAATGAAGTTGTTTCATCAGTATATGTTACAAATTTTATTATTTTTTTTTATTATAGGTAAGTCGTACGAACTGCTAGATTATCAAATCTTTGTCAAGTGAGTTTGTCCAATTAAAATTAATTATATATTTATTTTTTATATTCTCACATTGTTAACAACTATTAATTTTCCTAAGATTATTTGTTATTTTCTCATTTCTAATATGTTAAAGTAAAATTTCACTCTAAAGAAGAGTGGAAGTGTCAAGAGAGACCAAAAGAAAATATCGTCCTTACATTTTCGTCTGAATTTTTCTTTAGTAGATGTGTCAGACCTACTTTATCCGCCGATCGATGTACCAAAAAGTTTTGTTTTCATCGAAAAATACGCCTCAGAATCAAATTTCCGTTTCAGAATTACATTGTTTGTTTTTGTACGCATTCACGATAATTACTGCCCTTACCGAGTTAGCGGGTTGCAGGCTCGATCTCTGCCACCGAAAAATCCGGAAAACATTTTCATTTGCGGTTTTAGGCAAAAAACCAATCGACTATAAAATGGCCGCTTGGGAAGAAATGGGTTAAGATGGTGTTAAACCCCGTGTTACTGGTAAATACGGGGAACTACTTTTTTTATTCATTTTTCAATTTTAAGAAAAAAATCTCTATGAAAAGTTGTTTTTTTTGGTTGGAACAACAACTTTCCATAGAGATATTTACTCAAAATTGAAAATGAAATGAGAAAAGTGGATCCTCGTATTTGTCGGTCAAAGGTGGCTTTAGCATCACCTTAAGTGGTACGCGTTTACCACTTGATCCATCGACCATCCCATTTAAGGAAAATACATAGCGGAATTTTATTAATCTTCAATTCTGCTAATAATTCGAGTGATCTACTGCGTATTATCTATTAAAAAGCTTATCCTGAACAGTAATTTTGATTCTGATGCGTATTTTTCGAAAAAAACAAATATTTTTTATATATTTATCAGCGGTTAAAAAATCTCTGGCGCGTCCCGTTAATCATGTGGAAAATGAATAATAGATTTAAAATGTGTATATCCAATGGTATGTACCTATAAAAGTGGTTTCCAAAATTAGCATTTCAATTGATGCTTCTAAAAATACGTGGCGAAAAGATTTTAATACGTTACTGTTAGAATGATAAACTACGTAAACAAAGTGAAACTTCACTTCACATAGCGGTTTATACTGAAAATCAACAGCAAATTGTTTTTGAAGAAAATAACGCAAAGAAAGCTTAGGAAAAAATATAGGTACCTATCACACTAAGACTTACTGCGTGGTTGAAATTGAATCAATCTAATAAGGAATCTAGAAAAATTAAATATGCGGATATACCAACATTTTACGTCTTTGATACATTGAACAAAATTTGGATAAAACGAAAAGTATTTTCGAAAGCTATTGGAAGGATAAATAGTATTAGTCTTAAACATCTTGAAAGATTTCATTTAAAATTAAATTTTAATCGTGTAAAAGGAGCAACCTATTTTAAAGATTTAAAAACTTACGAAAATGTAAAATATTCAACATTTAAAGATACAGCTATTGCAATGGAGTTGATAGAACATGATAGTCAAGTTTCTAAAATTTTTTAAGAAGCGTGTAGTATTATGATGCTAAAAGAATTAAGAAAATTTTTAGCTTGATTTCTTATTGCTGATACTGCACCATATTCATATAAAATTTGGAATGAAATTAAGAAATATTTTACTGAAGGTTTTCGAAACAATATTGAATACCGGGAATTATTAACAAAATTTTGATTTTACGAAATTTATCATGTACTGATTTCGGTTTTCCTGAACCAGAAGAAAATATTGAAATTGAAAAATCAATAAAATAGAAAGAATTATTTATGAAAAAAAACAGAGCTTATTTACTTATTTCATGAGCATAAAAATAAACTTCATGAAAATCGAAATAAAATTTTTGATTACTCGACGAACACAAGTGATAACCTGATTTTCATCGATGATCCAGGAGGTGCGGGGAAACTATGCATATAGATAGATAGATAGAGTTTTATTTGCACATGTCAAAAAATATACATAATCATGTCATTATAATATTTGTGTTAACAATACATATCACAGCTTCATCACAAGAGTTCGTCATAGATTAAAATAATATTGCACAGTTTTATATCATGTTCTCCTCTATCGCGTCACATTTAGCAATTATAGCTAAGCGAAAATACTAGACGATTAAACAGTCAGATTTTAATCGCAGGTCGCATTTTATTCATCAACGGTTAAGCAGATGTGCCTGCGAATTGCCGCTTTAAACTTGCTTAAGGACGGAAGATGTCTAATGTTTGGGGGGAGTGAATTCCAGAGGCGAGCACCTTGGGCTCTGAATGAGTTCAGGCCAGTATCAGTGCGCGTCTCTAGAATTACGAGTTCCCTAGGATTCCTACTTGAGGTCCTGGACTTGTTTTTTTTTCCAAAAAGCCATCACCGCCGCAAAATACGCCCTTCTTGCTTCTACAGTTAACCAGGCCAGTTTCCTCCTGAAGGTAGTAACATGCTCGATCCTTCTCACACCACAAATATATCTCACACAAGAATTTTGTAAGCTTTGAAGCCGGGCTTGTAGCTCACCTGATACGTCAAGGTACACAAGGGAGCAATAATACAAGTGGAAAACGACGATAGCGCCTGCATGAAAAAAAATATATATATATAATATATATAAATTTCTATATATATAATTTTCATATATATATATATATATATATATATATATATATATATATATATATATATATATATATATATATATATATATATATATATATATATATATGAAAATTATGGCTTATATATATATATATATATATATATATATATGAAAATTATGGCTTATATATATATATATATAAGCCATAATTTTCGGATCAGATTAGAATATAAATAAGTTTCAAGAACTGCATCTTCCAGGGATTGAGGTGCAGGATAACGTTTTCATTCCCTTTGCCGATACTGTCACCAACCTCGGTGTTGTTATGGATTCAAAATTAACGTGGAAACCACAGGTGGATGCAATTAGCCGAAAGGTTAATAGAGCCCTGTATGGGCTTAGATCTTTTAGATCATGCACCACTGAGGCGTTACGTAAGCAGCTTGCAGGCGCTATCGTCGTTTCCCACTTGTATTATTGCTCCCTTGTGTACCTTGACGTATCAGGTGAGCTACAAGCCCGGCTTCAAAGCTTACAAAATTCTTGTGTGAGATATATTTGGCGATATATATAGAACGCCCTTCGCCTAAATGTCTAGAAGACAAAAGCCATAATTTTCATATATATATATATATATATATATATATGACCAGACCAAGAGAGAATATAATTTTGATCAGATCGAAATAGATTCCATTTGCAATGTTATTTGCCAGTGTACATCGCCATAATATAAGCTTGTAAATATAAACTAAGAGCTTTGAACCATGAAGCTAGTTTATTGGCTTCGTAACACAAAATTTTGCTATAATGAGAAATGTAAAAGAATAATTCTGCAGGGTGAACTTTTTAACCTTCAAGGGAGTACTATCGGTACTCAGTGAGTCAAATGCGTGTTTGGTCGTCTTTGACTCCCGTGGTATGCCAAATCGTGTGCGTAAATGGTTGACTGAGTGTGAAAAATGTTACTCGTTTGCTTATATTAGCTCTCCAAATTGGTGAATCAACATTTGGATTTTTGTATTATATTTATGGGATATTAAATATATATTTTTCAAAGGTTCGTCAAAATTAGAACAGCAGTTTTAATTAATTTCATGATTGCAACTGTCGGTCACGTGAGTTCCCATAAGGCTACATGTTAAAAACGTAAGAAACGTAAATATAAAAATCTTAACATCTTTTTTCTGGATTGATGTAGCTTTCTAAAAATGTATATGAGTAAGTTTGAGGTCAAAATGTACTAGTATACAAAATTGCAGATTTTTCTGAAATCCTTATTCTAAACCGATAGTACTCCCTTAACAGTTAATATTAGAGGACTATTTTTGAATAAATATTCGAATTTAGATTAGAATTTTTTGTGAAAGTAAGAAATTGACTTACTTAAGACCGTATCTGTATCGGTATCAGTTATAGTGTACCGGTTTATCTGCTTGATTTGTTAAATAATTCCTGCCTGTTTATTCAAATTTTCTAAAGATAAGAATAAATAATTGCCGCCAGATAAATAATGATTGCAATTGGACAATTCATTAAATAGATAATCTTTTCTTATAACATAGAAACTTGTATTATTTTATGATCATTCATAAAAATACCTTTTAAAAGGCATTTGAAATCTCTAAATCTTCAGGTCATTTAAAAACACTCGTTGATACCGAAATTCTACGTATACGAATACCATCTCAGTTGAAGACAGTAGCGACGAGCACTTCTACAGATACATATCTACCGCGCTTGATGCTTTCGGTAATGTGGCGCTGACGTCGCAATTAACATACCGAATTTCCGCGAGCTTATTCCAAGATCCTCCTTTTTTTTTCTTCTACCGGCAGTCATTTACCGGTGTAGTTTAAACTCTCGCTCCCCGCATACAAGAACAAAAAGAAAAGACAACAGAAATGTCGCCTTAGTCCCAGCGATCGAGCGCGAGAGCCGGTGAATTATTAGCCCCCGCGCGCGGGGCAGCTTAATATACCTCGTCGTTCATTACGAAATAATTCGGATCCCCACGCGAGAAGAAGAATTCCGCGTAAGGAATTTCTGCGCCGCTACCGCCGCCCGGTATGATTTAACTCGGTAACGAGATTACGATCTTTTCTCGGTTTAAAAAAGACTGAAGCGAGGAGAGAAAAAAAAGAAGCGGCGTGGCGTCGATAAATCGAATCGAAATTCTCCCGGACCAATCAGATGATCTCGGGGCGAGAAACCTGTTTACAGTTTCCGATACTTTCAGTCACGTTTGCGCGCGCGCGCAAGAGAGAGAGAGAGAGAGAGAGAGAGAGAGAGAGAGAGAAACGCGAAAAAAGCCCCGTGAGCGAAGGAAAAAGAGAAAAAGAGAGAATAACCTTCGACGAGAGAGAGAGCTCGCGATTCAAAATCAAATTCAGCGCGCGCGCGGACACTCGAGAGGCCGTTAGCTCTCTCGAGCGCGATAAGGACGAAAGAGAGAGACAGAGAAAGAGAAAGAGGCAGAGAGAGTGAGAGAGAGAATATATATATGCTGCTCGTGGAGAAGCTCAGCGGCGCCCCAATCAGATTTTATGCTAACACTTTAGACACTGCGCGATGCCGGGGAGCTGTGGTGAAAAGCCTCCTATACAGAGAGCCAGCACAAATTTTCGATCCGATCGAGCGAGCGTGCGGTATGTTGTATATTTCGTAGTACCGAATGTTTCTGCATCTTCAGCGTGATAAGTTCGCGGTAAAGTGCACGTTGAAATTCGTTACAATGCGCGAGAGATAAAAGTCGGTGGGACGTAGAATAGGATTCTGTAGAAAGTGATGAGCGGATACGATTGTACATGGGGAAATTTTTGATAACCTAGTTCGAAATGTAAATGTAATTGTTTATTTCTTTAGATTACAAGATTTTTATTAAAAGTATCAAATGTTTATTTTGTTTTCTTTAGTTGCAGCAAACAAAGAGAAAAAAGATTATTTACTGAATATGTATCCATAGTTTGAGTAATTCTGTTTGAGTAAATCTAGTCATACACGTGTAATTCACTACTTCCTAAAATTTCGGCTAGTGCTTCAATCAAATATAAAAATAAAAAACAATCATCAAATTACTTAATCAGTGTTATATAAAATAGGTGAACCTATTATTAACAAGTCTTTTGTAACATTATACCTATAAGCCTATTTCGTACTTGTTATTCATTGTTTGTTTTAATAAAAGTGCCTTTGCTACATTTATTCTATCCACCTTGAATTGCATCATCATCCTTACCTCAACACACTAAGTTAATTTTAAAATATCTTCGCTTTTAAATTGATAAAATGATATTAACGTTGCTATAATAAATAGTTACTTCTTTAAAGTACTTATTAAAAAATCATAATAGAATTGTATAAATTGTATTAAAAAATCTGTTAACCTCACAATAATTGAATTTTATTACCACTTGCTAGAGCATTCAGTTACAATAAACAATCCATTTTACCTTATTACCTTACACAAAAACACCGTCCAAATCTGACCGATCTGACCAAGTCACTCGTTCCACGCCTCACCCTCGTGCACCTCTCCCCCCTTTCAAAGAACGTTCATCAAACCGCTCGCGCGCGCTCTATTCATATTCCAAGAAACTACCCGCTCGCCATCCGACAAACAATCGTCCATCGGCACTGTTCGCCGCGCAATTACATATCCCTCTCCGCGCAACAGCGGCAACAACAAACGCCCGTGCGCACTGCAGCTGTGCAGGTATATATATATATAGCCGCGCAAGGAAATCTCGCTCCTACAATACGCGCTTGCCTCCTCCTCTCGCCCCATGCGGCTGCTCCTCTCCTCGCAGTAACGTAATTCACGCGCGTAATAAGCGCTCATTCTTAATTAGTCGCCCGCTGCCGCTGTGCGCCGCGGCTAATCTAATTAAGAGCATCGCTCGAATTCCCGCAGCTCGACGCGGACTATAAAAATTCTCGGCGCGCGGACATAAAAGTGCAGCGGCAGCGGTAGCACCGGGTACAGAGAAAGAAGAGCCGAGCGCTCGAATGCGTATATATACGAATGCGGCGAGTGCACGGGGGAGAAAAAGCGCGTGTGCCGTTAGCCCTCTTTCTCTCTCTCTCTCTCTCTCTCTCTCTCTCTCTCTCTCTCTCTCTCTCTCTCTCTCTCTCTCTCTCTCTCTCTCTCTCTGGCGATTCACGACTGCGCATGCAAGCAGCCCGCGCGCGCGTCCCCGTCGGGAAATACGCGAGAGAGCGAGTGTCCCCGCGGGACGATCGACGAGTCGACCTCGTCGTCCTCGTCGTCCTCGTCGTCTTTTTCTTCTTCTTCTTCTTATGGCGAGCTTCTTATGCTCTGTGTGTGCCTTCCTTCTTCCCGGCTCGCGATTGTCGAGTCGCGCCGCTTGCTGATCCGAGTCGTTCGCGAGATAAGAACTTGAAATGTAGAAAAAAAGGTCCCAAAGGGAGAGATAAATAGATAGATACATAGACACATTATTTGTGTTTTTACAAAAAATATAAAGCAATAATTTACATATCTCATAAGGTTGCTCATAGTATAAATATCACTTCGACTCTGTCAGGTACATGAAATAAACAATTGTACATAAGTCATGTACATTAAAATGAGAGCGAGAGAGAGAGAGAGAGAGAGAGAGAGACAGGATAATACAATTGAGTCCTTCAGCTGTATGTCAATTAAGAATAACGGGATAAGAGCAATGTATATTAGGGGTTTTAAACTATTCAATTGCACATTACAAATGCAAATATGGTGGACTTAGAACGGCGTTAATAACTCAGAAATTTTGAGTTGTCAATATTTTATGAGATTATTTTATATTCAATATTTCACATATTTTTATATTTATTTTGACTTTTATAGACGTACTATTATTAGCCAATACACCCTAAAAAAGCAAAAGCAAATGAAAAATGCAATATGGCGCATAAGTTAAAGATGACAAATCCCATATGACAGATAAAAAATTTGAAAATTAATCGAAGTTTGACAAAAATCTGTATTTAAAGGTTCCTTGGATGGCTAAATACGAATCCTAAAGTAAGGTTTTAACTCTCCATGGCGGATCCAATATGCCGGATGATAATTTACAGAATTTATCCAATTTTGACAAAATTCTGTACAAAGGATTTTTTTGAATAAAAACGATCTGACGGAAGTCACGAAGATGAGCGTCAGTGGATCGTGCGTTAGAATGGCAAATATTCAAGTAGCGCCTGTAGTTCTAAACCTTTACCATCATCAATCGCCATAATTTACAAACGGTATATTTTACGTTCAATTTTCGTGCGCAAGATCGTTTCACTTCTCCTTATCCGTACAGCAACCGCGCACATAGACGCTCGCGAGCTCAACCAAAAAGCAATTAACGCGCTTAACGTGAATTTTTTATCCACAAAATCCTGCACCGGCGCCGGGTTACCGCAACGCTCGCCCAAGCACATTTTTACATTCGCTCGCAAGGTGGCCATCAGGCCTGCAGAGGAAGCGCAGAAGAAGAGCCTGCTGCGGCCAGCTCAGTCGAGGAAACGATGATCCCGAAGGAGAGCGCGTGTGGATAAGTGCCGCGAGCGCGCGCGCGCGCGAATGTAGCCGACCGAAAGAGAGAAAGAGACGGGCTGCGGAGAATGAGCCGCGCGCGGCCAGATTCTCAGAAGCTACCGGTGCTGCCGGCTCTTGAAAGAGAGAAAGAGAGAAAGAGAGACCTGTGTGTGTACAGAGAGTGAGAGAGGCAGGAGAGAACGTGGATTATACTGCCAGAGGGTATATTTATCGGGCGAGAATGTACGCAGAGGAAGAGAGAGAGAGAGAGAGAGATGCGCGGACGTCGCGCTACAAAGGAGCACCGCGAGCGATCCGCGCTTTATACCGAGACTTGACGCGATGATCTTCTCGCGCTCTCAGCAAAGAGAGAGAAAGAGATTTTTCGACGCAGCAGCCGGGGCCATACGTGCCGGCGCCGGCGCGTCGCGAAAAAGACCGATCGCTTCGCTACACTCGCGGGACAACGGGGGAGCGTGGCGTACATACGCGCAGGGGTGGTGGCATCGAGATTCGCCCGCTAAGTGTAATGGATCGGAGTTCCGCGCCGTCTAGAATTATAAGGATCTCCGTGACTCTTGGCTCGCAGTAGCATTGGGCCAGCGCGGAACAAAAAGATCGGTAATTGTGCTATTCAGTGGGTTGGTACACTCGTTACCAGGCAGGATGCGTAAATCAAAGAGGATGAGGCAGGGTTGGGAGGTGCGTGGTATTATACCAGACAATTTACCGACCTCTCTCGCCTGAGCAGAAGACTGGGAAAACAAATAGCGTAACGGATGTTGGCTCGCACGTAGTTTAGCTATTAGGCATTCGCGCAAGGACGCGAGGGAGTAGTATGTAAATTCTTGAGAATAGATAATTATGGAGCTACGAGTGTTATAAGCAGGGGCCACATATAACAGCATATTAATCCACGCTTATGTTCGACTCTAGTATATAATAGTACAAGTAGTCAATTTATGGAGAAAACTTGGCTACAAGAGAGTGACTTTTACAAAATGTTCTTTCGCATTCTTGTAATGAACGGTTATAGGACTTCTTACTATATCACTGGTGTCAAAGAATGTCGTTTGTTGCTTGTACTGATCTTCTACTGGCCCAGTACCTATGTTTAAAATCTTATAAGACCACTACAGGGTGACTTTCTATCGAATGAATATTTAAATCAGTCCAGCCATTCCTGAGAAGTCAATGAACATAGATTAAAAATACATACGAGTCGAATATAGAACCTTCTTCTTTTTGGAGTCGGTTAAAAATAATAGAACCAAGTGCTGTGCTTTATGAAAGAGTAAAAGATATAACTCGTTACTAATTCTTAAGGTACTCAGTCCTAACTGGTATAAGGCAGTAATTAAGGATCTACATAAAAATTATAGTGGAAATTATCTCGACTTACAATGGAAATTACCATTATGAGCACAAGAGTGAGATTTTACAATTTGTAATAAGCACTCAGTGAGATTTATGTTGGCTTAGATTCACTCTTTTCAATCTTTTTTTTCACACAAATCACGTATATTTGCATTTTAAAGAATCTCGCCGGAGGATTAATTATAATATAGTTTTCACAGTAAGAAGCTTATTTAAAACTCAAAAATCTAATAAGATTCTATTTTTCAAAACGAAATTTTATCCTTAACGATGTATTACTGCATTTTTATCTGGAAATGTATGATGGGCTTATTCTAAATTGATCTCGGATTATTCTAGAGCATAAATCTGAGGATGATGGAGCGACACAAGATGTTAGTACTGAAAATCAAGAAAACTAATGCGTAATTGTTACACAGGAAAGTTAAATCAAAGCTTTATATCTATCTCATTCGTACAAAATAACTTTTAACATTCAAACAATATCCCGCATAAATAATGAAACTAAATTTAATTACTCAGCGACCTGAACTATGTGTAATTTGCATTAATCAGCGCTCACTATTTAACGCAAATTCAACTTTTCTTACCGAAACTCAAAATTGCGCTGAATATTTTCCATCTGTTTTACGAGCAGACGGATATCTGCCCTCGTTCCAGTGCAACGTCCTCGCTCGTTAGCCGGCTTTTTACCGTGGCCCGGCGTGCATAATCGTAGAAATGATGAATCGCTCGGGTTATTCAACAAACGCGGGACACCGGCGATAATGCAAAGCGATCGTCCGGTCGACTGCAGCGGCGGCGACCGCGTCCCGCTTATTCCTCCTTCTTTTTTCTTTTTTACATCACGCATGCGCACTCGGGCGCAACTCGCGTAAGCGCGCGAGCAAAATTAAGCGACGCCGAGCGATTTTGTGATTTTCAAGAACGATACCGCGGCGAACTCGAAGTGCCGGGGAACATTGTAATGGAGCGCGCTTAAATTATGCCAAATGCTTTTTTATGAATGGCATATCTTAGGCGTATTTTACGAATGATTTTGTTAATTTTGTCTGCGCACAGAGAACATTTTCGAATAGAAATTTTGAAAGGAATTTACGATAAGAATAACAGTATTATACAGTGTGTCTCATAACTAAAAATTTATGTATTTAACCATTTTTTTTACATCTGTAACTTTGGAAGCAAAAAACGTAGGATAATTTAAACAGAAGCAAATGAAAGAAAATTGTATTCTCTTTAAAACGATGCCAGAATATTTTTTCTACGTTAACTTGTGACAAATTCACGGATGGTTTAAACATAATATGAAAACTAGATAAAAAATTTATATTGATTTAAATGGGTCTAAAAATGGAAAGTGTTTCTATGATTATGAAAC
The DNA here is from genome assembly GCA_949152435.1 of Gastracanthus pulcherrimus. NCBI lineage: Eukaryota > Metazoa > Arthropoda > Insecta > Hymenoptera > Pteromalidae > Gastracanthus > Gastracanthus pulcherrimus. The sequence goes on from OX424573.1 coordinate 36,960,540, forward strand.
AATGATAACTTCTTTATGTTGACGTGAAAGAAATATTCTAGTAATGTTTTAAATATTTCCTTTCATTTATTTTTGTAAAATCGTCCTCCGATTTTTACTTCCAAAGTCGCAGGTTTTTTTAAAAAAGGTATAATACACACATTTAAACGTGAAAATTTTTGGTGTTTCTATAGTTATGAGACGCACTGTATAATAAATGTGAAATTTTCTGCCTTTCCGACACTTTTGATTGATATTTATGATTGTACCTTTTAATTTTAGCGTGACAGTGAAATAGAATTCATTAGATCCACTGACTTCATCGGATTTTTTAAAAATATAGCTATTTTCTAATCATTACATCTAAGATGTCTTTTCTCGTAAGACCAATCGATATAGGCAATTATAAATATATATATGGCAGGTAAATTTTGCAGTGCAGTACGGTGAAATTTATTTAAATATCTGTAGAAACTTCCGGAACGTCACAACGTCTCACGTTTACCACGATACACGATAATTCTTACCGTGAATTTCTCTATAATTTTTATAAGAAAATTCTCTCTGTACGTGCCTGCATTCATTATCGTTGAATATTTTTTAAAAGCGATAATTACAGAGTATTTTAAAATCACGATAAATTTATTGTTTCCCTTTCCTGCAAAGCAATTATTATTACGTGAAAAGTAAATGCGACGAAAGCAACAGCACGTTCTATAAGCACTTACACGTTCGTAGGCTACACGAACTATTCAAATCAACATCTTTCCGCGATTCCCACAGATTTTTCTCTTTCATTTCGTCGTCGAGCATTCAAGTGTACACTTAATTAGACTCAACCTAATTTTCTGACTGGCAGAACAAAACGTCCCATTCAGCCAGTCAGAGCCAGCCAGCACGCAAAGAGAGGAATAGAGAGAGAAAGAGAGAATCTCTTTAAATCCGCGAGCAAACAACACTAGACGCTTAATCATTCGGAAATCAGCGTCAACTTGGCGACCAATTAAATTTTCTCCGCCGAGTTCCGGAGAAAGCTCGATACTTTATTAAAGTCCACTCCCGCGGTTCACTTCCGCTCGCTTCGTTAAAACGGAAAGGACACGTAATGGGACGAAAGTGAGAGACGAATAGAGAGGATGAGAGACGAGCAAAATCCGATGACACTCGTCCTAGCATAACAAACTAGTTCAAAAGTTAATTATATTCAAGAACTTCATATAATAAGGTTGTTTATGCTTCAAATAGTATAAAAAATGTACTTCATTTTGGTAGAGAGCGTATACGTAAATAATGTTACAACCTTAAAAAGACGATGAAAAAAAAAAACACGATATAATTTGTTGAATGTGATTTTACTAACTGTATAGGTATACCGACAAGAATATTAGACACAAACTTACTTTCTTCAAACTCATTTTACATATGTAATATAAGCAGGGTAACTTTACTACAAAAGACCATATTTGCCATTAAATGACCAGGTATTTTATTTTCTTAAAAATAATATTACAAAACATATTAATTAAAATTCTGTATTTTCATTCTTGAAAAGGTACATAATTACTTTCACGTCATTTATTATTAGGATTTAGAATATATGTAATTTCATTTTAAATAAATTTTCAGCATTTCGGCCAATTAATGGGATCCGGACAAATATTCGACTAGTTATTCTGTGTAAAGTATCAGAAAAAGAATTTTAATTAAAATTTAGAAGTTATAATTTATTATGAACATCTCAGTTTAGTTTATGTAAAGCTTTTCATGAATTTTAATGGTATTTGCAGTATAAAGTTATTATAAATACATAGTATAAGTTTGAGAAGATACACGAGAAAGTCAAATTTCGCCCGTACTCCCTTAATATGAGCTCGCGCTCGACAATTTACGAAGCGCGTTCCAGTTTCCAATACTTTGATATTCAGCCTTTGAAAGTGCGTATTTTTTATTTATAAATGTGAGTTTGCGGGTAGATCAAAAGAATTTTTTAGTGGACTGAAGATTTTTGTTCACTATGGCGGATAAAATATAAATCTGAAATAACATGCTAGAAGTGCTACGCCATTTTACTGGCAGACTAAAATGTAATCCTTTCATCATTTTTTTTATGCAGAAGATGTTTAGGCAATACAACATAATACAGTATGTATCGGTAAACAATGTATCATGTATGCTGAATGTTTGTTACGGTAAAGGTAAAAGCTATGCCTATATTATATTATGATAAAAAATATTTATATTATAGACTCTAATCTGTGATTTTCAAAAGTGTTGTATTTTAGTATTTCAGGAATGTTAGACATTCACAAAGAAATAAAGAATAATTTAATCTTTTATACATGCGTTAATAATTAGTTTGCATTACTTTACGTGGTCAATATTTGATTTTTACAATAAGAACTTTACACATTGGATTGCGAAGCATTCAAAAGCTATATTTATAAGTGTAAGTACCGTGTGTATCCCCAAATCTAAAAACAAACCATATTTTATATTCTGGCTAAAGTCTGGCGAAAGTCTGGCAACATAATAACAGTCTAGTATTAGCCACTATGCCAGACGACATATGTCTTATAGTATAGTATAGTTTGTGTATACGGGTATGACCATGGCGGCTCGTCCTATCCTTCTTGAGACCTCGAAACGAGAAACCTTTATTTGCTTTATCTCCTGTTATAGCCTTCTATTTATCGCTTGAGCCACTTGGCAGATGGATTCTAGGCTGAGCAATCTCAGCTCCGTTGGCTCTATATGAATGGTGCGCCCCACACTCTTTACCTTGGCCCACGAAAGCAGGGCACTTAGACATTAAATGTGAGATCGTCTTTTCTTTTGAGTCGCATCATCTGTACTTGCCTTCCTCTTATATCCCCATCTTCCAAAGATGGTACCCTACTTTCTAAGGTCCTGTCAGCCAGCCTACAGTGAACCTGAGCTTGGTTCTGTTCAGGTTCTCTATGGCCCTGATCCATGATTCTGGTGGGTTATACCCCAGAGTTCCCTTCGCTTGTCTCAGTCCTGCTTTGCTCTTCCACTTTTTACTCAGCTCTTCCTTGAGCCAAGCCTTTGTTACCTTGTTCACCTCCCAGGTTGGGATCGCCGTCTCACAGTGCTTTGCCCTTATTCGTCGAGAGCTCTTACCTCCCAATCTATCCACCTTCTCATTTCCTTGGATTCCCGAGTGTCCTGGAACGGCTGGAACTCATAGCAGTCTCACTTTGTTTCAAGCCGACAGTGCCTCTAGAACTTGCCTACACTTTATCACCTCCTTTGAGATAATGCTAATGTCGTTTAGTGCCAACAGAGCGGCTTTGCAATTCGAGCAAATTGTTATTGTCTGCGAATTCCTTGATCGCCCATGATATGTCTTACTTTTGTTAAATTTTCATTTTACCATTTTACTTGTGAAAAATGATTATTGATTATTAAAAAAAGAATTGGTTGGATCTCCAAAAGAAATTAAAAAAAAATTAATAAAAAAATGCTCCGCTTAATTTTTGTATAATAATCCTTTTAATACATGTCAAAAGGAGTCAAATAACCGACAAAATAGTATATTATGCAACAAAGGGGGAAAATGGGCTATTTCTGGCGTGGGTAATCTGGTCAGCACGAGTCGTACACTCTAAACCTAAAAGATTAAAAATTGACGCAAAAAAGATTAAACTGAGAAGTTTACTCATTTGCAAAGAATAAGCTGCTGATTCTTTACTTAATAAAGTAGAAAATGTTATTGTAACTATTAAAAGAGTAAAGTAGCGAATTTCATCTTTACGGAATGAGTAAATACCAAGATTTCTACTTTTTTTACATATATCTACGCATATAATCTCCTTAGTCAATTTAATAAAATCTTGGCTTGAGATACGACTTAAATTCATCTTTATTATGGATCACAGTGTACATAAATAAAATTAAATCAACTATAAATGCTTTGATCAATAATAAAGATGAATTTAAGTAGTATATTAATCAAAGAAACCATTAAATTGATTTAAGGAGGTTGTATGCGTAGATATATGTAAAAAAGTAGAAATCTTGGTATTCACTCATTCCGTAAAGATGAAAATCGCTACTCTACTCTTTTAAAAGTTACAATAACATTTTCTACTTTTATGAAGTAGAGAATCAGCAGTTTATTCTTTGCAAATGAGTAAACTTCTCAGTTTAATCTTTTTTGCGTCAATTTTTAATCTTTTAGGTTTATAGTGTAGTCTTAGACGCAGCCGTCTTGAAAATGCCCTCCGTCAACCCTCGTGTTGCACACTGTATTTTTCTTTAACAAAGGCATTGGACCTTCTTTAAGCATGTGGAATGGTTGTTTTCAATGCATATAGATGCGTGAAAATATAAGTTGAATGCTTTTAACTGTTCAGAATCATTAACTTCTAAAACAAATATTCTTTACAAGTAATTCATTCTCCCAGAAGGGGGAGACCACGGAGTTTTAGTCTCGGATTTTGGTGAAACTTTAAAGATCGACTTTTGGTACTTAAAAAGTGAAGAAAATACCCGTATTTTTATCTAATTGATCCTAGAACTTGAGATAGAGCCAAAAAACATTAGCATTGCATGTTTATATGGGTATAAATGTTATGAATCAGGTATATATGTATATAGACAAATTGTTAATGTTAATGAAATAAAGTGTATCTACCGGACATATGCCCATCGGACAGAACTACGTGTAATATTCATTTTTGGGTACCAGGAACCCCCAAACATTAATCAAAATCAAACATCTCAAACATTTTTAACATATTTTTAAGTACAAACAAATATTCATGAACGCATTTAATCTGTAAGCCTTTATTATTATTATTATAATTATTATTATTATAATTATTATTATTATAATTGTATAGGCCAACCAGCAATGGCAGCAGCGCGATATTTCTATGGTATAAGCCGCAATAATATTTGTACAATCACAGTAGCTTCTGTGTTATTTCAATTCAGTCATTCTCATTGAGCCCTGTTGTCGTAAATCCATTTTAATATTATCCTAAGTGTTTCTTTGTCATTTTCCATTCTAGCTATATGTGCCCGTGCCATTAAAAATAAAACTATTTATTTTTAAAATATAATTTAAAATTTCGTATGCTTATTGCACTATCTTTTAGCTATTTCTATTTGTTTTTTTAAACAAAAGCCTTCATCATTATTTTTGTATTACTATTTTGAGCAAAAATCAAAGTTAAAGCTCAATCCGTTGTAAGCTTAAAGGTGATGAGCATTTTGAAATCTGAAAAAAAGGTATAAACAAACAAAAATGCCATTATAACTATATTATTTTGTAAATTAAAAAGATTTTAAAAGAATTTATAGCTCATAAAAAGAAATCTTCGATGCAATTATGAAAAGCATGGAACTTCGCCTCTACAAACGCGCACGAACTATGGAATTGCTCATGCAGGTCAATCCATGCCAGAGCCTCCCTCTATCATAGTGCACCTCCATTGTACACCAACAGCCAACAGGTCTATGCACATGCCCGTGCACCGCGATATATATAATACCCGCTGCGCGCTTCGTCCATAAAAACAGGTCAACGGCAACTGGGGCAACATCGCGTCTATCTCGCATCCCGCGCTTGGTATATCACATGCTCACACGAGGCCTATACATGCTGCCATTCCTGCCTCAACCCGCATGCCAGCGAGACAACCAACAACAACGACAACGACAATACCAACACAATGATCGCTCCTCACCGAGACGAGAGGATAATAGTTCGAAAGGAGGCGATGATTTTAGCGCGCGGTGTGTATCGCGCGGACGAGGGAAAAAATGCGCGAGCCCGCAGATAGCGGCTCGGCGGCAGGGGATTTTTGTGCCCGGCGCGCGCCGCGTGCCCGCCCGATAAGACGGACAAGGGAGCTGGGAGAGTTGAGTCGGGAAAGGCTCGGAGCTATGGGAGCGCACCTATATACACTTAACACCGGGGAAAGGAGGAGGTGCAGGCTGTGCGGGGGAAAAAATAACAAAGAGGGAGAGAGAGAGAAGAGCTGTCAAGATATCAGGGAATCTGAATACCAGGGGGGGAGGGCCGCGTTATTCAGCCAACGAACACGGCGCAACACTTGAGAAACTCGCGGCTGCTTGAGAAGCCGAGAGAGACTCGCGCTTTCTGTCTCTTTTCGTCGTCGTGTAGAAGAGACCTATCAGGCCTTTCTCCACTCTCCGCGGGCTTTCAACGCTCGTGTGACTTTACGACCATGTGGATACACGTGGACGGATTTTTATGAATGTCTTTGTTATTCGATTGTCGTGGCAGTCGGGTGCAAGTAATCTGAAGAACAGTTTTTTTTAACATTCTCTCTTATGATACGTGTAATTGGGAAATGCGCGATTTATTCAATTTTACATGGCCAACTCATTACTGTGATTGGAAAGATAGTAAATTACGATAGAAGCTTTCAAACTTTTTCAAATACAGTTGCACTAAAGTTATTATATTATATAATATAATATTTTTAGTACAACTGTATCTGAAAAAGTTTGAAATTAGCTATCTTATTTTACTATCTTTCCAATCACAGTAATGAGTTGGCCATGTAAAATTGAATACATCGCGCTATTCATAATTATACGTAACATATATATATATATATATATATATATATATATATATATATATATATATATATATATATATATTTTAATTTGTGATGAATAGAAATTCGAATTTATATATTGTAATTTGTGAAATGAACTCGATTGATTTTCAATTTGAGAAATTCTTGATATTTTAAAATCGGTATTTTAATTTGTGATGAATAGAAATTCGAATTTATCTGTAATATTTGCCTAATATAATATATATATATATATATATATATATATATATATATATATATATATATATATATATATATATATATATATATATATATATATATATATATATATATATATATATATATATATTAGGTACAAACAAATTCGAATTTCTATTCATCACAAATTAAAATACCGATTTTAAAATATCAAGAATTTCTCAAATTGAAAATCAATCGAGTTAAACTGTAAGTGAAGCTCGGTTACAAATATATACGAGTATCTCGTTTCAGATAGTTATCGTTATGAAATAAAAACGAATCGAGCAATCTACAATGAGCCTTTTCATTTTCAATATTGATTAATCATGTAATGCCCAAGCCTCCCAAGGTCCTTGTTTGATCGAAACAAATAACGGAAAGCTTTTTTTATATCTAAAAATCGTCCCTGTATCTACCTCGAATAAGTTATTTAAAGGAAAAGATGTTATTTTCTTAATTTGAGTGTTATTATACAAGTATTCATCAATAGAATATCATAAAACTGTTATTTTTAATTTTCATTTTGATTTTTACGCCTTACAGCTTCTTATATCTAATTATACAAATGGCTCATTTAAACGAAAGAGTTAAATATTTTAAAAGCCGTTTTAAAACGATTATCAATATTTTGCTCGAGTAAATACCCAGCGTTCTCTGCAGGGAACTGTTCATTTACGGGTAAAAAAGCAAACACACGAACGTACTCTCACACACACCCACACCTCTCACGCATTCGCACAACAAGCGCACACGCATGCACCCAAAAATGTATATTTTGATTCCTAGAACCTCGAAACATGTTTCTATAACATTTTTAATGAAACTCCTTTTTCACCATTGCAAGGCTACATCCTCTATACAAAAGTCATATATACAAAAAAGTATTTTCTGTCTGCTTCCTCGGAGAGGTAAGCGTTCTCAATTTCACTCGTATCGCACGCTTTATATTCACGTGAACGTGGAGAACGGTAACGCAATCCGAAAAAAGAAACATACAACCGAGCCGCGGAGTCAAAGTGCCAGGCGAAGACGAGTATAGGGGGGCACCTCGTTCCCTCGGCTCCGCGCAGACAAGTATAAGAGCAGCCCATTGCAAAGGAAGATCGAGCGAAGAGGCGAAAGAGAGCGAACGAGTGCCGCCGCGGCGGCAGCATTATGCACACGACGGAGCTCGGAGCGCAATGTAGAGCGCTGGTATTACACTGACGTTACAATCGCTTCCCCGTGAAAGTGCATCATTTCGCCGTCTAGCCTCGTGTATGTGCCGGCCGTACCGAACTCCACTCGCACTCGCGTACCATGCTTACATACCGTGTAGGGTAACTGACCCCACTACTGACAGCTTAAGGCTGGATGTAATGTACTTGCTGGATTTCTGGCTTATTTTTCGATGGAATCATGTATTATATGTGCACATTCTGTTATATCAACTTTCTTTTATGAAATACAATATTTTATGGTCATCATTGATGTAAAGAAATTTTAGAAATTCATTAATGTAAATTAAAATGAAAAATAAATAATGTTATCTGTGATAGTTTCAATATGTCGTGTCAAATATAACGTCCTGGACACTTTCCGTCTTAGGTAGGCACTTCCCTGTCTTAATGATTTTCCGATATTGGATATATTCAATTGTTATTCATGCGTATAAGACGACTTCGGCTAAAAGAATCAATACAACTTTTGTCGATGAAACTATTTTGTGTTTTTTTAAAGATTTTTATGATGTTTTGTGGTAGTGGTGTCGACTCCCATGCCCCCGCCAGATCAAAATAGAATTCGTTTCCCGGTTTGGGCGAAAAATTTCTTCGGGCTTTTCGATAAGCCAGGTGAATCCTATTCGGTGTGCCTCGACTTTAGAGCCCAGAATATGTATTTGTAAAAGAAATAAGGGGTTGGCGTTTTGACACCTCCCCGATGAAATTCTAATGAAAAAACGAAGGGGTTGTGTTTCGACATTTCCCCGATGCTGCAAAAAAAGGAACTAAGGGGGTGGTGTTTCGACAATTCCTCGGTGACAATGTTGGTGGTCAATATAGCTGAATAAGTTCAAGGCCTGAAATAAAAAAGAATAAAATTCCGAAAAAAACTGTCGAAGACGAGGAATATCTAGGATAGGAAAATATCCTAGACCGGGAAATGCTCAGAACGGAGAATTGTCGAAGACAGGGAAGTTTCCAAAATGACAAAGTTAGAATTCTAGATTTGCTGAAACAGATTAAAAGCATAAAACGACACATATATATATATAGTATATACTGGCCATAGACTATGAATGAACTTAATTTTCATGACATTTGACATTGCTAAATTATGTATTATACATGTCTAACACTATATGTGCGACAAAGACAGACAACTAAGTGTGACAAAAATAGACAATCGCTCAAGAAAGGTAATTGTAAATGTAGTCAATGTTACCAAATTACGTACAAAGTAACCGTAAATCTAATTATAAAAAAGTAGTTGCATCAAATCTCCACTAGAAAACTCACTTAAAATCTAGTTAATTTCACTAAACACTCTCATTGCATCACTATAACGCTTGCCGTCAGTCGACGAGTAGGAGGAAGGGGGCATTTACCCTATCCGCGTATTATAATACGCAAGGTGCACACGATACAGTGCGTCGCATTTCAAAGGACACGGACAGAGACCGAGAGAGAGAGAGAGAGTAAGCGTGCGCTCTCTACGAGATCCAATCGCGGAATTCCTGAAGCAACAGCAGCAGCAGCCCCTCGAGCCCGGCGCTCGAGTCTCGTGTCTTGTCTACCTCGAGGTCGTCGTCGGGAATCCCGAGCGGCGGCGGCGGCGGCGGCGGCGGCCTTTGACGGATGCGGCACTCGCGCGCATTCCAGCGCCCTTTCGCCCCCTCGCGCACACGCACAATATTCTTCCGGATAGACTGAGACTGAGAGGATGCAGAGCTGTGCAGGGGCGCTCGTTGTGCTTTGTTGTGTAGGAGGGTCGTCGGGCGTCGAAGAGGCGTCGAATTGCGTTTTGGTAGGGATTTCGGAAGTTCTCGGGTGTGTGCCTTTTCGGGCTCGTTCGCATTATGAGAAAAGTTCATGTCGCATTCGCACGGATTATGGTAACTTGACAATCTTGGTTTTGTGGGATAAACTAACGGAGGAACGAACTGTCCTCTCTAAATTTGAAATAGTAAAAACTCACTAATTTTTAGTTATAAGTATACAGTTTCCAATGTGATGGTATACTTGTAACTACAAAATAGTGAGTTTTCACTCCCAAATAGTGACTTTTCACTATTTCAAATTGAGAGAGTCGATTTAAAATATATATATATATGTGTGTGTGTGTGTGTGTGTGTGTGTGTGTGTGTGTGTGTGTGTGTGTGTGTGTGTGTGTGTGTGTGTATATATATATATGTGTGTGTGTGTGTGTGTATGTGTGTATATATGTGTATATATATATATATATATATATATATCTATTCTAAATCGACAATTTTTTTTCAAAGATTATGGGAAAGGAAAGTTTTATTTTGTTTGGTTGACACACTTGTAAGATGGTGAGCAAGTTATTTGGAAGCGAATCTTATTTTTCTACTATTGCGTAACAAGTATGTTTGCGAAAGTTACACGGAGTATTTGGTTCTATTGTGACATCACGTTATGCACGATTTCACATTGTGATGTCATCTGGTTGCCATCTCGAGAGTAAGGGTTATATTTCCTTAAGCGTTCGAGATAATCGAACATGGAGAAACGTTGAAAATGATATCAAACTTTGATCAACCGAGATATAAAAAAACTGTCCTTTAAAATATCGTATGCTGAATCTGAAATTCCAGTACTTCTTTAACATACGCATGCAAATTAAGGTAGTTCGCCAGTGAGAATAAAGGTTAAAAAGTTAATTTATATTTCAAATCATTATTAAACGGCATTACTTATAATTTAATGTCTTTAATCCACAAATTAAAGTGTTAAAATATTAATAGAAACCCAGAAGTTTTTAAATAAGGCAGATAACTAAAGTGCGGTATAAACTTTCTGCACACTGTACCACAATATAGATATACTAATAATACAGGCAACAACGTTTACTTACAAGGAGAGTGTCCCACCTGTAGGAAACGATTTTCAATGAGGCTTTAAGGGGTGCTTTTTAGTATCTAAAAATGAAACCCAATATCCGTAGTTTGTTCCAATGGGTCCTTGTTCTCGAGATACGAGCTGTTTTACTCCAAATATGCGTTATTTTAATGGAAAATTGTACCTCTAATTCATATAATTACTATATCAATTTTAATGCTGGTAAAATTGTTCGAAACGTAAATAAAAGTAGGCAAAAAAAGTTATTTTTTTACATACCCGTTTCTTCAAATGCTATGTTAAAATTATTATAATATGTCAATCAGGAATAATGCTAAGAATAATCTAATTATAAGTACTGAGTTTAATCATTCAAAATAATTTCGTTTAAAATTAGGAAATTTATAGATATACACTCTTTTCTCTTGCTCTATAATATGAAAATACATATAACTTTGTAAAATTATTTACTGTGCACGAGTACACACAGAACATGGTACACGGTTCGCTGCACTTCTTAATTAAACATTCCGTAGTCGAATAGAAATTGCATTAAAAATAAACTGCAGAGCGCCTGTTTTCACTTTACCAGCTGTAGTAGAAGTGCTTACTGTAAATATTTCCTCATTCTCGATAGATTCACATACATATATTTACCATAAAGAGAAAAATAATGAAATATCATTCGTTTATACGAAACTGTGCGTAGAACGACAACAACTAAAACGATTCAGTTTGTAAAGAGCACAGTGCGTTTCTTACAAATAAGAATTGTACACGTAATTATTGTGCACAATTTAGCATTGGTCAAGTATATCTGTATATAATTTGACCAATGCTAAAATTGTGTACAATATTTACGTGTATAATTCTTATGTGTAAGAAACGCGCTGTGCCTTGTAAAGCATATTCTATTTAAATAGATATAACCTAAAAGTTAATCATAAAATATATTTTAACATTATTTCTATCTATCCTGGTACAAATGAAACAGTACTACAAAATATTCAATTTCCTAGCAGTTTTTCTGTTCAGAAGCCTTATGTAGACAGTGTAGTATAAACAATAATTGTACACTGATATGTAACAATGATGGTGTATACAATGATTTTTACAATGGTATCCAGTAAATATATATCGGGTTGTGGGGCTTCGGGATCTATTGGGAGTTGTTATTTGAACCTTTAACTCTAATACTTCGTGAGTTTTTTTGCAAAAAAATCACTCCGAATAGAAAACAATAGATAATGTATCTTTTTGTAACCTGACGTGTATTCCTTTTTGAATTTTGAAAAGAAAACTCAATTTGCGAACGTTATAGTTTATTAAGGGCGGGTCATAGTCAATTTTTATCCTCCGTACCTTATCGACCCGAGAATTCTAAAATTTTAGCTATAATTAAAGTAATAAACAAAATGATGGAAAACGAAGAGGTCATTGCCTTTCGTTTTGTAATTAACTACCAATGTGCAAAGTTTTAAGTAAGAACTTTGCGGTTTACATTTTGTGGATTGTTTGGCATTTGAACGAAATTTCGTGAGAAAACAGAGATCTACGAAAGATAATCCGAAATTTCGTTTAAATGCCATTTATATATATTGCCCATATGCAATGATATTATTATCTGAAACTTAGTATAGAGAAGAATGCTACGAAAGGAAGGGCAATGATGTCTTGGTTTTTCGTAATTCGGTTTATTTATTAATTGTAATCGATTATTCATACCTATGTCAATGATTTGAGGTTAGGAATTTTGGCGGGAAATTTGAATGATTTGACACACTCTTGAAGGTTCTTTGAGTGACGTCACACCGTTAAAACATCAAAAGGTCGAAGTCACGTGACAGCGTTTTCAAAATATTACCTACATCTTCTTCAATTTTGAAGATATCGTAAACATTTCAAAAGCCATTACTCTTCAGAATATACTGTTAATTGAATATAATGTTATATAATCCTATTATTGAAAAAGTTCTAAACAGTTTAAAATTGGTCACTTTATCAATATGGTTGAAATAATATAAAATATAAAATATTGAAAAAATTCAGGCAAATTTATGATATTCCAAACAATTGTAGTTTTTAATTTTATTAAGTTCTCTGTATTTTTTTGTAACTCTTGAACCTCGTTAAAAAGATATTTACATACAAAGTACGAAAACGCTGAAATTTTAATCTCAAAGTGTGAACATATTATATTGTATTATAGTAATCTTAATTTGTCTTAAGATTCATAAATAAATTTAATAAAGATTATTTACATACATTAAGCTGAAAAAAGTATTTTTTTCACCTTCATGCCCTGCTAAGAAATCAGTGTTTTATATGCTTTCGCGCGTAAATATGATCTATCTGGTAATTAAACGGTGCTAGCAGAAGGATGACATTTCTCCTCAACACCTTTTGTTACAACATATGTACTGCAGGAATTTTGGCACTCTATAAAACCGTCTAATCGATAAATCCATTTTTCCCTTTCGTTCTCCATTCGTGCTCGACCCCTCGACTCTACGAGTGCCACCGCGCAGCAGTGGCACTAACGTCAGGATCGTCTCCTTTCATCTATATCCTGTTACGCCTTCTAAGCTCTCGTATTCGCTTCTGCGTCTGTGTGTCTCTTTCTCTCTCTCTCTCTCTCTCTCTCTCTCTCTCCACGCGCATCGAGCATCGAATGCGCGCACAGACGAGAAAACGAATAGTCGAGCTCAAGACGACGACGCTCAGATCTACACCGGGAGGAGTCCCGCGCTCTGCGCACACAACTGCACACGTTCCTCGTCTGCTTTGGCACACATCATTAGACGGGGCAATTTTCAGATCTTGCGAGCGCGGGGCTATACACACACACACACACACACACACACACATATATGTATATACATATACATATACACGTAGTAGCAGGTGGAAGAGAAGAAAAAAGGGAGGAGATCCTTTGAGTATCCTTCGACGGCGAGACGTGCGAAACAGCTACTATCGTGTAGACGACTTGTATCTTTCTGTCGCTCGATCTCTCTTTCTGTGCGCATATTGATCAAAAGGGTATAGAAGGGACTCGCCTCGTTTATTTCTAGTGCTCTCCGACTTTTATTTTTGCACCTTTGAGACGAGAAATTGAACATGACGTAAGGTATTTATGTTCCATCAGAGGGGTAAAAGAACGCTTCGTATTCTGATAATCATAATAACTTTTTGGGCAAATGTGCCTGTTCTATTGTATTGATATATAATCATAGGGTAATAAGTGGCTTGCAGGCTTGATTTTATTAAGGAAATACATATATATAGTCCCACATACAGACATTCTATAAAAACCTATTTTTCTGGTTCGGAACCTCGAATACATCAAAATTTATTAAAATCTCTAATCTGAAAATTGTCAACGTTACACAGCTCTAAAAGTCTAAAATACCAATTATTGTAAGATAACCCAGGCTTCTTCGAAGTCACGTTAATATGTTTATATCTAAATTACAAAATAAATAAAAAATATAAATTTGGTTTTCATATTGTTTTTAACATATTCTATCAAATTAAGGAGGTTCATCTGGTACAAAGTCAAACCGAGTGTGCTTATTTAAATTTTTTTATTGCGAAGTATACTTTATTTAAGGGGCTGTCGGAGCTAAAATCCCGTTTTTTCTTTTACTAATAAATTTTCAAATATAAAATGCAAAGAAAAACTGGAAGAAGAGCCGTATAGATATGAATGATATCAACGCTGCTTTGCAAGGCAAAGCTATTTTGTTGCGTCATTTTTATAAATAATTGGAAATTCTAAAGGCATATTTCAGTGTAACATAACCTAAAAATATTTTGTATTTTCAATAATATTGATATTATCTATATCTAGGCGGCTCTGCTTTTAATTTTTCTTCAAATTATAAGCAGTCAACGATAAACATAAAAATCGTGCTTACACCGGCCGAAACTGACTCCACCTCAGTTCCGACATCCCCTTACGCTTTTGTATAAATAAATTTATAAGAAATGACGATTATACATACGATTCAAGTAATTATATTCATCTTATTTATGTACAGAAAGTTTAATACAAATACTGATTTGACTTTGCTTTTGAGGTTAAATGCACCTCATTTGTTTTCAATTAATGTATTCTTCCATTTAGTGGCAAGCAATGCATCTTTTCAAGCTGAATAAATGTTCGTCAAATATTTGTCTTATAACACAAAAAAATTTAAGAAAAACTTTCTCTTTAGTTCTTTGAAATCTGCAAATAAAAATGACAAAGGTATGATTTCTCGTAAAGCTCCTCGCTAAATGTCTCAAAGTAAAAGTAATATCTCGCATCTAAGGTATCCTTGGCTCAGGATAATTTAACTAAATCATTTTGGGAACTATATCTACCGGTATACATTTCATTAAAATCTATCTATTAATTCCTTAACCAGATAAACCTCCTTAAAATTAATGGAAAGAAAATTCTTTCATGGATTATTAGTGTTTTGGGCTATTTTTCCCTTATGAACCACTATTAACAAATTCGGCATCTCAAAGTGCTCTTCTCACTGCCAAGACTGCCATTTTTACCCCACTCGCTCCTCAATATTGTCCGAATGCTCTGCGCATCACGCTCGATTGACCGCGAAGGAAAAAAGTAGCCCTCTCTCTCTCTCTCTCTTCCTCCCTCGGGAGTCTCTTCTCGTCTCGACTCTCAATACCACTGCTGCTGCTGTTGCTCTGCTTTACTCCGCTCTCGAGTCATCCGAGACGATCTCCTTTGAAATTAATCTGCGCCGATCGAAAGACGATCAAGAGAGAGAGAGAGAGAGAGCTCGGCAGCAAGCAACGCGATTCGACTCGACGGCGTAAGGACGCGCGCGGAGGCAGGGACGAGGAATTCAAATTTATACGACGAGCTCCGCCGCCATGCGGTCCTGTTTCCTCGCAAAACAAACACGCGCGCGTACACACACGTACACACACACACACACACACACACACACATATATATATATTCGTGCATATCGCCTCGTGCTCATCATTTATATATATGGAGTACACTGTACGCAGAGCAAGAGAGACAGCGCCAACGGCGGCTGCGTTAGGTGTTTCGTGTGACGCAACGCACGTACATGTGTGTGTGTGAGTACGCAGGTTTATAAGCGATAAAAAAATCGCGCGGCATCGCAGAACGCCCGAGCGATAAATTATACGAGCTGTGTAAGCCAGGAAATGAAATTAAGGTACACGTGTGAGATTTCGGCTCTTCTTCGTCGTCGTCGTCGTCGTCGTTATTTTTTTTAGGCGCCCTCACGCTCTGTAGCGGATTTTTGGACAGCGTTTTTTAAAGAACGCGCGGCCGTCGCGCCGAAACGCGAAAATCTGGAGTGAGGATTTTACGCGCCAGGGCCGGAATGCTTTCGACGAGATTTCTCATTTTTTTTGACAAGGTGCGAGTTGTGTTTTTGGACGACGAGACGTCGTAGTAATTTTGGAGTGACGTTTGTACATGGTTGTGGTGAATTGAACAGTTTACGTAGATACGTATTAAAGCGTCGTTTTTTAAAAATTGTTTTTGATTAAGGAAAATTATTGATCATCTTTTATTTGAAATCGTTTTATTTATATTATTATCAAATTAAAACTGTGAAATATTTAATAATTTCAAATCATGTATGTATCAAATCAATTTTCCGATGAATAATTTCATGCGATATGGGAACGGCAATCAAAATATCTTATGTACATACCTAATTCGTAAATCATTATGCTTAAAATGTACATTTCGTATATAATTTATTGTTACCACTATAATTTGATTAATTATTTCATTCAATTCAATTAAATCATAATATTTTTTCACAATATTGATGCATTATAATATAAAATAACTATTGACAAAACTTATAAATATGCATGGTTTCTGTCGAAATAATAACATCCTATGAAACATATTTTAAACATGTTTTTACAATCTTAAACTCTGTTTCTTGTTAGTTATTTAATTTTTACTTATTGTTTAGCTTAAAATGAGGAAGATATAATAGAATTGGAATAATTGTGAATTCATTTAATGCAAGGGTAGAAAACTAAATTAAACGGAAGCTGCTGTTGAAGAGTAATTCATGAACCGTCGCTATTGGAAAACTGAATCGCTTTAATACCTTAAATGGACTATGAGCATTAAAATTGTTCAATTTGTATGGCCATTCATGCCGACAGTTCTAAAGGGCCCTAAGTAAAGGCTTGAAATTCATCCTGTGAAATCTTACTTGACCTACTCTGTTCATAAGAGAACAAATAGTATAGTACCACGTTAATACTGAACTTTTTTAAAATTTATTATCACCCTACTTCTTGAAATAAACCGGTTCATCTTATTAATTTTTAGGTAAATTTGTTAACTATAAATTAATTATAATTTAGCTAAGATCTGGCTAATTTCTAGTTAAAATTCTAGTTAAAAGCTCAGTTGTTAAAATGTTGGAAAAATAAAGATTTTTTTATCGGTCCGTAATTGTTAACCAATAAAATTGTTATTCAAATTGGTATTCAAAAATCTATATTATTTCATTGATTTGCAGATTTGCACAAAATATTTTTACTTACTTAAAAAGAGTTTCTAAAACATATGTAAACCTTTCATTTAGAGAGTAGTAGCTATTAGCTAAGTATTACATATCGACGCCCCTTACGAAGACTAACGCGTTTCAAAATTCTCAAATATATCTAGTTCTTGTCAGGAGTCTCCTAGAAAAATTAACAATTTTCAGAATTTCAGACAAAAACTATAATTTTTTCAGAGGATCTAAGAAAGTGTTAAACAGAAAATCTTAAAAAAAAATGTGTAAGAGGCCTCTGAATATAACAAGGTGTTTTCGTAAGGAGCATGGATTGTTACAAACTCCTGCTTACCTTTTGTTGTCACAAGGTATACCCTAGCATTTTTCCTTCCCTTATATCTCCCAGCCAAATAAAACAATTTTAACTTCTCTATTTAAAATAAGATTACCATATTCTTAACAAACGAAATACCCTAGTTACAACATTGCAAAATCTTTAGTTAAGAATTTTCAAAAATGTGAAACAACTTTTTTTGAAAAATCGAAATAAATGTTGTAGTGGAAAGATGTATATTATACCCCATGTGACAACTGTGAGTTAGATAAAAAAAGTGTAATTGTCCTTCGTAAAAATAGAAATGGCGATGCTATAGGTGTAAAGTAATGCGTATAATGCTACATATTTTATTTTAAACTTTCAAAGAAAAAATATTTTTTTTTTTCAATTTTATCGATGTATATATCGAACACACAAACTAACATAAAAAAGTGTAATGTTAGATATTAAACTTGCATTAATTTAATAGCAGAACGACTTACAGTCCTTTTTATGCTCAAACTATAAATATAACTCTATAAATTTACTGAAAAAATAGACAGGTAATATATGATGAGTGACTTAGTTTTATCTTAAAATGTATTATAAATTAACATAAAACTTACTGGTGTATCTGTCCTCTTAAGGTTTAACAAATTTATATCATTGAAATAAATAGTCCTTTCTTTAAAAATCATATTTTCAGCATATCCCTTAACAAGGTTACATCGTACACCCCGCAATTCCACGCCTCAATACCAAGACCTCACAAAAATACATCCGTCATCCGCCAAAATCGCACGACGCCTCGCGCAATATCCCCCTTTTAATTAAAGACAAAAGAAGGCAGCGCGCGCAAACGGCAAAATAAAACCGGCGAAACGAGCCCGAGCGAAAAAATAGACGACGACAAGGAGAAGCAAAAAAAAAGAGAACTCGAAGCCCGCGGAACGAGCGCCAACGTCCAATAACTCCGACGTGAGAGCGCTGCAGCACTGCACACACACACACACACACACATCGAGCGAGCAAGCAAGCAAGCAAGCAAGCAAGCACCTGACCCTCTCCGAAAGCGCAACAGACAGACATCCGAGTTCGGTATATATACTGCAGAGCTACCACTGCTCTGGCTTGTGCTCTTACACGCGATGCTGCTATGGGAGAGAGAGAGAGAGAGAGAGAGAGAGAGAGAGAGAGAGAGAGAAGCGTATAGCATTAGTGGAAAAGATAGAGGAGAGAGAGAGAGGCGCCTCGGCGCGCATATGAGCGATGGCTCCTCTCGCGGTTCTTCTCGGTGCGCGCCGCCGCTGTGTGCTACCGATTGCTCGCACACGCGGCTTTATAATACACCATATAGCGAGCAAGAGAGACCGAGGGCTGCCTCCTCGTAAACCAGTTTTCTCTCGACGCCGAGGATGCGCGTGCGCTCCGTTTCTCTCTCTCTCTCTCTCTCTCTCTCTCTCGCGGAGTGCACTCTCCGAGCATCATGCGTATAATACCCACGGAGAGGAGAGAAAGAGAGAGAGAGAGAGAGAGAGAGAGAAAAGGAGAAATGACGCGCACGTTGTTTTTAACGAGCGTACGCGGAAAAAGGCCTCTCGTTAAGTCAACAAGACGAGCCTCGCGAGATCCTGCTCTTTTTCTCCCTCTCTTGCTCCTGCTGCTGTTGCTTCTTCTTCTCTCGTTCGTTCGTTCGTACGTTCGGTTCGGTTCGTTGATGGCCTGCTTATGGGCTCGATCCATCTCCTTATTGCGTGCCAAATTGAAAAAGTCCAGCGGCTGTATTAGATTAAAAGGTACACTCGGCGGCGATGTTGTCCGCGCGGAGGAGATGCCCGAGAAGTCGTCCCGGGGTAGCGGGAAAAAATTCACGGGTTTTGCGGAGGGAAAGAATCGCAGAGATGAAGGAGTGAGAGAGAGGGAGAGAGGGAGAAAGAGAGGAGGCGGAGGAGAATGCCTTTTAGTTATGGCTGGTATTGATGCGAGTTTCTTTTTTTGCGGGGGGACTGTGGCTTCTGGCAAGAAGTTTCGTGATATCGACGAGCTGGATTCTCAATTGTTGTCACGAACGTCGTTTTTGTTTTTGGTTTTTATTTGAGTTTTAGATTGTAAGTGGATTCTTATTAGTTGGAAACGGAGGCAATAAACAAATTTGACGTAATAGAAAAGTGTACGCGAACACTGGTCTGAGAAGAGTCTCATGAGTTTTGTTTCTGCTAATAAATATTTTATGAAACTGCTGAAAAATTCAATCGTAACTAGTCTCGGGTATAGAAAGACCATGGACATAAAATAAATGCTATTTGAGTAAATCGATTTAGAAAAACAAAAGAAAATCTATAAAGAAAAGGACAATACCTATTAAGATACTTCAATGATGATAAAGAATTTTAATTATTATTGTGTTGGAACATTAATCAACGTAAAGAGAATAAAAAGTATGCATGAGAATGATTCTGATAGAAAAAGTAACAATAATGCAAAGATTATTACGTACCGTCATAGATTAATGAGTTATGATAGTCGGTGCTTAAAAATTTAACTCCTAACCTACAATTTATTTTGAATATTATGTTAAGTACTATCATAGATATCATAATTATAGATCTATATAAAGTTTGGCAGTTTTTAATTAATTTATTTTGATTTACTACATCATAATTATTAAACAGTATTTAGTGAAGCATTCAATTTAGTGAAGTTCTTAAACTAAGAGCATGTTAATAGGGTACCTTTGGAATTCAGATACGAATAAAACTGTTTAAATATTTAACTACAGGTTATTTATTATATTACTTGTATAATTTTTATGAAATCTATATTATTGGTATCGCATATTTTTTAATATTGGCGTTTAAATGAACTTTTAGAAATGTCCTGGAGAATTCCCCGAAATATTATTAGTAACTTCTAGTTAATATTTCAACCAATCCTCTCACATTTGACTGAAATGAAAAATAGGTTAAAAACAATTTAACATAACATAACGTAGATGCTAATACTTTTACATTCGTTGTAGAATCTTTATATTTTATATAAGGTTTTCGTACAATGAATCTTCAAGAGAACTGTGAGATCTATACAAAAATACCCAGAAACTACCGAGAACTTCTTGCTCCACTGTTTCGTTTCTATATTTGCAAAAGTGAAAAGTGACTATATCTATAGTATTTTTAAATATTCTTATGATTTTCATTTCTTTATTTACACGTACTTATTTCGATTAAAATATCTAATTTTTTTTTCTTTTTGTTTCAGGTGAGTTATAGAATCCATCATTTTACTATACGGTTCTTTATACCACGTAAGTTTAATTTTAGTACACAATCT
This sequence comes from Gastracanthus pulcherrimus, assembly GCA_949152435.1. Classification (NCBI taxonomy): domain Eukaryota; kingdom Metazoa; phylum Arthropoda; class Insecta; order Hymenoptera; family Pteromalidae; genus Gastracanthus; species Gastracanthus pulcherrimus. The sequence continues at coordinate 36,981,574 of OX424573.1, forward strand.
TATACAGTGTTTATAATTAATATAGTTAACTTACCTCGCATCAGTAGAAACATACAAGTTAATCAGACATATTAATATGTATATGCTTATAATCAAAATTACATGCAAATTTAGTATTATACAATTTCTATCAGTATAATGAAATTGTTAGTAATCATTAAATAAAACTTTTTGATACATATTTTTACTGGTCATAGTAGGAATTTTATTATAAAATAGACACCTCGAGGATTTCTATTTATAATAAAAGAAAGAAATATCCTTTCCACGAAAAATTGCGTTGGTACAAAAAAGAACTCTTTCACTGCAAAAGGATTTCGTTCTAGTTATTTCATCAGTTTTGGTCTATATTGACAAAAAAACTTTTTGTATCTTTATGACAACTTATAGCAGTTGCAGGTATCGAAATTATACCAGAAAAAGGATCGAAATAAACAGATAATCGATGAAAAAACGACGCCATGGGGAATCAAACTCAAGTCGCAGGATTGAGAAACCCATGTTTTAGTTTTACGCTCCGCCAACACGACTAAACAAACCTTTAAAAATACTTGTAAAAAAATAAAATACCAATATATTAAATTTAGATTTATAAAAAAGGATTTATTTATTACACGAACGGAATTTCATTCTATTTTATAAATATTAAACTCAAATAAGCTTATTTTCCTTTAACTGAAAAAGAAATTCTATTTTAAACAAAATTATTTGGTTTAGAGGCTTTGCCAATCAAACAGTCCTTTCTCTGTATATACAATTGCAACGCTCATTGACTATTCAATAACTAATTATGTTATTAAACTGTCTACGAGAACAAGTTAAAAAGTATCCCATTAAATATATTTTTCACAAGTGCTATCGATAGCCCGCATCTCACGAATTGCCAAAACGAAAAGCAAATCCGTATTATATTCCTCATGATGCTTTTTCGTCATCATCGATTAAAACTCATTGAATGCACGCTGCGCGCGCACGTAAAGTCCCACGACACATTAACGCTCGGCTCGCGGTATAATAAATTCGTCAGTTACCAAATTCATCAATATCTCCGATATAAATCCAATTAACGTGTAGCGGCGCTTCGCGTATATAAATGAGCGCCTTCTCTCTCTCCCTCCCCAAAAGCAGCCGACCACATTCAGCAAAATACCGAAATGCCGGCACGTCTACTCTTTATGTACGCGTCTTGCATCGATATCTCATTATAATTTAAAGACACGCTTAGCTCCCAAAGTATGGAGAAATCCCACTAATGCCCCGCGAAACGAGAGGCATACCCAAGCGAGTCGAATATCGGCGTTTTATATGTATATTGCTTCTCTGCATTATATATACACATTATTCGAGTCGCGTGTGTATACGCTAACCGCGTGTATATGGAGACTTACGTGGCCGAAACTGTGTGTGTCGCGTTGCAAAATGAGGAATCCTTGAGAACTTCGTAAACGCCAGGTGTCCGTCAACAATGGCGTGTGAAACTTGTTGTGAGCACGGGTTTCTTTTTAAACGTGTTCTCGGTGTTTCGACAGTATTTTTCTCGTAAAGTAGTCGTTTTATAAAACATTGATGTTAATGACTTTTTATTTTTATATACATATGTACATAGAACGTTTAGATACCATCAATTACTTTTGTAAGAAAATCCTTTTAAGATCTCACATATTAACGTAGTTGAACCGGTTGTCGATCACGTACCAATTCTCGATCACTTTGAGAAATAATACGAGTTTTCGCAATCATACTTAAAATATGTCGTACAAACTTAAATTGGCTTAATAGCAGCCTTATATGTGAATAATTGTCAAAAGGTTTCAAATGATATGACTTTATTTATGAGAAAAAAATTATTTAATGCAGCAACTTCTCGTTTGTGCGTTCATAAGTGGCATTCTTATCTGCCGATCTAACGAACATGTGTTTAGAAATACGACGTTTTAACAAATTTTGTTGCATTTCAAGTCATGTAAAAAGGTTTAATGACATTAGATCGACAATAACTTAAAAACGAAGCGTAGACGATAATTAGTTTATTTTTATAATTTTAATTAATGATCGAGGATAGGCTCATGGTTGTCTATGCTGTACCAAAGTATTTTCATTATACAGCATAGTAATTGTTATTGCTGCAATAAGTAACGTTATACAAAATAATGAATTCTGTTTTACCGAAATCCTGATTCATCAAGACAATCATGAGGAAAGGATTAAGTTATCGTTATCCCTTGACTACCATGATCAAATCAGCAAATATTTACATAGGTGATTCGTTTACCGATTAGACATGTATATATTTTTTGTTGTACCTTACAGTTACATAAAACAAGAAATTATATACACAAGAAACATTATAGAATGAATTGAAACAAATGCAAAATCTTACACTTTTTAAGAAGTTGGTTTTTCTCTTGGAAAATTTACAAATTTCATTCAAAATTTGTAGAAGTTTTTCTTTTCTTTTTTAACCCTCAAGAACCCGCTTGGCGTATTTGAGATGCTGTACTATTTTCAAACAGTTTTTACTCAGCGAAGAAATATAATTTTAATTAACAAATTAATAAAAAAACTATTAACAAAATTCAAGAAAAAGACATGAAACAAATATTTATTATTAATAAACAATTAACCCTAAAGATTTTTAGTATTTTAATTTTGTAGATTATCCTTTCTAACACCGTTTACTTAAATGTGGCTCCTCCGAGGCGTCCATGCGCGGGTCCGCGTAGAACAGAAAAGTGCGCTATATCGTGGGTTAAAAATGTAATCAAGTAACCTTATAAAAATTGTTTAGTTATTGTTCTTATAAAATAGTCATTGTATAAACTTTTCTAAAAAATTACTTTATTTATTTATCACTTAAATTAAGTAATTACAATAAAGTAAAAGTTAAAAGAAAATAATTACAATATTTTGGGGCTGTGAATTCATTACATTTTTAATAATGAATAAAACAAATCCTGAGAGTTTAAAATTAGATGAAATTTTTGAAGACAAAATCTAAATTTTTAATCAATGTGAGTAAGGTAAGTGTATCAATGACTGGACACGTCCCAGTACCTGGACAGCAGCTCGAATATCACGTTATATCGGGTATTACAGTGCGTTTAATGAAATTAATTATATGTAATCATAATCTGTTACTTTCCAGCTACATATATTTAAATTTTTATAAAACTTTATGTTTGATTTGTATCCGAAAAAAATAGTTTTGTAATGGAACTAATGCATGCACATCAGTACGCCATCTTCTTAAGCAATGACTAAGATATGTCTTTTTAATATTAGAAGATATTTAATATTTTATTATTATTTTTGACGCCCAAATTTTTTCTGAGCTTATTTAATCGCATAATAAAGCAAAATAAAATGCTAATATATGCCAAAATATCGTTTTTCTTGCAAAAAACAAGTGTCTAGTCTCTAGTACACAGATAAGCTAGAGTGCACAGTACCTGGACACCTATATGAATTTCAATATTATAAACATATTTTGATACAAAACACGCCTTTCTCTGCGTAATTAAGTTCTCAAAAGTGATTACCATTAGTTCTATTATTTACTTTGTCAATATGTTGATTCAATTTTTAACAATGTTAGTGTTTATATTTCATGTCTTGAATTTGACATTTTTAAGTTATGGCGTACATATCAGCCGACACGTCATAGGTTAGGTGAGTAGAATATTTTTCAAGTGATAATCAGTCTTAAATTTTTCAACTAAGTACTTATACACTCGAAAAATATAACAATAGTATACTGTTTTTGTTTATTCAAACCTGATTTTCTCACGAAATATATATTATTTTAATAGAAATAAGCCAAATTAAACGTGTCCATGTACTAGGACCACGAGGTCCAGTTATTAGGACAAATGTTCTTTGCTTGACCAGCTACTAGTGCACTAGTCTACATTACATTTTTATTAATATTTCTTGTAATAAAGTGTAAATTAGAAGTTTATGAGGTTAATTTGATAGACAATAATATTGTATTTCAGTAGGATACAGAATCATCTAGTATAGTGCTAAATTAGCGTTATATATTAACGCATATATTTTGTTTGCCTTTAAGTGTACAGTTACTGGTACTTTTATCTTAGTTATGATCTCGCTTTGGCGAAAAAGAATAAACGTAAAATTTTCTATTCGGATCGTGCATTCTATTTGCTTGATTGAAGATAAATACAAAATTTTCAATATTTTCTCTGTACATAATTTTTTGCTTTATAAAAATGAGAGGTACAACAGAAGATTTATACATGGACCGATCAGAATCATTACAGAATAATTCCATTTTGAAAATTTTGCAAACATTTAATCATTTTAACATTCATGACATATCAAATAATAATTTCAGTAAATGCAGATATAATAATCGATTGATTTTATAATAAATTACGCTAAGTATATTAATATTAATTAAATTATTATGCAGATAAATTTTAAAATTATCATAAACGTTTGCAAAATTTTCAACGTAAATTTATTCCACTATGGTTTAAAAAATCCCACATGTAAAATCAGTAAGATTTATAATTTATGTAAACAGTTGCCGATGTAAAGGCCATGGCATAAACTTTTCCCGTGTAGGCGATCCAACGTGAAAAATCCCGTGTGCTCGTGGTATTGACCAATGAGAGGTTAGCCTAGCGACCGATGCAACTTGCGTTTGTTCGCGCGAACGACGACGTAGTCCGAAGCAACCACCAAACTAACCTTCTCATTGGTTAGTACCGAGCACACAGGATTTTTCACGTAGGATCGAGCGTACGAGAAAAGTTTGTGCCATGGCCTTTAACTGCGGTAGTCAGGTGAAAACCGCCTTTATAAGCATATACACTGAGAAATAAAGATAGTAACGATTGAAAACTCAGTACTCAAATAGTTAGTAATCAGTATACAGAATCCTTAATTTGTATAGTACTTATCACCAATTCGACTCATCGTTAGCAATTTACTGTACATGTACATCTTTTTCTCTCCATGTATACTAACATAAAAACTGATACGCCAAGTGTAAAAGATAATTCAAACGCAAGAACATTGTTAACCATAAGTTTATTCTCAAACGAACTCTTTCACTTAATCCCGCTGTAAGAATATTCATATGCGCACACGAAACTCTAAAAACCAGCGATCTCCGGACAGTCGCACTTCAAAAGAGTACACGCACACACATACACCCACGCCTTCATCCTCGACACGTAATTTGCAGCCTTTCCTCTCACAATTTTCCCATCGCTAGAAGCGCCAGACGAATTAAATGTCACACTCTCTCCATTACCGTGCACCTCCAATCGTTGGAATTCAAAGCTCTCAAGGATTTTTATCTATCGACGCGGCGCCCTCCCCAGTCCACGTATATATAAATCGGCCGCGTGTGTGCATTAAACATTTTTCCGTTAAAGAGGCGAAGAGCGACGCGATCGCCCGGGTAACCCTATATGACGCGACCGAGAGGACGACGAGGAAGAAGATCCCCGCGGAGGAATAATGGGCTAAACGTGTCTCGATTTAATCAATTTCGAATTCTACGCCGGGCCGAGCGACGAGAGCGCGATGGAAAAGGCCACGCGTGGAAACATCCGAGAACACGCGTGCGCGCCCGTGTGTACCTGTGGACGACGACGACGATCGCGCACGATTTTCCAAGAGAGAAAGAACGAGCTATATGCAGCTCGGCTAGCGGCTCCCGGGAGTTGAGTATACGTACATATATATATATATATATATATATATACATGCGAGCGGCGTGTATACCCGCAGCAAAAAAGCCATCGATCTTCGTATAATGCCAAATTTACAATGTAGATTCAGCGAGCATAATGTCAAAAATCCCGTCGCCGCGCTCTCGCTCGCTCCTCTGCTGCCTGTCGGCGCGCGCTCGCGCCCGTTCATCATCCTAGATTCGCCCGCACCGATGGCCCGTCGTTCTCTCCATTAGACACAGGCGGGGGAGACAATGAAAGCTGCATGGAGTGGAGGCGGAAAGCAAATAGAGGGAGGGAGAGTTATTGGGGATTCAAATTTAGTGCGCGCCGCGCTGCGTTGGTTTTTTTGATTTTTTTGTCTTTTTCTTTTTAAATTTTTTTTGCGGTGGATCGTGGAATAATCGTGTCGATGCGGAGCCAGGTATTTTTCGAGCTGATGTTCGTACGGGGAGTTGCGATCTGGCCCTGCGGGGCTGTAAAAAACAGACGGACGGATTTGACTGTGGATGTAATTTTTGATGAAAATGTTTTATCGTGGAATGTGGGTTATTGCGGATGTTATGCGCGGAGTTGTGCGGAATCGGTTCTTGTTCGGAAATGATGCATTGTTTTTGTGGTGTATGGGTAAATCGATGCGTAATGTATTTAAAACAAGCAATCACTCGCGTTTTACGATAGAAAATTATGCTTTATTCAAAGAGTACGCGTTGTGATCAAGCGCCATCATTAATTTCTCTTTAACAGTATTACCAGAAATATTTATGCGTAATACGAAATTGTAAAGGTAGCTCACGATGTTACAATGGATTCCATCGAATTATTCAACTTTGCGCGTATACAAATATATTCGCATTTTTAAAGGTTATGTTATTGTTATTCAGTTTCTGATGAATAATTTACTTCTACCAAGTTTTAAATGAAAATTAAAAACAAAAATGGAACCGAATTAAAAAAAAGAAAGTACAAATGAATAGTTTCTGTAATAGCGAGATGATTAAGAAATTTCTAGTCATTTAAGTTTAAACTTCAACTTTTGGAGTCGGAGCTAGAATCACCAACTGCGTTCATTTGCAACATTTTATGATTTAAGGTGATTCTAGACCCTGCACTCGTCACCGACAATTCATTAAGAGGACCGCTTTTTCATATAATTTTCAATTTTTAGTAAATTTCTCTCCGGAAGATAGTTAAATAGCAGCCTTTTCAGAGGTGTTTCATTAAAGGTTCAAATAGTTGGAGTATTCCATATTTATACACTAAGAAAAGAGAAGAGAAGAGAAAAAAATTAAATGTAAATGATTCTAAAATTAAAAAATAAATTCACTTCCAAGTGAAGAAAAAAAGAATTTGATAAAAAGAAATATGTGCAGTTAAATTAATTTACAGTATAATTCAACTAGAATACGTGTTTCTTAACTGTTAAAAATATTTCTTAGTCAGATGAAGTAAGATTCGATAATAAGCGTATGAAAATTTTAAATCGTCTTTCTTATATGAATTTCTTAAACAAATTAGACAGTATAAATCAATACTTCAATAATTCAATACTCTAGTTAAGTCTGTAAAACTTTATTTTACCATCAGCGTAAGTAGTTATATTTAAAACTATCAGAATTAATAATGTTCTTGTTTATTCATCCTCCATTTGCTAACTACATATATTTATCTATATTTAAAGCCACGCGATTTAACAGTTAACTCGAATACACGGGAGCTTAAATAAATATTTCTATGAGTAATATATGTTTGTATACAAACATTAAAACGATGCCTTTGAATTTGAATAATTTTTTTTATATTTTTAAATCTGATTTTCTTTGCAACTGTTAGAATAGATAAATTAGAATTATATTCTTTCAATAGTAAAGCTTGTATTAAGGTAAATGTATTGGAAATAAAAAATACGATGAATCTAGCTTAGCAACCGTTACACACGAGTTTGGTAAGCGGGAAAACATGATGATCCACTATATTACCTGCATAAGCAAGTGAACGTTTTATAGGGGTAATTAATCGTTGATCATACGCGTTACATATGCACATGTAGTGAGCTTCGGGGATCCCTTACTCGAGTTAAGAAACACGTGTAATTAACGTTCTTCATTTAAAATTTCGCAAAAAGGGTAAAGCAAAACTGTAATATTTCGTTTTTAAGATACTTATTGATGAAGTTATTAAAAGCGAATAAACATAATATTTCAATATTTCCTGATAAATTTATAGCTGCATAAGTTTAATCTTTTTAAAATATTTCTGCGAAATTGATTTTTTATATTTGTTTTAGTAATATTAGTTTATTATCTTAGTTTATACATTCAATAGCAACGTAAAGGCCTCTGTTCTATAATTACATTGCGCAAAATTATGTAGACTTAGACCATAATAGTTATACAAAATATAATGGGTCGGAGTAATGCAGGTATGTCATAATTTAATATGAAAGTTTAATCATTTCTAGTAGTAGTAACATATTTGGCTGGATATTTTTTCTTAAACTTAAATGACAAAAGTTTGAAATATATCATAGAACAATGAAGTTTAACTGCCTTCCTGACCTCTAAAGCGTATAAGTTTGCTCTTTCGACGGTATTCAGCAATAAATTACAAAATAAATGCGAAAGATTATAGGATGGTTGCAATCCTATTTTAATCCCCTAAATTGCCTGGAACTAGTGAGCTCAATTTTATAAACGATTGTTACTGATGTGCAGCGTTTTCTTGAATTATGTACTCGTATCTAAAAATATATAATCGATTATTGGTAATAATATTTGAGTTGAACATTATCTTAAAACATTCATTAGTGGTTAAAGTAGCTATGATTGAGTCTTGGTAGTGATGGCAAGTATAAGTATACAGAAGAACTATGGCAAATTTCAAATCAATCCGATGAGATTAGCTTTAAAAGAGTAGTCATTAAATGATAGCTACCAAGTACAGGACTAGCCTATAATACACTTTTACAAATGGTTACCTACTTTCAGAACTTTATCAACTAATAGTTCAAATTATTCCACATAAAAAGAACCACTTTTCAGCTGATTTGGCATACACGTAATTCTACTTTTCATCTATTTCGAGTCGTATGTAACCCTCTATCGACTCCACGGGCGATAAAGAAGCTCCTTTCAAAAATGGTATACGGAAAAAGTAGTACAACGGGATAAGGCGAAGATCAAAGAGGAAAACGGGCACGTCTGCGGAGAGAGAGAGAGAGAGAGGGCAGATAGCTGCCGGCTCGTGCGAGCCAATATAACGCTCCGTTCTGGGCTCACCGCACGGACTACTGTATAGAGCGCGAGGATTACAAATGATTCTTGCAAAACGTGCCCGGCAGCTCGATCGGAAGAATTCGTTCGTTCGCGCGCTCGCTCGGCCGTCCGTCTGTCTGCGCCCGCTGCTCCTTCTGCTTCTTGCCACTTGGATACGCATGTCGTTACGTGTATGAGGCTTTGGCTAGCGGTTTAGGAGTACTTCGCACGTCTTAAGGTTGTACTGGCGTTTTCGGAATACTTTACCTTTGGAAATTGGGCACACTGTTGTAGATGATTGTTTTAATCGATGACGATCTATTGTTTGAAGTAGGTTCTTGCACGAAAATATATTGTCAACTTTAAATTCAAATTTGAATCCAAGGGAATGAATGTTGAGTCTATGGAATGCGTTGAAAAAAATATTGAATCCATCGTAGTTCTGACAGATTACATTTTTAATTTAGTAGTATATTGAGGTTAGGAAAAATTATAGGTTATGAAAACGAAATCAACTTGGGCGTTGGAGAAGTTTCGATGAATAATGAATCAGAAGTTAAACATGAGTGATAATACAATTAATAGAAATACACTTGTATTCTATCTTGGATTCATTTTGACTCCAAGCTGGACTTACATCGTAAGCAAATTGTGTTCAACGAATCTAAAGTGTTGATAATATCAATAATAATGACTCAACGAAATTCCAGATTGAGTCATGGATAAATATGGAAAGCAATTAACTTCGGAAAACAGAGTTTTCGGCAGATTACTATTTTAATTTTTAATTTTAATTGTATATAGTTATATTATTCCCAATCAACTTTAACCGTCGAACAACACACTAGTGCGAATTGGCACCATCAGAAATCCACCCATGGTCCAATAATTATTGTCCCAATAAAAAACAACATTATTATATAACATATAAAATAAATGATAAAAGTGGTTCCCTATATTTGCTGTTAACAGGGGGATTAAACATCACCTTAAAATGTGTGTACAATATAGTATTAGGTAGCAAGAGACCGAACATCATTTACATCTTAGTCTCTGAATAAGGCAGTTGTGCAAAATTCCGATTCACACTAGTGTGTGGTTTGCAGGTGCTAACATGAAATATACTGTTTGAGGGTTAAGAAAAAACTACGCATAAACTCTAATGATTATAGGAAATTCAAATTCGCTTTCAAAATTTATAATTCGTTGAAGATTCGAAGAAGTTATTTCATTTTTAAGACAGAAATTAATGTAAAAATGTGAATATGAAGATTTTCAACATCTTTATGAGCTTTTTAATTGTTCGTAAATCTTAATTTTATGTGATAAGTTGCATCGAAATAAATAAAATTAAGTTTCATTTATCCTTTTTAATACTTTGGGATCTGAAAATGGGTAAAAAAAAATTGTGTAGTTACTGGGAAATTATGCGTACTTGCATTCAAGAGCTATCTTAAAGCTGCAGCATTATTAGGATGAATTCAAATTTACGATTTTTGACTGCTAGGTATTATGCGTCTTGGAATGGAGTTGTGCGAGAAATTGCCTTGAATATGATGAATAAATGTTCCAGATCGCCGATGACAAAGTGATTTGGTACGCATGTCATTTTTCTCGCTGTCTAAGTGAGCAATCACCACGCGACTCCGAGTCCTACTAAGTCTTGTCGACAATGTCGACATTGTACCCGAAGCGCAACAAGTAGTCTTCAACGTAGAACTTACCGTAGACGCTCATTTTATACATATCAAACTGTTCGTTTCTGTAGGTTTACAACGACCAATTAATAATTGATAACTTCTAAAAACTGCATCATTCGATATCGCTTGACTTTAAAAGAAGTGACTGTTGAATAAGTAAAAAGTTGGTGTCAGTAGATCAATGTCGAGCACAGTAAGACCAGCCCTTACTTATGACACTTGTTGAACGCTACTTTCATTACCTACATAAATTTGACACTTAAAAACTGAAGAAGCGCCCGACATTCTCTCGAACCGATTTCACGAACTGACTGTGCTCTCGGCAAAGTCCCGCCTCCGCAATTTTCACCTCAACGAGGCCAAATAAATACCCAGGAATAAAGATCTTCGTATACAGCATAACAAGGCGAGCAAACTCACACCTTCATCAATAAAATCTTGTTTCGCGTTTCCTGCAAAGCCTCCACAACGATTCTCAAGTTACCGATGCACACGCGCTGTTGCTCACATCGCGCCCGTACGCAAGCGTGTATACGTATACCCTCGATATATATTTTATACATGTCTATTATGCGCGCGGCGCTCTCCGTCCCTCTTGCTCTCTTGTCAGCCGCAGCTCGCGTATACGTATTCATACATAAGCGGCAGCGGCTTCACGTCTATTGTGCTATTTCAATTCCCTATGTATGGATAGACACGGCGCGCGGCAGGCATAAAATATGGAGAAACGGTAGTACGCGCGTCGGCGCACGTCTGCACCGCCGCTGCATGCGCAAAACGAGAAAACATGGAGGGAGAGAGGGACGTGGAGAATAAATTCTATCCCTCCCGCGGCGGCTCCTTTTTGCTAGCCGCCACCACCGCCTGAATGTTATCTCTTCCTCTCCCTCTCACCTCGCACACTTCTCTTTCTCTCTCTCTCTCTCTCTCTCTCTCTCTCGTCAAGTGAAGTTGATGTTTTTCGATTTCCTACGCACACACGCGCTTACCACCAGGGCGCGAGTTTGTATTTCCCGCTCGCGATGATAATCCCCGAGCGGTATCTATGCGTACACACTATGAAAAATCTGGTGTAGAATTGCGAGGCGCGTTGTAAATCTGCATCGATGATATTGTTATTTATTTGCATGTTTACTGCTTTGGTTACAGTCGAATTACACAATTTCATTATAATTATATGAGCCCTCGTAAGCATGGACATAGCATATAGTTAATACGGTCAACGAGGGACATTAGCGCACCTTTTATTACCTAAAAGTTTTAAAAAGAAATCAAGTAATATTGCGCACTAAAACGTTTTGGAGAAATAGTTTTTGATAAATAGATCCCGCTGAAGCGAGCTCAGCACATGACAAATAGTTTTTTCTTTTATGGAAAAAATTTCTGTAAAATAGGCTGTAATTTGACAGGTCTGAGGTTTGAATTATATAAAGTTTAAAACAATAAATTTGGAACAATAAATTTCAAAAATTCTCACAAAGTTTCAGCAGTAGATCTTACAACTGAGAGATGATCAACGAATGATGATGAAATAAAATAAGTATTTAGTAGCAATGGGTTGTTTTATCTTATTATAGATAGAAATAAAAGGAAAACTAGTAGATTATTAATTTTTATTTTTTATCTATAAAAATAACATTGTTTAAAATAAGGCTTACGCTTTTTTGTAGGTTACCTAAACTTCTTTTTGACATATTGATGGTTAGCTCACTCTCGCGTTACCCGAGTTTTGGATTTTATCCTTTTTCTTTTTTTTTTTTACTTAATCGAATGGAAAGGCTATAGAATCCATCAAATTGTTGCCCTATTTCGTACAAATCTCTGTAAAAAAAAAATATTTGTTAAAAATGTCTGATGCGAAATATTATTTTATTTGTTTAAAACCATTAAAGCAAATACAGAAAAGAACGAGCTAAGTTGCCCCTTTTACTATATATATTTTCATTTATTATATATTTAATTTTATAAGCATACAATTTTCTTTTTTGCACCGCTGTCATCTTTGAAAAAGAGAAATAGTTTTAATACTTATCAGTGTAGTAATTTAATGTCAATCGTAAAACTACAAAAAGTTCTTAAATTAACTCAAATCTAATAAAAATGCTGTATTCAGCATAGTTTTTTGTAAAAGTGCTTTCAAAAGTAAAAAATTTGAAGAAAATCAATATTTTAGCAATTGCTTATTAAATTTAAAAAACAAGCACATCGTCATATTTACGAAATCTATTTAAGAAAAGAGTACCTATGACCAGCAACGCACATTTTTCTATCATAGTACATCTAAAAATTGTCAATCAAATCCTCAAACGTCAGATTTTTCAACTTCGCTTGTAAAATTACAATTTATACCAATTGTTATTTTTCCAACCCTCTCAATCGTTATATCTTTCCAACTTTATCGCCTATAATTTTTCCAACTCTCAGAGTTATAAGTAATTCTACGAAAGTTCCCTCTTTACAATTCGCACACGCCCAAGCAAGCAGAGATTTCATTGCGCTTGACGAGCACCTACATACACACCGAGCGTAGGTCGAGCGATTTGCAGGTACCCGCGGAATCCGCTGATGCGCGCAGCTCCGCACTGCAGCCAATCGCGCGCTCGAATGTAAATACGCGACGGGCAAAAACGCTGCGCGCAAATTGTACATTCGCGCTCCTTTTGCCTACAAGCGCTCGGCTACATACCCATAAATGATTTCGAGGCTCGTTCCGCCGGGGCGAGGATCGGCAGCAAAAAAAAAATGAGATTATTCCTCGCGAGATGCTTCGCTCCCTTGGTTGCGCGTCTTTTTTTGGGCCGCGCGCGCGGATGCTGCGCGCGTTGTTATTAGGCCGAGTAGACCGCGCGAGAGCGGAGCGTTTACGCGCGATAATAGCCAGCTGATTTACAATTATTGCGGCGGACGTGCGCGCGGAATTTTTGCCGATTCGATTTATACGGCGCGTTTTACGAGAGGGGAACGATGACAACATCGGTAGGTGGGTTCACGCCTCTGGGACGCGTTATTCTTTGATTCTTTTTTTTTTGCTTGCTCGCTGCTGCGCCCGGCGCAGAACCAGTATGCGCGCCGAGGAATATTGAATTCCTTGTATAATTTTATTACCCTCGTTTCGACAACTTGTTTGAGATTTTATGCGAAACACTGTGCAGTTTTCATTTAATTAATTTCGGCGAGTCGTCTTTTCGTTTATTTTATTCTCTTGTGTTCCTTTTTGTTTCGACTTTCCGTTGCATTTTTGCGGAAAATTTATGCTCGCTCCGGCACCTTGAATCCCAGAATGTGTAATTTTGCGCTTGAAAAAAATGTACTATGTCATACTCGAATTCGAGAAAAAAAATATTAATTTAAAAGTTTATTTCAGTTTGCATTATATTTAGACGCGTTATCTCTGAGTATATTATTTTCTGTTATATATATAAAGCAGATATATATTGTTTGAATAGTCATCATTTTTACATGACAATAACATTTTATATTATATTTAGAATACATTATATATATTTAATAAAATAATACAGTTTGATGTTATTTTAATGATAGAATAATTGTGTAATATCAAACAGTTTACGCAATTTACAGTAATATAACGTCAATTCGGTTGACAGTAACATGAGTCATTGATAAAGCAAAACATTCATGACAACATAACATAACAAAAGCTTTACTTGCGTGAATGTATTACCTAATGGCCTGTCACTATTTATTTCTTAAGAACATGCATCCGCATGCTCCTTTACATTCTTAGGTTTTCCAGTGCAATATTTAATGTCGTCACTGTAAATCAACAGAGAATTTCGACAACAATAAAGATGCAAAAACAATGTAAACCTTTTCTAAAGAACTAAGTGCAGATTTATTAGAAACTGAAAAATATTAAATGTATATTGATCTCAATAAACTATTAAGAAACAAAATTTTTGTACATATTTTCTTTGCGTAAATAAGTTGAGTAAATTCATACATAAAAGAAATATAAAGTGCTTATAATAAAATACGTTTCTATGTATGCCAAAAGTAACATTTGAAACGTACCGCATACAAATGCACTGCGAAGTAAAACTTTAGATTAGCTTCTGTAGAAGCTGCATTTTTGTTTGTTCGTTGCAAAATGGCAGAAGTATACAGAGTCAGATTTAGTTCTACTAGAGTTGATTCTATTCGTAATGACATTCTCGCTTGTGTATGCAGAGCGATTTGCATAAAATTGAAAACTTTCAGAGTACATGGATGTGCAGGAGCATGATAGTCAGATGATCCATGCGTCTTATAATTGCTGGACACATTCAACATTTCGTGCACTCTATTTTTTGTTTTGTATTTTTGATAAATTAATATAAAAAATTATACTATACTATCGCATTTGGCATTTATGTTTACTTTTTCAATCAAAATTCTTGATTCGAGCACTTGTTAATGATTTTAAGAGGTGAGTGAATTTAAACTTGAAACTTTCTCATTTAATTATATTCAATTATAGCTAAAATTTTGTCGGGTATTTTCAATGTATTGTGAATATTATTTCCCTTGTAATTTGCTGAAAGTTTTATGAACGTTGGTTGGTTGGTAAACAATAACAGCGTTTCTACAGATAAACAAGATATAAGTTTCCATAAAATAACTTGCATGAAATTTTGCATCCTACCTCGAGCTACTACAACTCCTATCATTAACATTATTCCCATAAGCAGTATAAATTATCGAAATTAAAAAAAACCCGCTGCATTTAAAAATACTTAAAAACGTGTTCTTTTAACCGTATTCATCAGATTTTCAGTCTACTCTGGCCTCAAAGCGCAACAATACTCTTCTCTAGCCTACAAAGCACTTGCCGTAACTTTCTAAACACGTAAATCAAACGTAATGAAAAAAGAGAAAGAAAAATATCCCACCACGAGTCCTAAAAATGCAATCTATCCTTTATCGTGCTCCAGCGAATTCACCGCATACATCTTCCCAAGATAACTCTTTCAGAGTATACATCGTTCTTTTCGCACGACGTGCAGACCCGCTGCACACTGCGAGTACGCTACCGCGAGGTTAAAATCGAGGGCGACACTATCTCTCTCTCTCTCTCCCTCGCGCGCGCAGGCCTAAAATTTTCGTAATGAAAAGCTTCGTGCTCGATCGGAGAGCTTGATAAAAGCCACACCGCGCGCAACACAGTAGGTATATATATGCATGCAGCGCTACCGGGCGCGCACATACACACACACATCCACTCTTTATTTTTATTTCCTCCCCCTCCGCCGTCACTCCTCCTTCCCTCCCTCGTTACATAAATTAAGTAAGAAGTCACGCTCGTAAGCGCGCGAGTCCCCTCTGTTATATATATATATATACACACTGCGCACTCGCCTCGCTCCCATCCGCGCGCTGCAAACTCTGCCTCTCTCTCTCTCTCTAACGTCTAGCCATTTGCATTTTTAGCAACGCCCATAACTCATAGAAGTCGACGCCGAGCACAATGAGACATGCACGGAGTGTGTACCATGTGTATACGTGTATGCATGAGTCTCTCGCTGCACACACACATATATATATATATATATATATATATATATATATATATATATATATATATATATATATATATATATATATATATATGCGCGCTGCGCGCGGGGACGCGGTGAAAACTCGTCGAGTCACGTGTAGGTGAGCGAGCAGGTATGCAGCCGATAAAAGACTGCCACTGCTGCTGCTGCCGTCGCGGTAGTGTGCATGTATGCATGCATGTATGTTTATGCGCGCGACAGACTGTTAAAATGATTGTAGTTAGCCTTGCGTCGACGCCGGCCCGATAATTTGCCAATCGATTCCAGGCCGATTTTAATAACCCCTCTCTCTCTCTCTCTCTTCTCCCTTTGTATATAGGTGCGCGTGTGTGTGTGTGTGTGTGTGTTTATTATACGTGTGCATGAGCGGGTACGTGGTAGCAACAGTCCAGCAGTGATTTCAGAGCTGCTGCTGCTGCTGGCTTTTATAACTAGTGCTCGCGCTCGGCCGATCGTATATCAATAACTATATTATATGATTTTGCAGCCCGCCGCGCCGGCGCTCGCTCCACATCGATAAAGCCCGCGGAATAGTTTTTTGCGCAACGTTGGCTGCTGTTTTCTATGGGTGTCTGTGTGTGTGTAGATGAAATGCCGCAAGATACCTGTTTAGATGGCCGGAGGAAAAAAGGGGGTGGGGGTCGAGGATATGTATGGGTTTCGCGGCGTGTAAAGGAGTAATATCGTGTGGCGCGCCTAACGAATGGTCACGATTGTCAAATAAATCGATTAATCGAAGTTCGTGGAATGGGTTAATGTTTTCATTGTGGGAGGCGATGCCCGAGATTATCGGGATAGGATAGGATCGTTCTATTTTCCTGTGTGTACACGTGTACGAACATAATTGCCAGATCGCAATTATTATCCATAATTTTGTGAGGATGTGAAAGGGTTGACGTCGAGATTGGGTTACGGTAAAAGAATATTCAAACTATTTTTCAAGATTTTTCGCGTTACAATGTAATATTGGTTTGATATTTTAACCAGAGGTTACTTGGAAAATGTATTAGTGCAAATATTTAAACAAAATAAAAAACCGATAACGTAGATTCATCGAAAAAATTTGTATGAATTTGGAAGAATACTCTGAAATGATGGAAGTAATTTATAGTTAAAATTTCAAACATTTCTATTCATATTTGACGAAGAAAAATGGGTTAAAAAGACACTTTCATTTCTCCTTAATGTTTAATAAAAGAATATTTTTGTATACTTCTCTTTATATATATAATTAGTAAATTAAAAAAAGTATTTAAAGCATCTACGTACGTAGGTAGAAGTTAATAAAAAATGAAATTACGAACTTCGATATTCTTAATTTATGGAGTAATTACACGACGTATATGTTATCATTAATTTCTTATGCTAATTAGATTTTTACAGCTAATTGATTTAAGTAATAATCAATATGTTACGCGAAAGCACGGAGAAAGATATTAAAACATGTTTTACAATCGCATTAAAAAAAACAGAAACATAAATACGAAAAACTGTTTGACAATATTAATCATTCATAATTTTTCAAATTAAATTAAGAAATAACTTGATAATATTGCAAGTTATTCTATTAAGCAACATTAGAGATTTTAATGCAAGGCATACAATTATTTTAGCTAATACGGAGTAACCCAAAGTACGTTAAACAAGACTGCGCTTTAGGTTCTGTTTAGTTTATGCTAATATGTTGTTTCGTATGCAAAATAAGCTTTGCGAAAATACATAGAATATTAAATTTTGAAAACAAATTTTAAACATATAATTATATGAAAATATAATATTATTAATATGTTATAAATATATTATTGGATCTTGATCTAATAAAATAAAATTTAATACGTTTAATTTGCAAAATTGTATTTCTGCTTGGCTTATTTTGTTCGCGTTTTATCGAAGCTTATCTTTTATTTCAAAATTTCAATACTGTAAATTTTAATCTTTATTCGATAAGTACTTATATGCAGTTTGTATTAAATAACAAAAAAGGCATTTCATAAACGCGTATAGTGAAATTATTGAACTGTCGATTATGTGTTTCTATTTAACGACTCTCTATATACCAAATAAAAAGGAGCAGATCGTTTGTTATAAACATTATTATACACTTTTATCTTAGTCTATTAACGTAATCGAGTAAATAAATAATATACAATAAATATTCACGCAAAATTCCTATGGTTGTTAAATCATCAAATTATTTATATAATACTTTTTTAGAACGACATACTTCGGCCTCGATTAGCGACAAGAAAAGCAGCCAAGTCATTATTTAAAATGATATTGATTTTGCACCGTGATTCCGGTTACAATTTCTCGCCTGAAATAAAGTTAAATATTTGTCTTACTCTCTTTCACAACACTTGTACCATAAATGCATTGTTATCTTGCAATAATATTCGCTTAGCGCAAAAATTGCGTACAAAGCGTCATTTGATATTAAAATGAATTTTTCTTGAATACAGCAAAAATTTTGATTTTGATTTTAAGTACTTCTCATCTATTTCACTTCATGAAGTCCTTAGGGTCTTATTCTGATAACGTTGATTCTCACTAGGAAAAAAATTGATTTTGATTTTCACTATATCAGAGTTAACTATCGGTATGTATAAGCGGATGAAAGTGTATTTCAGCTAGTTAATCACTCTTATTAAATTAAAATTAACTCAATTTTCCCGAGTAACAATTAAATATGAAAATTCTTATTGCAAATAGAAATCGTCTGGACTACACTTATAAGAACAATTTTAATGTTTTAAGTTTTATGTAAAAGTTTTATGTTGTAAGTTCTTTGAAAGAAGATCAACTCTAACAGAGTAAACAGCGACTCCATTCAAACTTTTGCTCGATGAAATGGTGGCATTTTTATGAAAGATTAGATTGTAAAATCGTCTATTCATCGAGTTAAGTTTGTCTCCAACATAGTAATTTTCCCCCCAAATTTGAATATTAAGTCACTCCAAAACGGTTTTCTTTTCCCTCCAAATTCCACCAGATTTTCAAAATCAGCCTTTCCATCACATTCCGGACTAGTCTCATCACTCCAACAATAAGAATTCAAGAGACTCCTCCCTCTCGACCTAGAAATTAAAAAAACTGTACGCCACCCAAGCAGTTCGCCTCGTCGTTCACCCGTGAGAGAAAGAACAAGCGCACACACTCGACGCGTCGACAATTTCGTTGTGGGTAATTCACGCGGATGACCAGTGGCTTCTGTGTGTCCCCTCCCCGTTCCGATACAGCCCGCCCGTATCTCCTTCCACGCACTGCGCGCACTGCGTGTATAAAATCGAAAGCCTAGAAGTCGAAAGGTGTATACAACCAGAAGGAGAGTGAGCGAGAGAGAGACGGAAAGACAACGAGGCGCGGAAGGCTGGAAAAAGGTTGATGGAGGCGGAGTGAAAAAGAGCTCACCTGACGTTTATTCCTCTCATAAAAATAAACGATTATAAGAAGAGGAGGACGTCAAGCGCGCTCGCGCGCACATAAATTATCATAATGTAAACACGCAGTAAAAGTATTTACTATCTTCTCCTGGAGTGTGCACTCGCGGCTGTCAGTGTGCGCGCACGTATTATATACACATACACACGCCGTACGGCCGTGCTGCAGAGTCACGAGTGCAGCACCGGCGTTTAGTCTCATCTCTCTCTCGCTCTTTTCAGTCGCGCAGGCCGAGCGATTACGGCGCGGCTTTTATAGCTCTCGCGCGATAGAGATGGATAAAGTTGAGCGAGCCGCGCGCGTTTATTTCAGTGCAGTTTCAACAGATACACACGCGCGCACACACACACACACACACACGTGGCGCGGTAGTTGCGACAGCTGACAGATCTTCTTAGCGCGTACATGTATACCGGTACATTCGAAGCCCGCGGCGCGTCATTTTTCCCCCGGAATTTCGCCGCCCCGGCAGCAGTGCTTTGCTCGAGAGACGACGACGACGTACGCGCGAGAAGCTCTGCACTCTTCTTCTTCCTCTCTAGTGGCGTTTTTGTTGCTCGGCTCTTCTTCCTCCGGCTTGGCTTTCTTCGCAGTCCCCCCCCCCCCCCTCTCGCCCCTTTCGCCGCTGAAGTAACGGAATTGAGATTTTATTATTCAGATGGCTGGCTTCCTTTGGGCGCGCGCTCTGCTTATTTTAATTTTGTAAATGCGCGTTCTATTTTCTTAAGGAGTTGCCGCCACCGCCGCTCTTGGCTTTTATATGGAAAAGTTGAGGCGCAGGCACAGTAGCGCTGAAGGAGACTTCGTTAAAAAGCGTAGTATTTCCTCAAGCTCTTTCATGTTGATGTCTGCGTAATTTTTTTCTCCTTCTTTTTGTTGGATCGCGCGCAGCTTTAATGCATCATCCGCACTATGGTTTCGCGTGTATCTCTTTCGTATGCTCTCTCTCTCTCTCTCTCTCTCTCTCTCTCTCTCTCTCTCTCTCTCTCTCTCTCTCTCTCTCTCTCTCTCTCTCTCTCTCTCTCTTCCCGCGTTTAATGCTCTCTCGAGTGAAAATTCTCACGAATCTGGAAACTTTTAATTTTACCTCTTCTTTTTCGGCTTTTGAGATGCATACGTCCTCGTCTTAGCAGTGAATCTAGAACGCTTAAAAACAAATGGAATTGCACTAAAATTAAATTATTATGAGTGATGACGTTTTAATTTAATAGTTAAGTTATCTAAAGAGATAAAAAATTGTTGTTAAATTTCTTTACTAGAAAATTATATTACTTAATACTAGAAAAATTATAGTTTGTTGAAAGTTTGATATACGTGTGTATCCTTTAATTTTCATGTTATTGGGCTACATTCCGTTAGTTCTAAAAAGTGCAAGACTGACATAAAGAACATCGTATGAAGTGCCCTTATTCTCTGAAATTACTATCGCCTTACCGGGCAAGAAAATTGTCTTCTAGAGTTTATTATACTTGTAGTGTTGTGTGCTAGATTTCACTTGATAAACAGAAGTTATAACATTCTTATTAAGGCTTGATATTTTACTGAAAACTTACTACTTGAAAACAATATAATTTTCGTATATGCGTGACATTAAATTTTCATCTTTTAGAACAATTATTTTTATTAATTTAAAATCTACCTTTAAAAGATAAAATCCCGCGTGAAATTATTTTACGTACTTCGATAAAATATTCCGATTGACTCAAAAGCTATGAACAGTGAATAACCGTGATTTTATTTTATTGTACATGACTGAAAAGAATGTAGCAAATTTAAATGAAAAGTATTTATTTGAACTAAATACAAATTTGTTATATTGAAACAGTAAAACAATGATTATTCATGATGTTATTTTATTATACATAACTGAACAAATGAATGCATTCAATTTAACGTTTATTATAAATATCATTTCTTTCAAATAATTGTTTCTTGAAGTAATTTTGAACATTCAACGTAATGTTCATCATGTTTTACGCGCATTAGTTTACATAAACCCATTTTAAACCTCCGCATAATATTTGTTGAAGCTGTTTCAAAAATATTGTCCTATTTACTTTAATTTTTATTTATAAAGGTATGTTGTTTTTATTTTGGCATAGACAAACTAAAATTTAAAAAAATAGACAATTTCTTTATATTGGCTTTAAGAATCCTATATCAGCATCAATAAATAAAGGTCTTTCAGCAATAACTTTATCATGATTTATATAACTGAAATATTGACTAAAATACGACTAAAACTTTATTTTATGATCATATAGAACGTACGGTCGAGTGAAAAATTTAAAAAGTTAAAAAATATAGGATTTGAACCTTACATTAAAGTCATAGCTTAAGGGTATACTTTCCTTCAGATAATTGAAAAGGAAACACGGGTATTTGAGCTAATTTAATTTGCGACGTTTCATGTCAAGTATACCAATGTACAAATACGAATCTCTCAAACGGAAGAAAAGAAAAACTCCCTTCCCTAAAATCCCCAATACATTTCTCCTCCGCGCGTCGATCTCCAAGTCCCACATTTTCGCCAAAATCCCGGAAGACACTCTCGCAACGCGCCGACTCCTCGCCCAAGAAGCGCGATATCTCTCCATTGCAAACCGTTGAAAATTCCTCTCTTCCCTCGCCGCATACACGCGTTACATACCTCTACCCACACATACACGCGGACGACATGCACACGAGCTCTCTCTCTCTCTCTCGCGGCTGCCGCGTGTCTGTCCGCGGGGCAGCGCTAGGCAAGACATCGCTCGCGACCGACACGACGTGTTTCCCCGTATAACGGCCGTCTCGCGCGCTCCTTTTTCCTTCCACACAGTTCCCTCTCGACCTCTTGAAAACCCGCGGCACCGACGACGACGGTCACAATGGACTGCTGTCGCGTGCGCGATATTGTTCCGCGAGCCACGCGAGAAGCAGCCTCTCTTGTTATGTACGTCTCTTTCTTTCTGCGAGCCGTGTGTCTTTCTCCGGCCTGCCGCTGGGGGTATAAAGTGACCCAGCCGCGACGACTGCGGTATTTAAGTGCGCGGGTATGCGCCCAGGAATTAATGCGATGGGAGTTTGATTGTTCAATAAAGGTCGTGGATGGTGTAGTCAAATATTGTAAATGGGATTGCGTTGTGTGAAATGGGGTGGAATTAGGATGGCGAGCGGTAATGTTATTTTGTGGGATGGATTTTACTCGATTTGGATTGTGCGGGGGGAGAGTGGTGTAATGGGGATCGGCGAATCGTGCGGGTTTGTTAATTGTAAGAAATATAGTAAGTGTATAATTGAACGGTGAGAATGTTACTGTGCGATTCTGTGAATGTAAATTACAACCTCGTCGGGTTCGTCGACCAAACTTGTACTATTTGAAGTTCCATTAAAATGCACTATTCTATTATTAGCTTGCTGAATGATATCCTATATTTAAGGGTATAATGAATGAACGAAAACGTTTTTCAAGCGAAAGCTAAACTAATATGCTTTTGAAAACACAGATAGTTAGTTCTATTTCAAAGCTAAATATCAGATAGTATAAAGTACGGTTTTGAACGAAAATATCAGATAGTATAATATAATTATCAGCTAACTCGACAAATCAAATGAATTGCTAAAAAGTATTCATAAAATGTTTTTATTTTAGAATGTTTAAAAAATGTTGTATCATAAAATAGTTCCTCACCTATTGAAATTTAATATTGCAAACATAACAAATATGAAATAAAAATATATTTCTGTCGGTTCCCGGAAAAACGACTTAAGTCCACTTTTCATATTCTTGAGATATTCAGGTTTAAAATTATTAATTTCCATTTAAACTCATGTTAAATAAATTCATAAATAGTTGATAGGGTCACTTATTTTTACACTTTCTTGATTTCTTGCAGTTTTATCTGAAAATATACTATGTATGGATACTAAAACCGCTCAAAACTTAATTTTCAAAAAAAGTGGACTTAAGTTGTTTTTCCGGTTCGCCACAGATTTGTATATTATAATATGTCCTTAACTTTCTGTAGCAAAACCATTATTTAGGGGAGGTACAAATGAGATCCTTTAATCTTTCATGAATCCTTTTATAAAAACACCCATGGATTTTAGGCCTAAAACCAATTGCTATAATTGACCCTGAAATTAGAGGAGAAAGAGGTTATTTATTTCGTACATGCTTCGTGCAATTATGAAAAAGCCTACCTCATCTAATCTATTTCCCAATTCTCTAAATTTAGTTTCAATCAATTTAAGATACAAAATCATTGGTTAAATGTTTATAATACAACCTACAGTGCAATAGAACTCCCAACGATTGTTTCCAAGCGTTAAACCAAGAAAAGGAAGTAAATTATCCCAGCTGAGCACTTAAAGCGTGAGCGTGGTAGGATTCCATTTTGCGCTTCGCGAGTAGCTCTGATTGGGACTCTGTCGGGAGAGTTCGCGTTATGGAAGATGGGACGGCATGGGGGGTGGGGGGTACGCCTCGACGATCCCTATGCTCCGCGCGGTCGCGGCCGATGTCTGGCAGGTGCAGTAAAGGGACTTCGGAACGACCGAAATTCAAATTAGCTGAATGCGTAATTTATCCGAGTTCTCCGCGGGAAGCTTGTTCAATTTTCCGCGATGTTTGCGGAGCAAGTGGGTACTCGGGAATCGAATGGGCTAGCTTATTCTTCGGCAATCTGTTATTTGTGTATAGGGGCGATTGTCGCGAGAAGTTGGATCTCGTACCATATAAGTGTTTTAGGAATATATAACACGGCTAAAAAGTTTTTGGAATATAATTGCAATACATCAAATAGAAAATATTCCTTTTATTTTTAAATTGAATATGTCACGTTTAATTGTTAAAGGAATAAATAGATTTTTGTAACAATAGAAATATTTTGTATATAATAAATGATTTTAATACTTTAAACCATTCTTTTGCCATGCTACATGTTCTAAAGAGCATTAAACTGTAATACACAGGCCACGAAAATTTGGTATAACGTCAAATTGTCATTTTCGAGACTACGTGTATTGCAGATTTAATGCTTTTCAGAACATGTCATGTGGCTAAAAAGCATTGGTTATTAATATTGAATTTAATATTGTATTAGCAGAATGACAAATTTAATATTTTTTAGTACTATAACATTGCACTGTTACACAAATGCATAATGGTATTAAAGTAAAAATCATTTTTAATAATACTGTCAATCAAAAGTCTAACTATCTCTGCCAATTTTCTAAACGGTTATTATGACATTAAACGTGTCATTTAAAACCTGTTTACATTCTCCAATTATCGTATCACCATTTACTCAAATGTTTGTAATTGTGCAAATGTGTTTTATGCCCGACAGAATAATTAGAATATTGCAACATTGCAGTAAAAACTGTAATTAACATGTCATCATACTTGTCAAAAGTAAAGTAATGTTATGAACTACATTTAAAATTAAAAAAAGTTAAAATGCATAAATTTAGATTACTGTCTTAATCCGATAAAACAAGAACTCGAACTTGCATAGCCACTAATTTTATTTTATAGCCAATAAAGGTCTCTATTCGCCAACATATGATTCATGCACCGACCGAATGCAATACGTGCATGCAGTGACTTTGAAAACGGTAACCCCGATTCCAAGCTTTTGAGATATCTAGATGCTTTCTATGGAGTTACAGTTTCCCTCTTCTAAACGTAAGAATTATTGAGATCATCAAGACAGCTCCTTATACGGATCTACGAAAGATAACCCCACAAATCTCCTTACATTTATTTCAATGCTATCAATTTTCGCCGACTTGTCGATTCAAATCTGCTACACGACCATATTTTTCTCTCCTCCTCCACTGCCTCGGAAATCCGAAATGACGTTGTTCCGTTAAATCCAACTTTTATCCTACCCCCCAGCCATTCAAAACTGTTTCGCGTACATCTTTATCAATCCGCGTGATCAATTACCCAGTAAAACTGCTACCTCCATGCACGGAAGCACGGAATGCACGATTCGCATCCGGTCACCGCATCGAAACCGCGCGGGACCTTATCTCCCTTATGTCCCTCTCTCGCTCAATTTCCCCCTGCCCCATCGCAAAACAAAAAAAGAAACCAATCCAATATCAGTCGCGAGCAACAGGTTACCGCGGCCCCTTATCACTTTCATCAACAACGGCTGCACCCGCGCGCCGTCTATGCATCCCAAAATTATCGAGGCATTAAACCGGTGTGTGCGCCCGCGCGATACGAGTGCATGCGCGCGCTATATCAGCCGTATTATTCCTTCACGGGCGGCCGCGCTTCGTGTCAATCTCGCGCGCGCGCGCGCTCCAGCCCGGAAAATTCAAACAAAGCTAATCGGACACTCTGCACACGGCGAGCTAAAGAGTTGCGCCAGCGCCAGCGCTGCACACCTTCTTCTGTTTTTTTTTTGAGAGATCTCACAGCCGGTGGCCATCGTGCCTCAAGCAGCAGCAGCAGCAGCGTAGTTGCTGGTCCCTCGTATATACCTGTATGTGCCCCTCGCGAAAAAGAGAAAGCCCCGCGGCGGTTCTGCTATGCAGTCGTGAGAGCGGCGGGCGAGAGAGAAAGAGAGAGATAGAGGCGATCAGAGAGAAAAGAGACTCGCGCAAGGAGGTGAGCCCCGGCGAGAGAGGTTAACCTCACGTGCGGCGGCGGCTCTCGCGTGCGCTGCACCACATACAACACGTCTTTCTCTCTCTCACTCTCTCACTCACTCACTCACTCACTCACTCTGCATGACTGTGGGGGACACTGGGGCGAGACGGGCAATGTTGACTTTATTGCTATATTATCTCGATATTCATTAGTAAGTACAGGATTACTGTACAATGCATTAATGTTTTTTAATTATTCAATTATAAATTGTGTTTGCTGTAAAATAAAAAGAAATTATTATTATTAAGTAAGATCCTATAAGGCGAAAAGATATATAGAGCACGTTTGAGAAAAAAATGTTTATAAATAGGTATTATAATATCAAGTTATTAATAATGTAGGTTAATAATATAATTAGGGTGAAACTTGTATAATTCAAAGTAGCATGGTGCAGAAAAAATGTTGGAATCATTGTAGGCAACTTTGAATTATAGTAAATTCGGATTATCATACTTTGTATGCAGGAAGCTTCACTGTATTCTAATAATTGTAAAAATATCACTTAAATATCGATTTCTGATTAAATCTGTTAGTAATTATATCATTATAGGATTGAAACACAAGCAGTTTGTAATAAAGAAGATTCAGATTCTTTTGGAATTTCTACACTACGTATATACCCATTGAAACCTTTGCAGAGTGCCCATTCATTCACAAATGACTCTTCCACTTTGCATAAAGAGTACCTTTTTA
Source organism: Gastracanthus pulcherrimus (assembly GCA_949152435.1). NCBI lineage: Eukaryota > Metazoa > Arthropoda > Insecta > Hymenoptera > Pteromalidae > Gastracanthus > Gastracanthus pulcherrimus. The sequence continues at coordinate 37,008,571 of OX424573.1, forward strand.
TCTTAACCGAAATGAAAAATTCTTTTTTTACCCAACGCATGTTAAATATATTAAATATATTAAATGTTAATTTAAATAATCTTAAATATTATTAAAATGTTATTTAGTTTATACTTATTTATCTTAAAGGAAATGAAAAATTCTTTTTTTAACTAGCGTATGCCCTTTATATTAAATTTTAAATATATTATATGTTAAGTAACATTAATATATTAAAGGTTAATTTAAATAATCTTAAATATTATTAAATTTTATTTCATTACAATGTTATTTAGTTCATATTTATTGTAAAAATCGTAGTTATGACACAAATACTATTAAATCTAAGAACAGCTCAGAAAAGAGTAAGATTTATACATGAAAATATAAGGGTTGCCCATTTCACCCGACGAACTCACCTCGCCCCGCTCTCTCTCACACGAACAACCGTGCAGTCTACCCGTGCCTGCAGCGGCAGACTCTCTGTACAGTACAACGTATATATAACGACGGGCTATATATATCCGCGAACTATGCCGAGCGCGAGTGATTATCCCGATATCAAATACCACGAATCGCACTTTGCTCTCTTACTCTCTTTCTCTCTTTCTTTCCTTCGCTCTTGCCCTCTTTCTCTCTCTCTCTCTCTCTCTCTCTCTCTCTCTCTCTCTCTTCCTCTTTCACTTCGACGCTGTGTGCACGAGGCACCGCGAGAGAAGTCGGTCGCGAGCGCCCGCCGCGAGCCGTTATGCTGCTCCATTAATTCCCTCGCCCTATACCTATATACACATTGCACACAGGCGCGGATTGTGCGGGGTGATTTTCGCAAAACTGTGAGCTTTGCGATTTCTTTGTTTGCTACGGGTTAAATGCTCGAACAATATATAGACAGAATTGAAGAGTTTTGGGAATCTGGATTATTGTGATTGTGACGTGATGCGTAATTCTGGATATGATAATAATTAAACTGTATGTCTTGGCTTCGATAGAATGTTTTATAAATGATGAAGGTTGAATGTTGTTAAAAAGTCCTTTTTACACTCAATCGATTTACATACTAATTGCTACATATTTGTTTTAATATTCTTATAAAGTCAGTGTCATGTATCAATTAGTATTCAATGTATCATGAAGAATCATAACATGACTGTGATATTACTTTGTAAAATTGAAAATATATCGATTTTTTAAAACGCTTTTATTCCAGGTTCGTCTGTCTGTCTGACTGTCTGTCCGTCCGTCCGTCCGTCCACTGTCTGTCTGTCTATCAGAATAAAATATTGAAATCAAGTTTTTAGCTACTTCCTGATAAGTTACAAATTTGAAAGTTTCAACATAGATGCGAACTGGATAAAATTGTACTCCAGAATACTATTTTTAGGACAATTGAGGTAGCAGTGACACAATTGCTACAAATTTAGACTCGCATGGAACAATATCCTATAAATTTTGTCAATTATCCTAAGCTTCACTATATCCTTCGTAATATTCATTTCATTAATTTCGAGGGGAGGCGGTGGGGGTCATTTTAGAACCCAAATGGAATTAATTATTTAAAATTATTAAATAAATTATTTAAATTCAAAGTGAAGTTGTTGGCGAGCACCCCAGGCTATTATATTTCAGTCATATTAAAAGTTAAATTTAATTCGATACCTGGATAAATAATTTTCTCCATTATCAGTACAATCACACTAAAACTGTTCTACTAAGCATTTTTCTCTTCATAATTTTATTCAATTTATGATTAATAATTTAGATAAGTCTACTCTTACGCAACAGTTGTTTCGATGTATAAAAAAAGTAACTACCTATATCCAGCGTACACCCATATATACATACACCGAGCAAATATACTCGCACACTTTATACCCACAAGTACGTAAAGATATATATCCCTTTCTCTCTCTCTCTCTCTCTCTCTCTCTCTCTCTCTCTCTCTCTCTCTCTCTCTCTCTCTCTCTCTCTCTCTCTCTCTCTCTCTCTGTCTCGAGTAACTGCTATTTCGCCGCGGAGAGCCACGAGGCTCGCTCGGCTGCAGTGAGGCAGGCAGGCCGCCGTCCCGCGCTCGCTCAAAATCATATTGTCTTTCCAGTCGATTTCACACCGCTTTCCTTCCTCGCTTACTTCGCGTTCGCTCGCCGCAGCGGCTTCGGAGAATATTGGCGTGCCCGCCGCCGCACAGCCGCGCACCGCCCAGGACACTGCAGAAGACGACGCGCCACCTTGCCGCTGCATTCCTATACGGCTCCTCGCTCCTCCGCTCTGGTGTGTAGGTATATATACACACACACACACTCAGCGCTGAGCAGAGTTTCCTGCGGCCTCCTCGGTTCATTAAGACCAGCTCGGACCTTAACTTCTCTCTCTTGCTGCTGCCCCGTTCTTTATTTCGTCGTTGGACGGCGTTTTTTTTTTCGCTTGTCCTCTCTCTCTCTCTCGCGCGCGCGCGTTGTTTCGTTTCGGTCGTTCCAGTGCAGAAAGGTCGTTTCTCATTGTTTTCCGCGGCGCGCACGGGCTTCTATATATACCCCCGCGCGCCTGACTGCGGATACAATGAACGTCGCCGCCGCGGACTTCGGCGCTCGCCGAGGGGTTTTGTTCGATGAGGTTGCTGGGTTCGTTTTTTTTTTTGCGTGGATTTTTTTGTTTTGTTTTGTTTTTGTTTTGTTTTTTTGTTGGTAGGGGGCGTAAGTCAACACGTTGGACGAGCAGTTGCGAGGATAGAGAAGGGTTAATTGGAAGGATTGGGGCTTTTGGGGTGGATGTTGGTGAGAATTGGTTTTTGATATTTGTGGATCGGTTCCGGAGTAGATAATTTGCGATTTGTTAGGATGAAATAGGTGACACGAGATATGAATTTGGATGTTGCACATGTTATTTTATGTAATATTTCGGTAGCTTACGTGGAAAACAGTTCTTTGAAATTCGCCTGGCGTCTTGGTGGTACGCTTTTGATACATACCATGACGTCACACGGAGAGAATTTTCTGATAGAAATTACCATAAAAATCATTGTAAACGTTGGACCTCACGATGAACTGACTTAAGGGAAAATTTACCCTGATGAATAATAATAAAAATTAACATTATTCATTATAATTTTTACTATTCAGTACGGTAAATTTTATTTTTTATGAGAAAATTCTCTCTATGCTGACATATATTTATAGATATTTACATTACGATATATCTATAAATATATTGAAAATACAGAATCTTTAAGCATTTACACTTTTGAATTTATTAAAAAAAAATACGATCCAATTCACGTCATTTATATTGCATTTGAAAAAACTATTGTTTTTTATTGTTGAATTATACGTATACCATATGTGACGGTTTTTAACGGTTTAATAAATTATTGGGGCTATTCAGAATGGGTACGTAATTTAAGGTGAACGTTACAAAAATTTTAATGATGAGATTTACTTTATCTTAATACAACTTCATTTATCAAGAATTAAATTTTATCGATATACTGTGATGTCAAAATACGTTATTTCTCTTATAATTTAAATATTTTGTTTTCTGTAATTTACGACTTATTTTACAAAGTATGTAACGGTAGATACAATAATGCCGAGTAATGATTTTAGCGCGCACAGAATTTACAATTATTTTTTAGCCAAGCAAAACTGCTTTATTGCTACTTATTACTTCATAACCACTTATTACTTTAGCAATTTTTCATGCTCCACTTAACTTTGTCGGAACTATTAAAACGAATTTCAAAGAGGCATTAAATTCCACAACAAAAAATATTTAACTCAATCATTAGCACAACGTTGTATTTGCAATAATTCAGTCTAAAAACAATAACTTACTTTTTCCCTCTAAATATGTTCAATAAACAGCTTGTGACAACTTGCAAAGTGTATATATTAACGAGCTTCGGCGGAGACATAAAAACTTTTGGACTATAAAATTTTATTGTGTATTTTATTAGTTGCAACTTTTCCACTGTATTTCTACAGTTGATTAAAGTCAATGATTATTAAAACCATAAATTATTCGTTCATACAGTAACAAAGTCGTTAAAAATACTGTTAATAATAGTACTTGAAAATTAAAAAAGTTCAGGAGAATAAAAGTTGCAATAATATTAACTATAATTATATTAATTAAATAACTATTATAACTACAATAACAATGATTTACTATTGATGCCAACAATTTAATTGTCTGACTGGTTCCTGTCCTTTTTCTACTGGTTCAAGCGGTTTATTATGTTCGGTACGTGTTTAGATTATTTCTGACTTTCAAACAGTATTTAATTTTTAACATGAATACTGTTTTCCCTATTCTACCGTACATTCTTCATTTACTATTTTACATCATTATATTCAGAAGCCTTACATTTAATAAAACAAAGACCGAGCAACGTAAATTTCTTCCGCCGAAACAAAAAAGCTTTCGCTCAAATGAAACTCACTGCACGAACCATCAGCCTGACGAATCAAACTTTTTTCCGCCAAAGTCTATCATCGCGCAACCCAACTATACACAAGTATTTCCTCGTGTATCCCCCATTTCACGCGCGACCGCGCGTAAAAAGCCCGTCACCCCGGCAGCTCTCGCGCCACTCCTAAAAACCCTCTCAACCTAAACAATACCGTCGCATTAAGATTTGAATAAAGTCCGCATAAATCCACCTCCTCCCTCCTCCGTCCGTCCATCCATCTCCGCCACCGCGCGTATGTAAAGCCCCACTCGCGCGCGTCTATACCCGCACCCGCGTGAAACTTCTCGCGCGGGAAAACTTGTCGAGAGATTTCGCGACGGCGGATTTTCGCGCGCGCGCGCGCAGTGTGTGCTCGCAATCGTAAAAGACAAGTATAAGAGAGGAAAGGAGAGGGCGCAGAGATGGCCCGAGGCGCCGCGTAACATCGTTTCGCTCTTAGGGATTCCGCGGCCGGGTTCGACAGGCATTTATACGTCCTTTTTACGCGTGTAGCTTAGCGCGCGGAGGAGGAGGAGGAGGAGGAAGGTTTGCGCGCCGGGCTCGAACGCATGCCACGGATTGTTGTTCGGCAATAGAAGGCGGCTCGAATAATTTATCGTCCTGATGCGCGGGCGCGATACTTGTTTTACAAGATAAACTTTTTATTCCGCAGCCGAGGCGCGGGCAGCGTGCATTTGCGCGCGAGGTGACGCGCCAGATTTTTCTCGCTTGCTCGGAGCCTCTTTTACGGCGGGGGATGCCGTTTTCTGGAAATTACACTCGAAAATTATATTCTATGGAATGTTTGGGCGTGTGTTGCTTGGTTTCTTTCATTTTTTTGTTAGGGCCTTGCGCGAGGGAGAAACATGGACGATATGATTGAGTGTTATGGTTTTACATGTATTCGATTTGGGACGGATAGCAAATAAATAATCGCTAACTCTGACATGCAAATTCAAATTAATCAATCCTCACGCGTGTGGCGTTTTGGAGGCACCACTTATCTCAAAAAGTTTTGTTATAAAGAATAAAATATTTTTTCATGCGGAGACTTTTATATGTTCAGACATGTTCTTCAGAAATTTTTTTATGCTTCAAATAGAATAGAAAAAGAGTAGTAGAGAACAACTTTCTATTACAAAATTAACTGTAAAATTGTTGAATGTAGTTTGCTTGAATTATAAACCTCAGAGGTAGTCACGTACATGTTTGCGTAAAAGTGCGACTTCTAGCTGGTTAAGAACAACTTAAAGTTAATATAAATTTAATAAAATATATAAATTTTATATTTAATTTAATTTTATTTATAATTTAATTTTTTAATGTTTTTTTAACTTTAATTTTTAGTCAAATTTTTAAGAATAAATCTATAGCGCCATACATATTACTTTTTCTTTATTTGGAAATACTATTTGCATTATCTTTTCAAATACGCACCCTTTATCGGACTTTAAAATATACTGACACCTTCGTTTGGATCCCCTACAAGAGACATATGTGACACAGATTCGTTTTTGATCAAATAACATTTGCTTCCTCGTAGAGGAAGCTTTGTGATGATAAAAACAAAAGTTGTGCTCAATTCATTATAGAAACATGTTTTCAGGCATTAGGAATTAAAATACACTATTTTTAGAATATGTCTGTATGGATGTATGTGTATGTGTGTGTATGTGTGTATGACTGTGTATGTGTGTGTGGGTGTGTGTGTGTGTGGATGTGTGTCTGTATTGATGTGGATCAACATTACTCTAAATATACACGGTGAAAATTAATTTTTCGGGACGAATTCTTTTGTCTTTTAAGGAAGGCGGGTCAAAAATAATTTAATGTTTATTTTTAGCGGTTTTTCGATTGTCGAGCTTTAGTTTTTCGGGTTTTTTAAGCTATTTCCCTTGTTTTGTTTTACACGAAATCGTCATTTTTTTCAAACGGTGATACGTGTGACATGTAAGAAGCAAAATTTTTGAAAACAATTGAGGTGATTAGTAATATGGAGAAGAAATAACATTTTTGAGGCTTCATCTTTTTCTTTTGAATGGAAAAAAATCTTTTTGTAAAAAAAATCGATTTTTAGTTCACCACGATAACTGAAGTAAATCGGCAGCATTTCATCTGAAACTTTCCAAAACTGTAGCTTTTTACTATCTCTTGAGCGAGTTATTTGCGCGGTTCACAACGACCTTTATATTTCGAGATATTTGAGGTTATGTATTTTGTTACATTATTTTGAATGCTTATATCTTGAGAATGGCACGGTCATTTTTTTACCAAACAGGGCTCATTCTTTTCGTTTTTTAATGAAGATTCGAAATTAAAAAGAAATTTAATTAAAATTCATTTACTCGCTTTTGTTTTATAACGATTTTTTATTTTACGATTTACTGAAATCCATAAGGTAAATTATTTCTGTATGACACCATTGACACTAACAATAAAATTTAAGTTTTGAGTCCCACATTAATAATTACTTAAAAGATATTTATTAAAAATAAAATCACATATTAAAAAACCGCTGCCAATTCATTGGCACTTAGCTTCCTCAAACTTTAAAAAATGTTCCAATAGGAAATTATTTATTCTATTTAATATTGGGGTGAAAAATAAAAATGACAAATCTATTGCTTTTTAATATGTCGACATATATATATATATATATATATATATATATATATATATATATATATATATATATATATATATATATATATATATATATATATATATATATATATATATATATATATATATATATATATATATATATATATATATATATATATATATATATATATATATATATATATATATATATATATATATATATATATATATATATTTATATTTAGTAATTTAATAATTTAAAATTATGCAAAAATATAGTATAAATTATGAAAAAGTATTGTTGCTTAAAAAAATATTTTTCGTATATATAATAGATACCATTTTCACAAATAAATTTAAGATAAGATATGTAACTAAAAAAATCTTAGATATGTTCATTAAGTGTAATTATTCGAGTTAATTATTCAAAATAGTTTATTCAAACTCATTTTAACTGTGAACCCAAATTTTAACTCTGTTAAACTTTATTCCTAACAAATTGTATTGGAACATCAAAAATATATTGATTAACTAAAAAATGCTCTACAGTCTTCTTTAATTTGAAACTATTCAATACTAAAAATTTGGTTAGAACTTATTAGAGTAAAAGCATATTTTTGTAACAAAACCAAGAATATTAACAGCAAATTTTTACGCACACCTATTAGACAAAATTTATTTTAAAAATCTCAAGAAAATTTTACAACTATAAATAACTATCTATTTTTCAACTATGCCAATAAATAGCATTTAAAAAGCAACTTAAAAAATTTTGAATATCAAGTTACATTTTTTTGAAATTGAGAATAATACATTTTGAAACACTATAATTGTTGATTAAATTTTATTTATGAATATAATAAATACATTCTACTTTTAAAAATAGTATTTTTCCATAATTTCCATAACACCCAAGAAAAAAGCTACTAAAAATTTTTGGGAAAAAAAAATGAATATCATCAAAATGAAAAAAGTTATAAAAAAAATGAATAATCGATAAATCTTAAAAATTCTTCTTCATTTTAAATCTTCATCAAAAAGCGTAAACAATGATCTCAGAATTGCCAAAAATTAACGCATACTTAAGAAAAACTATTTTTAAACTTAAAAAAACAAATGAATAACATAAAAATATAAGTTATAAAACAAAAACAAATCGATAAATATTAAAAAATTTTCTTGATTTCAAATCTTCATAAAAAAACGTATAAAATGAGCTTTGTGTAGTCAAACATTACTGCGCAATACGTAAGAAATCTACGATCAAAAAAGTTTTAAAAAGAAAATATAGTAAATGGAAAAACATTATAAAATAAAAATGATTCGATGAATCTCGAAAATTCTTTTTGATTTGAATCTTTTATTAGAGGACGAAAAAAATTAGCGTTCATTGGTAGAAAATTACGGTGTAATACCCAAGAAATGAACAATCAAAATTTATTAATAAAAAAATATTACCTCTAATATCTTGAAAAATAAACGTCCTCATGATCTGAGCAAAGAAAGAACTTAGCCGAGAGATAGTAAAAAGCTACCTTTTTGGAAATTTTCAAAATGAATAATGCCATTTTACTCAAGTTTTATTGCAAAATGATTTTTTTCTCAATCATAGAAAAATAAAATGTCTCAAGAATTTTACAAAATAATCTTCTCCGTTGTCCTAATTATTAAATTTCCGAAAAACTATAAAAATTATTATTATGCCATCTTTGTTTAAAAAAAACAAACAAAATGAGCCTTGAAGCATTAAATGTTACCGTGGATTACTCGAGATATGGATACACACACACACACGCGCGCTCACACACACACACGCACACGCACGCACGCACACACGTACGTACGTATATTGTATTTTGATTCCGTATATCTCAAAACATGATTCTAACACGTTTTTACCAAAACTTCTTTTTTAGTATCACAAAGAAGCAAAAAGAACAAGTGTTTTTAGTCAAAACCCGTTAATAAAATACATTTTTTGAAGCTATTAAGCTATTAATATAAAATAGAAATAACTTATTAAAACAAAAAATATCATACTGAACAGTTTCTTTAATTTGAGGAAGCTAAGTAACAATTAATTGGCAGCGGCTTTTTTATTGTAATCTGAACCGCCCTGGTAGAAATCTACACGGAGAGAAATAAAAAGTCGAATCGACTGAAACGCACGTGGAACAAAAGTTTATTTTAGTAGTCACGTGGCAAGCTGTAATAGCTTAGAAAAAAAGCAGCTACTCCTTTTTTTCTTAATTTGAAACTCTTGATTTTGAGGTTAAGTAAATTTAGCTTCCAGAGAGAAAAGGAAGCATCTCTTGTAAAAGAAGGAGCTACTCCTGTTTTTTAAAAGAGTTTCAACCTTTTCTTTGAGAGGTTATATTGGCATGCCTGAAACAACCGTTCTTTACTTTATTTCTCTCCATGTAAGCTGATTTTAGCCAGAAATTAGCTAATATTGACAAAATTAGCTTACTTCTACTTAACGAATTAGCTAGAAACCCCGCTTATAGTGGTATTCTTTTTAGCTTATTTCTAGCTAATTTCTAGCTAACATTAATCACTTTGTGTAAAAGTTAATGTTAAGCTCTCGCTACTAACAATGCATAAGGATTTTCTTACCAAAACGGCGACTAGTGTAACTTTATTAATATTAAAATTAAATTATAATTATTTGATTTGTGTTTAAGAATAACTAAGATTAATTTACTAATACTTATGGTATAAGTATTTATCAAAAACAGCCCTAACCTATAAGTTTGTTTTGATTGCCATGACACTTTAGTTATCTTAATTACTTCTTAACTAGAAATTAGCTAGAAATAAACTAGAAATTACCTTACTTTTAGGTAAAAAATTTAGTTATAAATTAATACGTTAACCAGTCGAATTGGCTTATTTTCTACCAGGGCGCGTATGCCTGCAAGTACACTTGGGACCAAATGGATTAATTTGATAATATTAAGTTAGTTTTAATTATCAGTTATTCTAAATTAACATTTCACAATCAATAATTAGTAAATTAAAATGCAACTCCAAGCAAATAAATAGCATAAAAAGTCAAAACAACAAAAATTGATAGACAATAACACTCTCTCGATCCACCCCTATATTTGATTAAACCTGACATCGGTAATTTCGTCTCACCAGCGAGTCCGCGGAAACTTTGTTACGCCGCGAACTTCTCCGCGAAGCCCAGCGACGCCGAAAAATTGCGCCAACTGCCAAAGTGTGAGCCACATTGCCCCTCGCGAAAGCACGACGCGTCTTCGGCGAGCGAAAAGATTTTCAAGTTATATACACCGCGCGAGGGTCCCGGGGAACGGCAAAACTAGCGTGAAAGTTCATACGCGGGCCGCAATAAGTGTAAAAGCCCCTCGAGACCTATCAGTTAATGCAGGCGGCGGCGAGGGCGAAAAAATGCCTGCCTCACCGGCAATTTCACTTAACTCGACACAGCGAGCGCAGCCCGAGATAAAGGAAGAGAGCGAAAAAAAGCTCGGGGATCGACGAAAAAGTTTTTCGCGCTGTGTGTATGTACGTGTAGCGGCGGCGCGCGGCTTGAGTGGTTCAGGGGCAATGCCCTCGGGCGCAGAAGGAACCGCGCTGATATCGCCTTCAATTAACTTCCGCGCTCAGCGCGTATGTAATGCGGGCCTTTGCAGGCTCGTCGGTTTCTTGAGGAGTGCAAGGGTAAGTGACCCCACTGCTGACAGCTTAAGGATCGAAGTAACTTATTTGCTTGGTTTTTGTATGGCTGTTATAGTTTGACGGAATCACGTGTTATTTGAAATTTCATGAAAATAATATCAAGAATTATGCTCTACGAACTAAGAATGACACCCAACTACTAACATACCGTAATGTTACTGTTTCCACTGATAGTTATAATAAAGTTGTTATTGTTCATTATCATACCGCTGAAAGTATCCTTAACACATAATCACTAAGGATGTACCAGCGTAGGTTACTTCTACATCCCTTAATACCCTTAATATATGGATTATTATCTAAAACTGCAGTAAACATCAGCTATACTTTCGGATAAACACGTGTTATGTTTATTTTTTTTTAAATTAAATTGCGTTTTTCTATGGAATAAAACGTTTATTGACTTTTTGAATGCAATTAAATTAGGACGTATATGAACTGTTAGTGCGGAGATCATTAATCCCTATGTGCTGAAACGGTCCTGGGAAGATCACGTAGGATGAGTATTTCAAATTATGAATGAAGTGGTAAAATGTTAAACACGTAAATATATGTGCAATTAATATAAAAAGTTATTTATGATGTAGCTATTGCTATAACATGCTTTTATATCAAGCACATACTCAAAAGCACATCAAATGCTTTATGGTGGGTTTTCACATAACTGTTATATTTTTTCACATAAATTCGAAAATAACGACCATACATATCATCGAAAGCTTACATATTTATTTCTAAGATATACCGCACAATGTTTGAGTAACTCTAGGACCGATTCATGAAATTTAAAGTATTACGAAAGGATGATTACTTTTTTATAATCATTTGACCATGGGTTTTTCTATGTAGTTTTTACTCTAGAAGTACAATGATGTTGAAACTAATACCAGGAAGCTGACATTATCAATATTCAATTTATTATGTTTGCAAGAGAATGATAATTTTACCAATCTTTTATTTATCGCGATATTAGTAAATTGTATAATTAACACAAAGCAGATTATTTTTTATTTATATGTCTCGTAGACCGCTTGGTCACAAATTACACAACTGTACGTGAAAATCAACCTTATGCAATTTTCATGCAAAAGCAACATAATGGCATTTCAAATCTTCAAATTTTGAAGCATTCTATGATTTTATCTTCGGTAATCCACTATTCTGGAAATCGATGAAACTAGAATACAGAGGAACTGCCTAATTGCTAAACTCGTTACCGGCAACGTATCGCCGTTGTTAATCGCATCTCTCATCATTGTCCACACTCTCGATCCGCTCCTATACCTATAGCGCGAAACGAGAAAGGGAGACTCAATCCTCTCGTTAGTATCGACTTCGGTCCATTAGCACGCCGCGTATTTTTGCGCTCGAACGTAGCAACATTCTGCAACGACACACACGCACATGAACGCATTTATACGGGTATATAGTAAGCAATGCATAGACAAAACATTTTATGCTTTTATGCACCAACACATGGCAATATAGAAACGGATTACTGTTTTACCTTTTTAAAATCAGAATAAATAAACGAAATTCAGTATCGGTTGCTTTTATCATCGCGTTTTTAACTTTTTGCCTTCGTTACATATTTTTAAAGTAAAAATTCAAATATTTCTGGTAAGTAAACATAAAATTAATGGTTCTACTATAATATGATATGATTTTTGCATTACTTTGTGAACTTATAAAGAGATCTAAATCTTAAGGTTATACAGTCTAGTTTTTACCTAAGGTCGATAGTAATTCATTATAAAAAGACGCTTTTACGAGTTCTGGCTTACTAGATTATAGAAGATATTTAGCTGAATTAAGTTTCAGTACATTATTTAAAATCACACGGGATAATGACACTTTTTTCTCTATTGATTCAATTTAATTTTACATGATTCATTTTATTCAGTTAATAATTTTATAGCTATTCGTGACTATATAAATGAAAACAGTACTTTTTATAAAGAATTGTTAACAGTTTTATTTTTATAATTACTGCTTATTTTCAGTGGTAAGCTGTAGACATACGTTACCGACCTAAATCTATCCGTTGAAACGTTCGTTTTTTGTAGAAACTACATAACAGAATCTTTATGAAAGAATATTGCATTCTATCGCGTCGTTCTGGTAAGAAAACAAATCCTAAAGCATGATTGGTAACCGTTTTTTTGCTCCATTTTGAGAAAGCTGAAACTTTCCTCTTAAAATCATTCCAAAAATCGAGAATGAAGTCCGCATAAAAACAAAATTCGGTGTAGTAAATAATCCAAAAGCAGAACAACAAAACGCCAAAATCAAAACCAAAATTGATAAAAAGACTTAAGAAAGTAAAAGAAAAAGAGCATATATTCCTGATTTTCATATGTGGGTGAGTTTTATGATTTTTACTCTCAAAGTGATTTTAAAAGAAAAGTTTAGAACATTCTTAACATTTAGCGAAAAACGGTCTATCAACCCTGTCTTAAAGATTAAAGTATTTTTCTTTTCTCACAAATTTTAAGTGATTTACACTGTTTTGGCATCTTTTCGCCATTTCTTTATCGAAGTCATCTCTAAAAATAGAATTGATTCTGATACGTACTTTTGACAAAAGACAAAACTAGTTGATTTCAGTCGGTAAAGTAGGTCTAGAGCAGCACCTTCAGGTGATGTTAAACCCAGCATTACGGACAATTACGAGAACCCACTTTATTCATCTAATTATAAATGTTGGGCGAATATTGCTCTGGAACATTGTTGTCCCCATCAAAAGCACACCAGTTTTCTGAATGTACACTTATTCTTTCGTTTGATTCTCTTAGGCACAAATATAAAAGTTTTTTAAATAATGCAAAAGAAAGTATGGAGTTGTCATAATAGCCTATGCTAAAACTTCCCGAAAATACGATTTTGTAAGTTAATTATTTTGGTTATAAGGTGAATTATGATCGATCCCGAAATTTTGCAAAGGCATAATTATCGATGCAGTCCGCAATATATTTCTATTTCACCCCATTCCCTTTTTCTTCAGTGTAATTCAATAACTACCATAAGAATTTTAATTTTCTTTACACCTTTTCCTACAAAAAAACAATTTCTAATTGAAAATGGTTACTCGTATCTTAAAGTACACCAAAACGCTCTATTTTTTTTACAAAAGGCTATTATTTCCCACATACTTTCCCACGCAAGCGTGCTCAACACTCAGCCTCTTGGAAAAAAAGAAAATAAGCCAGCCAGTCAACGAGAAAAGAAGATCCAGTCTTATTCTCTCGGTCCTTCTACAACCAGAAGAAGAAGCATACGGCAGCGGCAGCGGTATCGAAGAAAACGAGCTTCGCATCCACAAAGGCAATAGTTGCGCGCCTCGCGACGACTCGGCGCTCAATTTCCGAACGGTACAACCGCGCCGCCGCCGCGGCATGAAACGCCTCGCTGAACGCGAGCTAGCGCGGAATAATCGAACGCCCGCGCGTGAATCGCGGTGGGGAAAAATCTGCCACTCTTATGCATTATGTGCGCGCGGCTTCGTTCTTCGTTGTCTAGGGAGTGAGAGAGAAAGAGTAAGCGATGCAGAACCCATTTGTTTATTATAACTGCGGATGCCCTTTTCTGAGCGGTGCATTTGCATCGTGGATTAGGCGAGGGGTTGTGCTGAATTGAAGTATAAGGATGGGGAGTTTTAGCTAAGTAGATGATGAGGGTGTTGAGATATTGTTCAAAACTTGTTTTTTCTTTATTTTGAATTCATTTCTGGAGATGTGTTTGTTGGTACCTGTAAAATGAAGGCGGCTATCTGCAGATTGTGCTAATGGGTCCTTGTTTGCGCGATATGAGCCTATTGTGATCTAAATACTTATTCTTTTTGTGATAAAATAGTACTACTACTTCAGATCATGATTTTGCAAGTTTTTGTCTGAATAATTATATCCAAAAATAATTAAATGTAAACAGAAAGAGCTTTAATCTTGGATTTGTTTCCTATAAAAATATTAATTTGTTGCATTAATTCTGTTAAATGTCAAAGAAAGTGTCGTAAAATACATGAAAATCGCAAAATTAAAGAGAGTTTAAAAATCCTTGAATTTGGGCCACAATGACTTATGTTTATTTCGTATGGTGGTTCATTTCCTAGTACTAGAAAATACCTTTCAAGGCCTAATCGAAACCCCTTCTCTATTAAAGATTATGGACTTTTCTCGTAAGTGTTTAGTAACTTTAAAAAAACAAAATAATCTTCTTTAAAATATTTTAAAGTCAAATCAAATTTAATGCTGTGAAACATTAAAAAATATAAAAATTTTAATATTAGTAGTTTGCCAAGCATTTTCATTACAAAAAAACTTTTTCCTGTAAAACGTACTGCTGCCAAAAGTCTTCAATACAATATTTTAGGATATTAAAATTTTTTACGTGTGATTTTATTACTCTAAACATTGCTCATTTATTTAATTTGTTCAAATAATTGACCGCATGTTACAATATTTTTATACCCCCATTTGGTTGTTGTAGCTAAATTTTTTTAAAATAAGAAAATATTCTTATTGTAGCTTGTTGTGCATGCATTTTGTATCTATATGTGCGCAACAGTCGACGAGGCATGTTCTATGTGCATCGACTTTCCGTTGTGTTATCGGCAGGTCACCAGTATTGTGGACAGCGTATTGTTAAAGATTCCTGCAGTATATAAAAGAAGATAAACTTTACATTTTTGTGCATCTTTGCTTATACTATAAGAATCTGTTTTCATCATTTCTGAAAATAATTTTTCGTTTATCTTGTAAATTTTAAGGGTTTTCTAAAATTAAATAAATAAATAAATAATTAAATATCTTGTTATTAAAACAAATAAGCTATTGATTTAAAATTAAATAACGACAATAAATATTAATTTCATGAGATGTCGTTTTAAAAATTATTATGTCTTTAAAATATAAAAGCTATATACTCTCTAAAATTCGTGTAATGAAAAACTCGCTCCAACAATTGAGATACCAGTATTCGCTTCCACTCATTTACTTTATCAATACCCACTCTCATTCTCATTTAATTACTCCCCCAAACCCAATCGACGAATCCAACAAAAACACGAAAATCCCTGCGTAATAAAAGCGCAAATTTCGCGCGATACACCCGAACACAAGCATCCGCTCTAATACCGCGGCCACCGCAGTATAACGGCAAATCCGAAACGACGCACAATCTCGTCTCGTCTCTCTCTCTCTCTCTCTCTCTTTCTCTCGTTCTCTCGAGGATACTCGCATCCCCGCCAAATTAATTAGAACCCAAAGTACACCGCGCCGCGGCAATAAAATCCGAGCGCGCCCGCGCTCACCAGTTCGAACGATTCGGCTTCGACTTGCCTTCCATTTTCCGGCTCGCGCACCGCTAGGTATAGGCAAACAAAAGCTCCGCTCCGCGGACGAAATGGAGCGGCGAGCGAAAGATGCAGAGAAGCGAAATGAACAGAGCGAGCTGCCGCATGCTTTCGATCGAGACATTCCGATCCGCGCATTTCCTTATTGCCCCGCGTTTCTTTCCTCCTCCGCCTCGGCGGCAGCAAGCGGCAGATTGGCCTTCTCTGTGTACTCTCTCTCTCTCTCTCTCTCTCTCTCTCTCTCTCTCCTCTTCTTCTCAAGACGGATGGATGGACCAGCCGCTCGCGATGGATAGATCGGCGGCCACCGCTACCGCCGCCGCCCGTCGGTCATTATGATAATCATTTTCCGGTTGGCCGATTGTGAGCGCTGCTGCGCTAGCGCCGCGCTTCTTTTTTCCGTTTCTTCTGGCTGCCTCCTCCTCCTCCTCCTTCTGCTCGCCCGCAGCTCTCCTGCCTCGCGTATATACCTTCTTTATCGCCGGCAACGCAGCGGAGTTCGTTCCGTTGTATACGTGTATACACGCACGCGCGTATCGACTGCGAAAAAGGAGGCATGGCCTGCAGTCGAAGGAGAGAAAAAGATATTGGAGCGTAGGTATATATGTATACACTCGAGAGCGAAAGATAAAGAGAGCAGCGGCCAAGTTTCGAGATCTCTCGCGGACGAGAGGAGAGAGAAACACGTATATATATATATATATATATATACGTACACGGGGGAATTCGTGAACGTGAATGTCCGAGGGGGACGAGCCACGAGGCAGCGCCAGCGCGAGAAGCGCGATCGTTATCTCGCTCGATGTTTAAAGAAATCACGATAAAAACTCCTCTCTCTTCAGATGGCGACGTGGACTCATCCACATATATATACATTTCTCTCTTTTATTTCGTGCCCAGCGCATTTTTCGGTGCCCGGGCAAAGAAGCCGGCACTCACAATTATTACCATAAATACGCGTATACGAGCATGCACGCGCGTATAGGTACGTATACGCGGCGAGTCGTTAATGGAGACCCGAGCGCACTTCTTCACGTGGACACTCCTGTCCCAGGGCCCGGCCCGGCTTGCCTCCTTGCCCGGGTACAGGATACGCATAGGCTAGTTTATGGCTCGTTTAATGCTCTCTGCGCGGAGAGCTGGGCCTGCGAGTATACACTGTAAGCTATGGGGGCCAGCTGGTAATTCATTAATATCGCTATACGTCGCCCCCGTTGCGTCGTGTTGTTCGCGGCCTCGTGCGGCTTCGGGTCGTTTGGACGCGAGGATTGTGCGAGTGGTTGCCGCTGCCGCGGTGTAGCTCTTGCTCGAGAGGGTTATGGGGTTACAAGCGCGCTATCTACACGCGAAATTCGAGCATTCGCGGCTCCTCGTGGAGATTGATATTTTATTTAGAGGGATGGGGGGGGGGGGAGAGGGAGCACGTTATGGCTGGGACGTGGTACGGGGTTGAATATTAACGTGAAAGTGGATGGATGGTTGTGGAATGAGTATGAATGGATTTTTGTACTCTGAGGCCTGATGGAGAATGTTGCTTTCGCTATTGCTCTTTCGAGGAGAAAGGATTGTTGTGATAAAGTTTTTTTGGCGGAGTTAATGGTATCGATGGGTTTTAATCGTATTATTTTAGGTGGGGAGTATGAATATGATACTCTGAAAAAATGTGCGCTCGTACGTATGCATTTGCGTGAGCATACGTGTGCGTCCATACGTGTGTGCGTGAGTGTATCCCATCGCAGCTCGTAAATTGATCAAGATAAACCAACTAAATTTTGCAGGATGTTTGTTATCAATATCTAGGAATCCGTTAAAAATTTTAGCGAATGTCGATTAGTTTTTTTTTTTAAAAGCATTTTTGGAACAACGACAACTCGAGCAATTTTTTATATAATGCTTGAACATTTGTACTAATAATTTTTTAAGTGCATAAAATATAAGAAAATAGTAATTTTTCAAACTTATGATTTCTTGTAAGTTGTAAGTTTGGAACAAATGTATTGGTAATTGTCAATTTTTTACGTTAAATTATAATGTATACTATAATAAGTCCTTCTTGATGCTGTCGTATCGAGACCAGATATAATTAATAACGTTAAGACGTAACACCAATTTTTAATCATTTATCTGCATTTATTAGCCCATTTTTAAGATCGAAATATCTAAAGGTTATTATAATAAAATATTATTACAAAATAACATAGTGGGTGTCGCTTACCATGATCGCATCGAAACCAGATATAATTGATAATATTAAGCGGCAGATAAAAGTAAACGTAGATATACTGAAAAACATCATTTTTTAACAATTTATCTTAGTTTATTAAATCTTTGTCAAGATTAAAATATCTAAAAGGTTAATATAATAAAATATTATTAAAATATAATATCAGCTTTCCTCTATTCACCCTGAGGTTTAAAATAACCAATATTTGCCCGTGTAGTAGTACTTCACCCTCAATTTTCTTAGACTTTAGGTATTATACTTGCAATTTTCTTTAAGAAATATCTTTTTGTTAATTTTTAGCATTATTACGTTTTGAAGGAGTAGCTCCTAAGGTTTAGCTCAAGATGTTTGACTAACAAGGTGATGATTAGAAATGCGGGTCCTCAATTTTTATGAAACTTTACGTAATGTTAAAAAGACCATATATATAGATATATTACTAATATTAACGTATAATTTAGCTATATCTCGAGATATAGGGTCCATTAAAAACAAAGTCTTAAAGTTTCATGAAAATTGCGAACCCGCATCCCTGACCGTGTGGAGGAAGTTGACTCATTTATAGTTGCAATGACATGCTGCCTCATCATGAATACTTAAATCACGACGTTTAGTCATTTTAGCATTATATAGATGGAGTACACACGATCTCTAACGAAGAAAAAATTCAATTAATTCATGCAAATATTCCTATACCTGAGTATTATCTGATAATAATAAACGGGATATTAATTACAGTATCCGAGTAAATAGTGTAAATTGGTTTTATCTCCTTTGATAACGTTAGGCGAGTGATATTATTGACCCAGAACACATCAAGCGGGATCTACTTTATATTAAAAAGAGATCTAATTTTTTTATATTACCATTTTTAATTTAGTTGATTCATATTTTTATATAAATATCATTGTTGTAATAATGACAGTATTTGTTTTCGAACATTTAAAAATAATTTTTAAAACTTGAATTTTTCGTTTGTAGACTTCATAATTTCTTTTTTATTATGCGTCAAAATGTTTTGTGTGTCTCGTAAAATTTAATTGAAGTTTCGAATAATATGTAAATTTTTTGATACTTACTTTTTATTGTTATTAGCCTCGGGTGTGAGTCATACGTGTGAACCGCTTAAAGAGGTATACTCTGTTATCTTGGATCTAGAAGTACGGCCTATGCTTATTCATATATATTCATTTTAGAAATAAAATTGTAATAGCATTGGTGAACATATTCTTGAAGAAACATAAAACTTCTTTATTTTTGATACCGCAGACCGCGACAAACGTCATTAAGGAAACAATAAACAGCCACAAAGTAGTAAAGTAATGTTAACGTTTATTAATATTGCATCGGTTATTCTCGTAATATATTTGATGATATTCAATGTCTTCTTAATCATCACGTCATTCAAGTATTTCTTGAAGTAAATACGTTGTAAGAGAATCCATAAATATTAATTTACACATATGTGTATTTTTTCAATCATATATATATAAAAGAAGTGCAGATAATAACTATATTTTTTAACTCTCATTCTCGTTATGAGCATTCTCAGTAACATCTTTACACAGTTAACAACTATAACGTTTTTATTTCTTACAGGTATTCAATCTTTTTATGACGAATTCAACGTTAAATTTTTCACGTATATTCCAAATAGAACGAACAATAAAAAAAAATTACGGGCTACCCAAAAAAGGCTCTCGCTATTCCGTTACGTAAACACATCCTCATTAGGCCGCACTTTTCAGTACGTTTCACATCTCTCTCGAACAACTGCTGCCAGGCATGCATACACACACACACACACAACCAGTTACGAATGTTTTTTCTCACGTGCAATCATCCGCTTAGCGAACCAACGTGTACATCCGTGCGTGAAAAAAAGAATCGTCGCCGCGCTTACGCATTCGCCGCCCAAGCGAATAACCCGAAAAAGCGGGCGCAGTTAAATGAGTCCCGGGCGACATCATCCTCGATTTCCTCATACTAAACCCACAGATCAGCCTAACGCGCGCTGCTTATTAAGAAAATAAAAGCAGAGGGAAACATCGACGAGGACACAATCTGGCCGCGGAGGGGAAGCAATTATCGCGACCTTGAGCGAGTTCAAATCAATTATCGTCTCATCCAGTGATTATTTTCTTCGAAAGCATCCGCTGGTCTCTCCTCCCGTTTTCTCTCCTTCTCTCCTTCTCACAGCTGCACATGCACGCGTGTATACTCGGCTGCTGCTGCTGCTGCATCACTTTTCGAACGAAACTCCGCGCGCTGCTCCTCCAGTCTTTTGTGATACGCCTCGCGGAGCGCGAAGAAGAAGTAGAAGAAGGAGAGAGAGAGAGAGAAAGAACCGAGCAATCGCGAGTTCCCTCGGATCTTCTCTCGTCCGGAAAAACGGGTTTTCCCTCGTTAGGAGGAGAGCTGCTGGTGGGCCAAGCACAAAAAGCGCGCCAATAAGCAGCAGCAACAGCGGGAGCGCCGCGGCACAGCTGATGCTCGAAGAGAGCCGAGAGCCATTTATTTATTATATCTCGCGAAGGGCCGACGAGCCGCGCAGGCTTCGGATCATCGCGCTCTACTGTTCTCGTCTACGCGCATGTGCGTTGGTATATGGGTGATCCTTCGTAAAAAAATGCAGAGGACAATGCACATCGGGCGGCCAGCGCTGAGAAAAAGCATCGCTTATTAGGTAGTTGAGGATTAGGATTCCCAGCGGATGCAACCTTTAGATTTTCATTCATATATGAATCGGTAAAAGGGACATCGTATACTTCAGTATATATATAATATATTTGGATTGAAAGTATAATATTCAGTTCCAAGCAACCAAAAGAGTAGCTGATGTCAGATATATATATACTTTTAGATATATATATATATATATATATCTGACATCAGCTACTCTTTTGGTTGCTTGGAACTGAATATTATACTTTTAATCCAAATTATTTCGTTCAAAAAGGCAGGTTTTATCGCGATATAGGGGCGAGTGCAGTCATTAGGGCCAGCAGGTTATTCGCTCAAAAAATATCCGATACAATATTCACACCAGTAGATGTTAGCTGAATTTCATCTAAGAAAAGAGGTTAGAATCGAAAGCAATTGTGCATGAAGCGATAAAAAATTAATAAATGATATTTGCAAATTATCGTAGCGTAAACTAGTTTTTAATATATAAAAATTGAACATTACAACCATAAGAAATATTGATTTTAAATGTTTTTAATTTAGTTTCCCGTTGTTTTGTTTAATACTATGGTCCCAAGTAGTAAGTCATTGCCGTCAAAACTAAATTTTTTATATTGATACAAAAGTACAAATCTTTTTATTTATCTGTCAGTAATATTTAATGCAACTGACAGTTAACGGTTTAAAATATTGTCGTTAAACCTATGAACAACAATAAAATACTAAATATGCTATTTAAAAGCAAGTTTTCCTTATGTGATACCTTCAACATTACTCTCCCCGAACACTACACACGGGCATCAACTGCAGAATTAATTCTAGTAATAAATTATCTACATTAAAAATTGAAATTACTAGATTTTATTTTAGCGTCGCTACATGATGCTTTATTCACACATGACTGGCGTAAAATGAGATGGGTGACACGGTGGTTAATTCATTAAACTTTTACATAACATAATTTTACGAATCCACGTATAATATTTTACAATTCATATATAATATTATGTGCAAATCATTAATATTGTTGATTAGATCACATAAATACATGAATTTGATCCTCTGAAAAGAAGAAAAATGGTGAAAAGCGTCCTCAAATATGAAAATACCGTACTACCCTGGTAGAAAATTATCTAGTTTTATCGAGGCCCTCGATTATTTCCAAGGCAAACTAGATAGATCTACATAGTTCTAGATTAATTTTCTACCAGGGTAGTGATAGAAAAATAGTACATAGTGCAGCACAGGAAGAAAATGACCTATTTCTCCGAGAGCCGAGGGTGCCGAAGGCGCCCGAGACAGACGATTGCTGAAATAGCTTTTCTATAGATATAGGTATATTACTGATAGTTAGTAATTTTGAAAAAAAAAATATTTATACATGAAACAAAGCTCAAATAATAGCTCTTTCCTTCAATCTAGTTTTCTATCGCACATAATTACATAACTTGTGATACAGAATAAATTAATATTTTTCACTAAACTACTTGAGGTCAATTATCTTGCATCTCTACAACAATAGTATATTGTGTACCTAGGATGAAAAGTAGTTTTTTTTTGCCTGCGTGTTGTTTTTGCAGTACGAGCCGAAGGCGAGTGCGTATTGCGAGCCGATGACGAGTACTGAAATTATACAAGGGCAAAAAAATACTTTTCATCCAAGGCCCACACCGTACTTTTTGTCATATATGTCTTGATTTTGCGTTTTTTGTATGCCTCTAGAGCAGGTGTTATTGCGGCTGTTTTTCAAACGGTGTAAACGTGAACAGTTAAAGTCAGAAATTTAGTGAAGAATAGTGATTACTTTATAAAGAAACTTGTGAAATGTTGACACATATATATATATATATATATATATATATATATATATATATATATATATATCTGAAACGAGATACTCGTATATATTTGTAACCGAGCTTCACTTACAGGTTAGCTCGATTGATTTTCAATTTGAGAAATTCTTGATATTTTAAAATCGGTATTTTAATTTGTGATGAATAGAAATTCGAATTTGTCTGTAATATTTGCCTAATATATTATATATATATATATATTATGGGCTATATAATGAAAATTGTATGTTTCTGTTTTTATTTTGCTATTTATTTTATATATTAAGTGTATAACAATATATTTTATCAAAAATAGATATAATATTTACAATAATTTAAAAACGCAAATAATTTTAAAAATTTTCCAAAATTATCAGAACGTTAAAAATTTTTTAAAATTATCCAAAATTTTTAAATCTTTCCAAAATTTCCAAAATTCTCTAAAATTTTCTCAGTAGCGGGCCGAAAGAGACTACTTTCCGCCCGCTGGACAAAATTTTTTTGTTTTGAGCGGGGAAACAAATTTCTTTCGCCCACCGGCCGGTAAACAGCTGTTTGCGCCCGCTTTAGAGGCACGAAAAAACGCGAAAATCGTGCGTGTTTGTCAAAATAGTACATTATGTAACAAGGGCAAAAAGTTGAATACTTATTCTCGAGTTACATATAGTACTTTATGCCCATCTCAACTGTGGCCACTTTTTGACTTGGAAAGCGGGACTAATGGACTGTTAAAAGACAATCGAAAATCAGGATTATTGGTAGAACTTGATGAAATAAAGGAATTTTTACTATTTACTAGTAATGTCGTTGATTCCGCGTTGGCGGGAAAAAAGTGATTTGCCGGCAAAAAGTGTAATTTTGGTCTCGCTTTTTAGGGAAAGAAGTAGCCATTTTCACTCAGATGGGCATACAATAATTTATACTGTTCTCATGAAAAAAAAATTTAGATAGATACAAGATTTCAAAATTGCCACGGAGTTTACATCAAATTTACGCATTTTCAAAGAATCACCAATATACGTATGTGTGTGTAAGGATGGAAATGAGGAGAGAAGAGAGAGAGAGAAAGCGGGAGAGAGATAAGGGGGGGGGGGAGGAGAGAAGTAAGGGACGCTACTTAGCGATGAGGCGAGGCTCCAGCTCTCTCTCGCTTCTTTTGTTTACATAGATATTCATTAGATTTACTTTGGCCATGGTAAACAACGTGCGCCGCCCCGGCTACTCTGTAATTTGCGCCCAAGGAGCCGCACGTCCGACGTTTCTCGAGCACTCGAGCGCATCGCGTATATATACTCCCTCTCTCTCTCTCTCTCTCTCTCTCTCGTTCTACCTTCGGGCCTATCCGCCTCTCTCTCTCTCTCTCTTTCTCCCTCTCCTTCTCTATATATCTCCCCTCATCTTTCCTCTCGTTTCCCGTATAATCGTTCGTCCCTGCGTTGCTGCTCGTGGCAGCAGCCATGCAGCTCCGATATTACCAATAATTGTCGGTTTGAAAGGTTATCTCGGAGAAAGAGAGAGAGAGAGGAGGAGGAGGAGGAGGAGGAGAAGGCTCTGGCGGCGAAGGAGCCGCGCGCATGCACGCGCGCTGCATATAACCGAGCCCCGCTGCCGCCGCCGCTGCCGTTGCCATCGAGTTATGAACTGGCATGCGCGTCCTTCTTCTTCTTTTTTTTGCATCTCCTCTCTATATCTTCTCTCCTTCGCTCCTCGTTCGCGATGCTCGGCTCTCGCGGGGCGCGGCGCGGAACGGAGAGAGCGGAGCGCGAGGCCGGGTAAAAATTTCTGGAGGCCCTCCGCCGCGTAACATTTTCATTTCACCGTCTGCGCGTGTGTACAAGCGCATGTGGGTGTGTGCGAGGGCCGCGAGGATTTTGCTCTTTGTTCCCTTTTTTTTATCGGGATGTACTATCGCTGTAAAAAAATGCTTTCGTAAAATCGGTATGGTCGGCGGAGGTTACATGGAGAGAAAAGGATTACATTTTTGGTAAAGAATCCGTGGATTTGGAATTGTTTCTATTCGTATTATTCGTTTCTTAATAATGATAAAGAATTCTTATTTGTTCAGCATTATTTTTATCAGTGTATAAAGCGGTTAATGTAAAAAATTCATAAAATTGTTTGTGATATCACTAGAAAAAATAATAGCTGTTAATCATAAGGTTTTTAATGAGTGTTTTTCAGTGAGAGATGATAATCTGAGAAATAGTAATATGAAATAACCTTAGTATCACTGTAATTTTAGGTTTTCTGAAGGATGCCATTCAACTTCCTGAAAAAAAATAAAAGATTTATCTATAAGTTTAAAAATGTATTATTTAAAGTTACGCCAGTTTCCAAATAATTGCTCATATATATATATATATATATATACATATTCTATCTAAAAAAAAGTCATGGTGGGCATCTTGTCAACATGATACTGAACGATTTGATTCTTCAGGAATTTGAGCAGGAAATTCCAATTTAGGATAAAATTGTATAACTAAATAATCAATTGCTAGTTATACTATAAAAAAAAATATCATAAGTTACAAGTTAAACCTAAGTGACAATTTTTTTTTATTACAGTGCGATAGTAAGATTTAGATGACAACATTTTGTGCTTTTGTTCTATGATTTGTACAATTTTTCATGATTTTAAGTTTTTATTTGTTGGATAATCAATACGAATTTCGTAATTATAAAAACTCTCAGTTGTACTATTCTGAACTATGAACTGTCGGCATAATACTATAGATTAGAATTTTGTTCATACTTATTCTGCATACGAGATACCGTGGATATTCTGATAATCAAAATCCTCCCGTTCTAGCTCAACATGATGTTACAAATTTAATTTGTACAGCTTATATACAGTGGTGCGCGCAAAGGATAAAGAAGGCGGAGCCGCGCGGTCGTCTTCCTCTCGAATCTTCCTCCTTTTCTGTCCGCTTCTTCCTCTTCTTTCCGCGAGGTCGCCCCCTTTTTATTCTCAATTCCTTCGCGTCGCTCGTTTCGTAATTGCAGCGATATTGGAGAGCCGAGATCGAGTCGAGATTTTTCGAGGGAAACGAGGTGCTTTATGTATGCTTCAGGTTCAGCGGTGCATTCGATAATTAAAACGCGCCTATATACACCTGCTCGGCCGGCGCGCAGCTGAACCGAGACCATATCGTATTGTTTCGCTCGGCGCGAGGAAGACGATATAATACCGTTTGACCGCTACACGCCGCGCACGCGCAACCTGCGTTATCGAGAGCTGTATTATGGGAAAAATTCGGAGTATAACGAGCTGTTGTACGAGCGATGCACCATCTTTCTTTCGTTCTTTCTTGCTTTTTTCTACGTTGGACTTTGAGGTTTTTTTTCAGGAGGAATGATTTAATGATAGAGCGGTGTAAAGTGAATTCTGATGGAATTATGAATATTTAAACGAGACTGGAGATTGCTGTGAATTTATTTCGTAGGTAGATACAGTCGTGAGTTACCGAAATGGATTAAGCCGAGGTTATTCTGGGTTCAGCTTTTTTCGGCGCACGGCTCTGAATCCTTTTTCGAATTTACGATCGTTTTACAACTATGAATAAACCATTTGTAAAACGATTAGATGTATAAATACATATTTATAGGTCAGACTTTTATAAATTATATATAATAGATACACGATTTGTATAGATAACAGGTATTCATATAATTAATTGTTTGAATAAGTTGTTAAATATAAGCTTGATACGCTCAAATCTGCAGTTTTAATAATAAGTTATTTATGAACTTTTAACATATAATCTTAATTGTTTTTATTTTATTGCTGTGGTATTGATTCTGGCACAATAATATATTATAAAAATTATCTGTACCGATTTCTCTAAGTCAATTTTATATAAAAAGGAACGATTATTATTATTATTTTATTTAAAAAAGTCGCAACGCTTATAAATAAAAAATAGCTTTTCTTGATAATTGTGAAAATTTTACTTTTGCTTAATGTTAATAAATATATAACCTGAATATTTGAAAAACATATAAGATACTTTGTACATGCAAAGGGCAAAGTAGATATAAGAAGCCCTACTGAAGGTAAAAGACTTCTACGTAATAACCTTAGATTGCCTTGCTAGAGGTTTTTATTAAAATTCTTTAGACTGCAAAGGTACGTTATATTTCTTATTTTCTTAAACATCACATTTGCTGTAATCAAAGGCAATGTATAAAAGGACTAAGTAAGTCCAATTTTCAGAAACGAAAATAGGAAGCGCATTTCAGTACGCGCACACTTAGCTCGCAGGGAGCAAGCAAACACACTCGTTACATCCAATCTCTCGAGTAAACCGTGCTGTCCTGTTTCTCCGATTCAGCCGAAACTTTGATTCCGTAAACCAACCGCGAATCAACCAAAAGAAAAACGCTTTTCTCTCTCTCTCTCTATCCAAGTAGTCCTTCTCGCTCTCTCTTTCTCTCTCTTTCTCCCCCCCTCTCTCTTTCTTCCTGTCAAACAGACAGCAAACACACTTCGTAAAATTTTCCCTAAAATAACTTCCCCTCGTCAAACTTAATCAGCGGATATCGCCGTCTCGGCAAAATGAACTTTCCGCCGTTCGTCTATAAAAAGCAAACAATAAAACTCGACTCCCTCCCTGTCTCTCGACAAACGCAAAATCAAGCCGGCAGCGCCGGCGCAAGATCCAATTTAATCTCGCCTAGCTGCGCCTCGCGCCCCAGCCTTGTTCTCGACCCTCTCCTCTCACCGGCACATTGAGAACAGTATTTTAGTAATAAAATGTTAATATTCAGTATTTTTATCGTTTTTTTTTATTAAGTTTTAGTCATTTTGCTATAAACTGAATATGATTAGGGTCTCTACTATAATACACAAGAATATCTTTACGCATCTGCTGATTTAGAAAAAGAGGTTAGAATCCTAACTTTATTGAAAGGTGCATAGAGCAATATAAGAAAAGTAGTTTCAATGTAATTTAGAATTTTGACAGGTGATCATAAAGTAAACGTTTATTTAACACTCGTCGTGTGACACATCTTATAAAAGGCACATTATAAAGAGTACTGACAGCGAAAGTATGAAAAAAGTTATAATCTGTAGCACAGCTGAAATAAAAAAAACCTTAAAGTTTATGAGTTTGTGCATGTACAAAACCAGCAATAAAACAGAAATTTTAAATTTCGAAATTTGACAGATGAAAATGTGAATTTATAAAAACAAGATTCGCGTTGGCGAAGGTAGCGCTATCGCCAAAAGCAATTTTAAACCATAAGGTGGCTAAAGTTGGTACTATAATAATAAACGTACGATAAATTACCTAGATAGGGAAAATGATAATTTTATTACGTTGTATGTATCTAGATATATTTCTAACAAATATTGATGTGAATAATATTTCTCTGGCTATGATAGAGAGTTTTTAAGATTATATTTTAGCTAAATACTTTAAATATCTTGAATAGTTATAAAATTGTTGTTTTTCCTAACCTCGACATGTACTGCACTATCATTATTGTAGTTCCAACTTTCCTACTTCCGCCAAGACAAATATAGAATCTTTTGCTTTGTCCCTATAGTTTATTCCACGAACAAACTAAGAAACTCACTCATAATCTTTGAAAATCTTTTATCTATTAATTTAGACGTTTTTACAAAATGATATTACTTCCGCAGATAAGTAAATATTGTTGCATCATGGCCATTAGCGACATCTATAATAGATATTTTGAAAGATATTTACGAAAATTACCGTGAAAACCACAGTAAAGGTGGGATATCCTTACTTATCGGTAAAATCCACCCTGATACACAGTCTAAATTAATGTTATTGATCTTAATTTTGACCGTGAAGTAGGGTAAATTTTACCGTGAATTACCGCAATCTTTACCACGTGTCGGGGTATTTTTTATGGTGAAGTCAGGATATCCTACTTTTAAGTTCTTCAACGTAATTTATACTAGAAAGTATTCTTTGTGTATATTCAAGAATGAATAGTTATTCGCCTTGGTAAAATTAGTATTAGTGTTAAAAGCAGTGTTGAATTCAAGGTTGAATTCCTACAAAGTGACGAAAGTAAGATAATAAAGTATGGAACTGCATTATTGCATCATTAAAGATGCAGTGCATTGCAAGAATATAAAAAATATATAATTCTTTTATGTAACACAGGAAAATATTATATAAATAATTACTTGCAATAAATATTTCAAGATATTCTACAGTGTAATTAAATTGTCATTATTCCTATCTCTGTAATATTGTACCATCATTATTGTACTTGGAATTTTCACCACCTTATGGGAATTTAAAATGAAGTTTAACGCTAGTCCCTTGTCAAAGCGAAAGCTGTTCAATAAATTTGTTTGCATTATATTTTTTAGTTTCTTATTCAATAAAATCATAAAAACAACGTAATACTCGTATATTTTATGTGAATGTAAGCTACAAATTTAGACAATGTCATTAAATTAATAATATCTATTCTTGTTAAATAAACTAACCATTCCAACAGAAAAACCTATAGTTAAATCAATATTTCACTGCATTATCTACCTCAAACTTGGTCAATCTCACTCTAAACACTTCTCTTAATGAACCGCGACTGCACCCGTCCCCTCAACCAACAGCTGAGAGCTCTCTCTCTCTCTCTCTCTCTCGCTCAAACAAAAAGAGGAAAAAAAAGAAAGACGGAAGCACGGGGGGCTGCTCGCCTCTTCCTCGTCTTCAGGTTTTCCGACAGCGCTAAAAAGCCAGCGGGCGCCTCTTCACTCTCTACCACCACCGCTGCACCGCTGCTTTTCTCTCTCTCTCATGAGTACGCGCGCGCGCGCCCCGCCGGGGATCCCGGGGGCCGATATGTATCGCACCTGCGTGAGTAATTGTCGGGCTTGCCGGCTCTCTCTCTCTCTCTCTCTCTCGGTCTCTCGGCTTACAAATGGGCCCTCGTTCGGGCCGCCGAGCGCGCCCGTACATCAACGCGCTAATTACGCGGATGAGGCCCCCGCCTGCCTGCCTGCGTACTCACTTGCGTAATAGGAATATGTCAACCGCTGCTGCTGCCTGCCTGCCTGACGGAGGTGGAGGAGACGCGTGCGTATGTGTCAGGCCCGGCTGGCGCGAGCTCGCGTTTATTCATCGAAGCTTGTCGTCGTTGTCGTGGGTGTAGTTGGCGACGGTGACGGTGCGGATGGATGTGCGGCGAGGGGGGGAGGGCTGACGGATCGCCGATCTAGGGTGCATGCCTGTATTGGAGGTAGCTGGTGATAAGAGGGTGTTTTTTGGGGGGAGAATGCGTGATTGGGGTGGCTTGCGCGTTGAAAATTGATTGCTTTTATAGCGATAGGGGCTGGAAGACGTTAATGGACGTGGTTTAAGCTGGCGAGGTGTCGAGCTGCTGTGTGCAAAAGAAGAATTGATTGTGAGCAGAATATTTGTTTGGATACTTTTTTAAATACTGATTTAATGGGCGAACGAATATGGTGTCGCTCGGTTGTAGAGAAACAATTGATAACGAAGCGTGTATTACATTAGCAAAAAGATTTCTACTTTTCTATTGTTCGATGTGACAAGGAAATAACTTATACTTTAAATGCAGATTAGCGCTGGCATTTCGTATGCTGACGAGTAAAATACGTAGTTACAAATAAATTAATATTTATTTACCATACGTCCAATAAGTTCGCTTGGAAAATTTAATGGTTTGGATATTTAGGACACATCAAATTTTTATTTGAGTAATATAAATACAGTGATAGATTCACTTTGTAATAAATTAATCAATAATAATTATCTAACTGGACGTTGTTGTTTTTGATTAGAATATTATTTATAGAAATTGAAAATTAATCAATAAAAGTAGTTTCCCGTATTTACCGGCAATAAGGGGATTTAATATCACTTAAAATCAATTAAATTGCCTATGAATTTTTAAATCATTGTGAACTTTTGTAAATGTTTCATTTTTGACTTATTCCGCAATGGAGGCACATGGTAATTCAGTAGTAACAGCCGTGTTTTACTAGTCGACCTTTGCAGTACTTTTAGTTTAGTCATTATATTAATATTTTATTTCTAAATGCCATTGTAGTTATATAATATCAGTTACTTCTAAAGGACTAGTCGTAATGACAAGAACATCTGTAATATACATTTCGAGTGCTGGTTTCGTATTACCTACTTTGAAATGTAATTCAATATCGTTGCAAAAACTATATTGCAAAATGAAGACATTTTAGAAATTCTTCAAGAAGACAAAGTAAAAGAAATTTTAAAAGGGATACCCTCGGGCTTTTTAATATCGCAACTTGCAAGTGAGAATCTCTTAAGGCTAGAGTACACTTGAAGCGGTCAAAAGCTCAACTTTCTTTTTCTTCAAAAAAGTGTTCCTTGAAGCTCACTTGGTACGTTAGAAACCTTCAAATTGCATTTTAAAGCATCCTATAAATTTTATGAATATTTTTGTAGCATTTAATTACATTGGTTTATATGCAGTTTGCAATCTTTAAATTCGTTTTTCTCAGCACTTTATTTTTGTCCTTAAAAATGCTCCTTGCGCAAATGCGCGCGGTGAAATGATTTGAAACTTTACAGGATTATTGTTTTTGATATTATAAACACATTGTCAGAGCGATTTTACATATAAGCCCCGTATACAAATTTTACTCACATAAATAGAAAAGTAATACATAATTGTATTTCATAAGTTCGCATGAAAAATGTGTATACAAGGGTTATATGAAAAATTGCTTTGACAATATATTCATAATATAAAAAACAATAATCCTGTGAAGTTTAAAATTATTTCACTGCGCGCATTGGCGCAAGAAGCATTTTTAAGACCACAAATGAAGTGCTTAGAAAAACGACTTTAAAGATTGCAAATTACATGTAAGCCAATGTAATTACATACAAATATTCAAAAAACTTACAGGATGCTTTAAAAAATAATTTGAAGATTTCTAACGTATAAATAAAGTGAACTTCAAGGAATAGTTTTTTCAAGAAAAAAGAAAAGTTGAATTTTTTACCCGTTCAGGTGTAATCTAACCGTAACGATTCAATCCTTAAATCAGGAAAATGCTTTCATTAGAACGGGCTTTCTTGAAGATCAGAAAAGTAGTAGGAGCCTAATAGGGTATGTAAAATACTTAAACAAAAAAAGACTGATCAGCAATGATATATATATTGTCAGCATAGCCAACACTAATAATTATTAGAAAGCACAGTTTTATGGTCTTCTTTCTTTATTCTATGTATAAGTAAGTGTTACAACCAGAAGTAATGTTAATTATTGTAAAGCAATAATGGTGGTGAATATAATGATGTCAAATTGATAATAAATAAATATGTAATGTTAAACTGCTGAAAAGCAATAGCTATAGCATTATAAAAGAAAGAGAACCGAATGAAATCGGCTACGCGTAATGATTGAGCATGTGATTTTGTGCGTTTTCCCGAAAGAAGCTCGCAAAAAGGGCCAGCGTTGGCGCTCTGGACAACAACAGGTAGTGCAGCTGTGACTCACGATACATTCAGACATGTGACTAACAGGCAAAGCATTGGCTTTTAACGTAAATGCGTCACAGGAATATCACCGATAGGCAATAAATAAATATAATTTTGAAAGTTTAAACTGTGATTGAATTATAAATTTTTCCTCTCGTGAATCCTTTGTGCCGGAACAGCCAGTCTCCTTCAGACATCCTCAATTGGTACTATTTCTTGTAAATCTAAGATCCACCTTAAAAAGTTGTCTTCCTATCTTCGTCTTCGTTCAAAAGCTTAGTATTCAAATGTCTAACTTTAATATTGAACTATTTAATATCAAAATATCTAAAATATCTAATTAATTAAAAAGTTAATATTAAACATCTAAAATTCGCCAAAGATATACGTTAACTAGAAATATATGTACCCCATTCTAAGTACAAAAAGTGAATAGTTAACTTCGAACTTTCCATTGTTAACTATAAATATATACGCCGAGATCGTTGAATTATCGTAACCCTAGAAAAGGCACAGCACAATTAGTTATGCAACCCGACTCGGCCGTTAAAATAGGACTCTCTCGCATCCCCCTTAAACTCGGCAACAGTGTCTTTACTTTCTTCTCTCTCCCAAGCCCGTTTGGAAATTCGACCTTAATTGGACGACCTAGCGCGCAGTCTCGCCACTTAGGAAAATAACGCAGCGGCACTTCCTCCGCCGTTCCGCGAATCTATACATCGATGCAATGGCAACGATAAAATAATAAAATTTCCCATCTAGTTTTCTCGCGCGCGCGCGATGCTCGGCCGATTAGCAAATTTTCGCGAAAGCGGAGAAACATAATCGAGAGCGAGGCGCGTGCGCATGGCAGTGCAAAATAATGGGGTAAAAGTTATTCATGAAATTCTAGGAAAGTGCGCGCGCGCGCACACACGTGATCATCGCGGGAGCCCCGCAGCAAACTCGCTATCGCGATTGCGTAAGGTGCGGAAAATTTTCGCACGTAGACGGGGCAGAGAGAAAGAGAGAGAGAGAGAGAGAGAGAGAGAGAAAGATATATAATTCCGCTCGGCGCTGCGGCTGCTGGCTGCAGCTGATGATCTCCGCGAGATAACG
The DNA here is from genome assembly GCA_949152435.1 of Gastracanthus pulcherrimus. Taxonomy (NCBI): domain Eukaryota; kingdom Metazoa; phylum Arthropoda; class Insecta; order Hymenoptera; family Pteromalidae; genus Gastracanthus; species Gastracanthus pulcherrimus. The sequence goes on from OX424573.1 coordinate 37,041,977, forward strand.
CGGAAGAAAAGTGAAATGCCGCGCGCATGCGACCGAAATAACAATGTGAGCCGCTCTGGTGTGTATAAGTAGCCGCGACTTTCGGCGGAATTCGATATATTATGTAAACATGGAAATGGCCTGTTATTTTTATTGAAATGTGTGCTTTTGTTAAAATTTAAATTCCGAGGTTGTTGTAATGCAAATTTTATATTGGGGGAGGTAAGAGGTCTGAGAATATTGCTGCAAAAGTTTCGTTGTTTTAAACATTACTACCTAAGAGAACATTTTACTAAAGTTTTAATCGCGAACGTAGTTTTATGTTTCTGTGATTTCTGTTGTTAAATAATAATACTGTACAGTATCTTGAAAAAACTTAATCAAGTCATTGATGGTATTTCAAAAGTTGTTGAAATAAAAGTTCACAATGTGATGATTGATTAAAAAGTTATATACCAAATGCGAAAATCAATCTTGATTACCTGTTATTATCTTTAATGAGCATACCGTAAAATTCAACCTGATCATTTTTTCATTAAAAAGTAAAACAAGAAATGCTTAAAGTAGTTATAGCTAACAGGATGAAGAAATTAAATCATTAATAATCATCGTATGTGGTTTTGTATTATTTAGCTTATAAATATTAAATATCTCCTTGATTACATTCACTGAGAAAATCTTCCCTGCACGTAGTTTGCCTTTAGTAGCTGTTAATACTCGTAACTATTGCGTTGAAAAGAGGGGAATATTCTATTAAAGTCAGTAAATTAGAGCACTTCTCGTTTAACTCCTTGTTCTCACTTCTATCAGATGAACTTAATAATGAAGAAATATGAAATTGACACAGTCGTAATTTTCAATAATCAAGTATTATGTATGTGTTTTTTTTTAATTTGATAAAGTAAATCAAATAATGTTTTCAAATATAAAAAGAATATAGAAGTGAACATAAGAACATTAATTTTGTTAACATTGTTTTATCTGTACTGCATGGATGAATTTGTATTCCAATCAAATTTTATGATGCCTATTCATATACTTTCCACATCTAATGGCATAACATATTCCAATGCATGTACTCATTTTACATGTTAAAACCATCGGACGAATATAAAAAAAAAGCTTGCTTAATTTAACCATTGCAGTATTATCCTAGAGTTCTATTTCTTCTGGTACAAAACATGTTTGTATTTTCGATATGTACTTGTTAGTAATTTCACATATTTCGTTTTGATATACACTAGTTATTAAATAAAACGGTTTTATGTTTTGAATTTATTTTTAACAAAGGGTTACTTGTAGACTTATATATTTGTTGTTAAATAAAAATGCAGATTGCACACTGGTTATTAATTCGTATGTGATACTGCAGTTTTTTTGATCGTTTTACATTTATGAAAATATTTTTCAGGTACATATATATATTTATTAATATTATGCAATCAATAATTGATTAATTAATTCATTAATAATTAAGTACATACGTTATATATTAGTGATAACACTTAAAAAAGAAATATATATATATATATATATATATATATATATATATATATATATTTGTTGAACATTATAAAGAATAGAAAAATAATGCATGATATGTTGATCAAATTTATTTATTTAAATATTTACATTACAATGTAGACTTTAATTTCGTAACAGATGCCGTATTCCAACACAATAACTACCGTTATTATAAATTACAGTCTTCGCTGCTCTATAACTCTGTAATCTGCATATTCAAAACAACTCTCATGTATAATCATCATTTTGATTACGAAGCGCTTTTGCCGCAGAGCGCACGTCAATATCATTTTAATATCGCTTCTGGTCATGCCCCGGCATATAACTTGTAAATTCAAGTATTTAAAATGAACTGCGAAAGCGTTACCCTTTACTTCGCGTGTGCGCGTTTCCAAATAGTTTTCAACTCCTCCCCTCTTCTTATTCTTGGCCGTCAGACGTTTCATCGAATGAGTTTCTCCATTGTAAAATAAATACCCACGCGTATTTACCTACTAACCTAAGCAATACGTCCAAAGTGAAGCTATAGACCTCAATCTACACTCGTCAAAGATTCAATTACACCTTATTGATTCCTCGCTGTCTTTCTCTCCCAGCGGCTGCCTAAAATATCCGTGACCCGCTTGTTGATTACCATTCAGCGGAAGCCGCGCGCCCATTTATTTCGAATGAAATACCGGTCTCTCCGCGCAGCTTCCGCGCGACGAGATAACAAAGTGCATTCCCGGACATTTGAATTTAAATTGTACAGCTTAAAAATGCTTTTCCGCTCCCCTCCCCGCGAAAGAAAAGCAGACGCAAACCAATTTCCCGCGGACTCGAGGTAAAATTGGGTCGATCCCTCGTTTGGGGGCTGCTTCCGCGGAGCTCGCGCGCCCGACATAAATCCCGTGAATATTCAGCCGGAAAATCGTTAATTCGCACGAGCCGCGAGCGAAAAGACAGAGGGAGAGATGGGGGGACTCGACTTGACTCGCTCGCGGGGAAACCAACGGAGAGCACCGTGTTCGCATCATCACCGCGAGGAGAAGCAGCAGCGGCAGCAACTCCACTCGATAACCCTCGAGGTGCAAAATTTTCGAGAGCTCGCTGTACATGCGCGGAGAACCAGGGGCGTACTTGTGCTGAACGAGAGCGAGGGAAGCGCTACATGGGCAAATCCATGAAATTCTTTGCTGTTGGAGATCTTTTTGTGTTGTTGTCAATGTGTCTTTGTGTCTCAGGTAATTGCTACATGTTGTTAATATGATTGTACAATGTGGACCCTGTATATGGTGTTTTTGGGTTGTATCAAGAGGACGAAGGTAGATAAATTTGGAAAAAGGTGTGAATTAGCTGACATGTGTGCCACGTTTGAAAGAAAGAAAATTGTTCTAATGTGTGTATGTTTATATGAGCGAGGGGGTTATGAACATTTTTGTTTATTTAGCTCATACGCCAGGCTATCATGCGAGTAACTGACGCGGTAAATTTGCTATTTACAATAAAGGAAAAACTGAAAGGTGCCGCATTAATGTATCTCAAATACTCTTCATACTTCAGCAGTATATAAATATTACTTATACATCATTCGTTAAAAGAATATAGTTTGTACTATGATATATCTGAACTATTTTTTAGTTTGAGTTAAATTTGCTTGTAATTGTATGTTTATATAATATTTCAAGGCATACAATGGATGGCTTTCATTTTATTTGTATATTAAAATTCTTATAACTTTAAGAATTCGGTTCTTACGAATGTTTACCTAATCGTATGATAGATATGTTAATCACAGCTGTTCTTACAGAAGAAAGATTTTATTAAGAACGGAATGTTACTTGTAAAGAGTATAATAACACGTATAAAAAATGATAATACCATCCCCACAATTATTTGCATCAATCCGTAACAGGCACTCGGGTGCGAATTCGTACCAAAAATGTTGAAGTTTAGGCTATTTGGAGATACACAATAGGAGCAAATAACTACCACTACTATAACAAATATGTTCGCTATCTGTAGCGTCAGATAGCAAGGTGCTAGCCACAGTTTCACAATAGTCTCTAAGATTGAAACATCGAAAGAACATGTCAATTCGCACCCATATGCATGTAGTGTGTACAAGAATGGAGAGGTTCGCTACGGATTAAAAAGAGAGTACTGAAACTTTTAATTTTAGACTTCAAATTTAGGTACCAGGAAACTATGCCAAAAGTTTCATCAAAGGTCTTCTCTTGTGGGTAACACTAAATTTATTCAGAAATGTTCAATTTGAAAATTTCAATATTGAAGTTAATGAAAATTGGAATTCCTATATTTATCATTGTAGATAGCTTGGTTTCAATCGAAGTTCATTTCGGAATCACTCGGGTATTTCCTGAATGTTCTTGGTTATTTGAAACTCGATTTAAAAATAACCCATTTTTCGAACTTCAGTTTCCATTTCTATTTTTCAAAACAAAATTCGCTGCATTAATAAAATATACATCTAAATTGTTAATTAAAATAGTTTTCAAAAATTATGCAAATCCCCACTTAAGGTAAATGTATACTTGGCGGAAACTTCTTCTCACTAGAAAAGTTGAATGTTTTTGAAATCCTCCAATGAGGTTAACAAAACCATGCGCTCGATCCAATGAAGTTGCAGTATTTTAAAACTGTTTAAGTCAGAAAAAATTTCCGTCGAGTGTATCAATATCTGAATATACTCTGTAACTGGACAAACTTATAAATATCCAATATATTTATAGTATTATAATTTTTTGAGTTTGTGATAATTTATTTAAAAAGATATACATATATGTATATATATATATTATATATTATATATGTATGTATAACATTGAAAAAGATAGAATGAAATGTCTATCTGTCCATATACTAGGATAAAGCATCCCGGTACTGGTGCGTTAACTTTATCATTATATTTTTTAAATCTTTTTCACACAACGTCAAAAATTCCATGGATTTGCGCGTATATCCCACCCGTAGAAGATTCTCAGCTCCTACTCTATACTTCAGCCCTCGTGTGCATTTTCTCTCTCTCTCTTTCTCGCGAGAAAGAGAGAAAGAGAGAGAGCCAGAGAGACAGAAGAGCACTTGCTCCGGTAGCTCAAGGAAATTAGTAAATTAGCCGTTGCCAGCTCTTCTCTCCTCTCTCTCTCTCTTCCATACTCTATAACGCTTGTTCCGACTCTCCGTGCCCATGCGGTGCTGCGGATTCCGCGCCACTTGTTCGCGAGGATCGCTTTACCGTCTGGGAATGCCGTGAGCTCGAAGAGAGAGAGAGAGAGAGAGAGCGAGAGCGAGAGTTGGCTGCGAGCCGAATACCTAATTGATTTTGCCATTATTCCCGCTCATTAAGCCGAGCCGCCTCCGCCGCCGTAGTCCTCCGCCACCTTCGTACAGTCGTCGTTTCGCTATGAATTTTAATTCGATGCGAAATGTCGGCATCAGAGGCGCGTTCGCGGGCCTGAATTAATGAAACGCCGCCTGCCCGAGCGCTCGATAGGACGGAAAGAGGAGCACGTAGAGCGTTTTGTGTATTACGTTATTTCGCTGTTTTCTTTTTTATTTGCTCGGTTATTCTCGTACGTGTGTGCGCGTGTGTGTATATATAGGCTTCGGTCGATATAATATTGGCAAGAGCGCGAGCGCGGCAGTGAAAGAAAGAGAGAGAGACAGTCGAGAGCTTGGCTGCCAATATTCCTCGAAAATTTTACTTAATTAAAGTCCTCTCGTCCGAGTAGTCTGTTTGAGTATTATGCGCCTCGTGTCCATCCGTGTGTTCGTGCATTATACACACGTGTATGTGTGTGTGTCCGAGGGCTTATTATTGAAATGAGTTTTTTGCGGCGTCGAGTTACGTTTACGAGGCTCCTCTTTCTCTCTCTCTCTCTCTCTCTGCCTGCTCTTCCTTTTTTCTTTCTTCCTGGCGCGCACATATGCGCGTCTCTCCTCTCGCGAATTCTCTCTCTCACTCACTGCACCGATGATGCCGAACGATTCTTCTGCGCACTCGCGTGTCTGTTTCTTTTTCAGCGCTTGTTTTTCTCTCCGCGCATGTGTGTGTGCGCGCGCGTAAATAATAACTCGAAAAGCCAGAAGAGAATCGGCCCGAGTATAACGCAGCAGCGGCAGCGGCGCTGTTATATGCAGGTATTCTCTTCTTCTGCTGTCTGCGATGCTTGCTTACTTGCGCGCGAGAGCGCCATAACCCGCGAAAAGATCAAACTTTATTATTCTTTATAGCCGTGAAGCGCGCGAGTTGTGCGTGCGCGCGCACGCCCACTCGGCTTTTGAATTACGAAATAAATAAATAAAGGGAGGCCCTAGAGCTTGGGAGAAGGAGACGAGGAAGGAGCCGAGGCGAGGATATATAGCGAGAAATACAACAGCGGCGAACGCGTGCACTTCGTCGCTCGTGTGCGTGTTTGTGCATGTATGCGCGTGCGCGTGAGTGCAGTATGTGCAGGGTAAATGGCCCCGGCTCTACTGTGCTGGCCGTTACACTTACTTTTGCGTATAAATGAAAAGTAAACTTCGGAAAATACAATTGGACGAATTTTCAGATTTGAACGCAAATTTTACGAGTACGCAGAAAGGACTTTTCATGAAAATTGCTATGGAAAACAACGTGGAACATTATGACTACGCGATAGAAAAATTACCACGGTGCACCGTAAACTCTGGTTTACTCTGGTTTACAGTATTATTTTTTATTATGATGCACGGTAAAAATTATGACGAATTAACGTTAATTATTATTGTGTACCAAGGTAATTTCTTTCGTGAATTTATAAAATGTCAAGTGTTTACCGTGTTTTTCATTGTAAGTTTTATCAGAAAATTCTCTCTACATATAAAATAAATAATACAAATATGTTGCTTTTATGCATTTCGGAATTTTATGAAACATACTCTCTCAATTTCTAGTAACAATCAGGCTGTTATTATGAAAAACAGCTATGAAGTATAACAAATAAAATGTACTATAAATCAATAGAAATATGTTATTGCATATAGAACCTTTTTATTAACCAATATAATTTTTATAATTAATGTTCAGATCTGAATAATTCTTTATTTTTAGTTGTATTTTTATAATTACGTATATTACTTTATTATACAAAGATTGACGGCATGTTCAAATATGTATACTGCGTGACCTGACCTCGTGCTCATCGTTGTTGTGCGTATTTATTAATAAAGAAAGTACTGTATATAAACAATTTATGACGTAAATAAGTACGTATTTCAACAAATTAATAATGTCAATAATGCATCCAACATTATCATTTATTTATTGTATAGTTTAGGAAAGCATTTGAATTGGAACATTGATTTTCATTTAACTTATTATATAGTTTAAGAAAGCATTTGAATTGGAACGTTGATTTTCATTTAACTTATTATATAGTTTAAGAAAGCATTTGAATTGGAACATTGATTTTCATGTAACTTATTATATGATTATTAATTTAAAATATCTTACGTAGCTTTAGCAGTCTGTAAATATTTGTTTAATTAATAATAATGTTAATCAATAAATGTTGAAGTGGAATCTCGGTTGAAAAATAAAAATTTCCCGTTTTAATGTACATGACCTGAAACGTTTCTGGTATATTTACGCTATAAACAAAAGTAAATTTTAAGAATATCTTGATACCTGCTAAATGTCAAAATTCGCTTGAACAAGGTCATGGTAAAACCCGTTGCTAACTACTTGAGCAGATTGCTTTATTTTTCAAAATCTTATCTCTTTCACCAAAATTGTAAAGTATAAGGTTAAATTATTAAAAATCATAAAAAATCACCAACCACCTGAATAGACGTCCTCTTTTTTCAATAAATTTTTTTCTTCAAAAAAGTCCATTTATTCCAATAAATGCAGATAAAAGTGTCAACTGATGGCTCATCCATCCTACGATAGAAAATAATAAAATCACAGATTGCGAGAGAGGGAGGGGGAGGGGAAGGGCATTTATGACAATCGTTGTGAGACGAGCCTAAAGAGGAACATAAAGGGTCTCGGAAGGTCCGCATCGGCGCGGGCGCGAGGTTAGGCTCGGCTCGGCTTGGCTCGTCTCGTCTCGTCTGAGCGGCGGCGCTGGTGGTGGTGAGAAGTAGATGGGGCCTTGATAGGAGAGGAAAATCGCGCTCGCTCGCCGGGCGTCGTTAGCTCGTTAACTCGCACGCAACACCTCCAGCTCTCTCTCTCTCTCTCTTTCTCTCTCGAATACCGGATATACCGCTGTCTGTCTTCTCCTCCTTTCTCTCTCTCTCTACGTTGCTTCTTCTTCTTCTTCTTCTTCTTCTTCTTCTTCAGCTTGTCCGTGTCTGCTTATATATGCTGCTGCAGCCGCTGCTGCGCTGTCTCCTCCACCTCCTTGAGAGGGAAGGAGTGAGAAGACCGAAGAGGAGAAAGAACAGACCGGTCGACCTACTCGAGCGCGATTCTTCAATCTAGCGCCTCTGCAGCAACAGCGCGCTTCTCCGAAGAGAAATGCAGCAGCATTACGTTACTGTCTGTTCCTCTCTCTCACTCTCTCTCTCTTTCTCTCTTTCTCTCTCCATCTCTTTTTTTCTCAGCGAGATATCGAAGAAACAAGCGCGAAATAATGCAGGTCCACGAAGTCCGTTGAGTTGTCCATCTTGGGACATTATTGCTTGCAATACTTACCAAGAATGGGCAGCGGTGATGGTTTTAAACGGCTCAATATTTGAACTTTATTATATAAGATGCCTATTTACGAAATATCAGATTTATAGTGCAGTAAATTAATTGTCTTGTACATTGATATCTCACCTATCTTAAGAAATCGGTACTGAAAGCCTCTATTTCATGTTTAGTTATTCATTGTTTTAATATAGTAGTAATAATAATATGATTAACAATAGTATTAAAGCAGTCGATGTTCATATAAAATAAATAAGCACTGTGACAGTGACATCGAAATCGCTAGATTCTGTTATTTTTTTTGCCAAATCAGCAAAGTATATACCCGTTTTAGCAATTTTTTGCCAAATTGACAGCTTTTCTCTGTAGAAATGGTAAATTTGAAAATTGTTATTTTTATCAAATTTTTTCGCTATGGCTGTCATCCAAAGCTACAAAACTTATGCCTGCCTTCTATGCATTCAACTATAATTACTGCCACTACTTACATCCAAAACCTACCCAAAGAAGCTCGTGCACTAAACTTTGCTCGATAAACAAGGCTTATATACACAAAAACCCTCGAATTTCCCAAAGTGGGCGAGTCTCCCCCATTACACCACGTGCAGCAGCGGCAGATCGCACTCGAGCTCGCGCATGGGTGTAAGTGCGCGACGACTTTTCCCGTACAACATCGAAGGATTGGCGCTGAACTTGGAGACGCTTGTTAGGAACTTTAAACGTGTAATGACATACAGGCAGCGGTAAGCAAGCGAGCAAGCTAGCTAGCATAAGCATAGGAAGGAAGGAAGGAAGGACGGAAGGGAGCAAGCAAGGACTACGTCGTATAGACGACGACAGCTGGTCGTTGCACCTTAGCCCCGCTTTTTCGAGCAGCGCGCGCACAAACACAGACACTGACACGGGGGCCAGATGTTCGCGAGCGCGAACCGAACAAGCAAGCGCGAGCATGCATGCATGCATGCAAGCCCGCGCGCGCACACCTTGATATACCTCTCTCTCTCTCTTTCACTCTCTGTCGGTCCGTCCCTCTTTCGGCGCGCGTATAGCGGTTCGCTCCTCCTCCCCCTTATACGGGCTAATGCATTTTCGATAATTTTATCTTAATTGCGTGATAGCGGTTAATGGAAAGTCCATGCGTGTGTGTGTGTGTGTATGTGTGTGTGCAGCACGCGCCCGCTCTCGCTGACACCGCAGGAGTCTATGGGCTGTCTAGCCCCGGTGAATCGTCAGTCGATAATGGAAGAGGGAAGGGGGGGATGAGAGGAGGAGTACGCTAAGTGAGCCCGCTTTACTGACAGTTTACGCCCTTTCAGTCACGACTTTTTAATACGCGAAAATTGGTATTGATATTTTCGTGTGTTGGAAGTACGCATTTCAATTAGAATTTTGGCCCAAGGTGTACTCTTTTCATTGCTCTGATCGAACGCGAGTTCTGGAAGATTAGAGAAAGAGATGATTTTATTGCGCTTGACAATTAAACAATACTTTATTTCTTTATCATTTTGCCAGTTTCAAGCTATATTATATCATTTTATATAATCATTTTTATTAAGCAAATAAGCAAAACGGTGTGATTAAAAATATGAATGCCCTTTATAAGAGATATTGTGGTTAAAACAAAATTGGCGATGCTCAAGTTTACGATGACAAATATTATTTTATAAGTTTATTCAAATGAAATGACAAATTAATACTAATATTACTGCCAATTTCTATAATATGCTGTACTAAATACTTACACTTATTGACGTGTTATATCCACTATTTGACAGCTACAATTAAGTGTAGTTATTGTTCATTATCATGTCACTAATAGTATCTCCAACACATTCATCACTTTAGTTGGTATGAATTAGCTAACGAATATTGGACATTCTAATCTTAATTATTGGGGCCAATAATTGGTGCACCTCCAATTCGAGTTCAAACACCAATTCCAGGCAGTAAGCTTACACTTATATCCGAAGCTCGTATATAATCAAATTATTACTGAAACGTCCCTCTATATTTTCAAATAAACATAACATTACGTTACAGTACAGGAACGACATTTTCTAGAAATGCATGAAATCTCGGTAATTGGATCATTGTTAGTAGAGAGGTCGCTTACCCCGGCCCCTGAAAATCCAGCGCTCGTATCACCTAATGAATTCCGCATCGACCGGGTGTGAGCGAGGCTGGGGCTACAGCCACGTGTTAATTTTCGAGGAGGCACTTTTATCGACTCGCGGCGCGGCGCCGCTGTTCCATCGGGTATAATTGATGCGAGCGATTAGGGATATTTCATTTATTTCGACCTCTGCTACCGCCACTGCTACTGCTGCTGCTGTGAGCCAGGTGTGCACTGGTAAAAGAAAGAGAGACAGAGAGAGAGAGAGAGAGAGAAGGACGAGCTTAATCTAAAATAGACTTGTTTACAGTGTCGTTATGCCGTCTGAGGACACGCTGCTGCTGGCTGCTGTATAACAGTCTGCCTTATTTCGAGCCCGAGATAGGAGGCGAGAGCGACACAATCCCCCGGCGTCGATGGATATCGCCGCGCGCCGCCGTGTATACACGTGGATTTCTCTTTAATTAAGAATTCTGAGTCTACGTGTCTGCGATAGGCCACGCAGACGCGACGCTCGGGCGTACACGTTGATAATGGGACGGGAGTTGCCGTGCTGCTTGCGGTCGACGTTGGCTTTTTTGTTTTTCTTGGCTTTTGTTGATGGGGATCGCATTGTTTGCGGACCTTTTTTTTGCGGACGAGGTTGTCCTTGGGAAAGATACTCGTGAATTATGGGCCTTTCTGGGGGTGGATTGTGCCTGTGTTTATGGGATTCGGAGGATTTGAGCGTCTGCTTCTGCTGATATTAGACTTGACTGGAATTACTCGAATTCACAATATATAAATTTGAATTCACATTTTATTAATTACAAAATAAGTAGGACGAAGAGAACGTCAAAGTAGGACTTATTGAAGGGTTAAAGTTCCATTGAATTATGGAATAATTTTGCTTCTTCAAAGAGCAAGCATTGTAACAATGAGAAGTTTGTGATACGAGATTTTGAGGATTTGCAATGTTTTCGAGATTGTTGAATCAGAATACTACGGGTATTTATAAAATTGTTCTTCTGTATGTAGTGTTATGTACATATGAGTGGTTCCATGTCAAGTGAGCATGCCGAAAAATAGAAATGTCTGAAACTCTACAAAAATGTTCGTATGTGTACCCAGAGTATGTAAGAAAAAATTCAGACCCTAAGGTGTTATATGCCAATGGCAATTAAAGTTTGAAAATGCGTTTTTTTTAATATTTGGAGATTTTTACAACATTGTCTGATTTTTAACTCAAAAACTAGGGACTTTTGAGAAAAAAGTGTAAGAATATTTCTTGTTCAATATAAAGTAAGAAATCTAAAAAAAAATTATTAAACTCTATTGATTTTATTTTATTTGAAAATTTTTTTAAGCCCTAATTTTTTTAGATTTCTTACTTTATATTGAACAAAAAATGTTCTTACACTTTTTTCTCGAAAGTCCCTAGTTTTTGAGTTAAAAATCAGACAATGTTAGCAAAATATTAAAAAAAAACGCATTTTCGCAAGAACAAAAACGCAAGAAAAATACGTAAAAAAGCTTCTTTTTGTGTGTTAATTACATGTAAAATGCTTGCATTTTTTATAACCTTCACTACAATTAAGATCTAAATCTAAAAATCTAAAAAAAAAAGACCTATCTGACCAAATCTAAGGGAGTTCGGTTACCTTGATTTCAATCTCTCTGGCCCCAAATCTTTCCTTTAAGTCTGAACTTACAAATAAATCTTGATAGAATTTGGCCCAGAGCCTAGACAAAGAGTTATGCTACTTCATTAAGGAATCGTTAAAAAGCCATAATGTTCTGTGGTTGTAAGAATAACATGTATATATTACATTATGGATTTTTACAACTATTTAAATATATCATAATTGTCTCCAACTTTCATTTGCTTGCTCACACATATTCCATATTTGATCTGGTCAGAAGTTATAAGAAAAAATGTTTGAACGAGATATCTCATCTTGGTGTATATGTAAACAAATTTGCATTGTATATGTCGGCCCTGCTCTCTATAGGATTAACAAATACTATAATATAATAAATGTAAGTAGTTATAAAAACCCTTAGTTTCAGTGATTACAAATATTTTATAGGTTCACCTAATGTGGAATGTCCTGTAGTATATGTACGTATGTACATCCAACATAGATTAATTCTTCTCGAACGTGTTTAAATTTGACCTACAAAGTATATCTATATGTTTCGTAGATACCTTTTGTATGTTAAATTTAAACACGCTCGATAGAATCAATCCGTGTTGGGTATATATGCACTGCCGCGTTAAACAAAAAGGTCTGTAACTTGAAAATGTCACTTTCGGCGCAATTCTGATGCGAAGCTTTCCGTATCTTAATAAAATAACATATTTTATCAGAATTATTACTTCATAATTTTTTTATTTTCTATGTGATGAAAAGCAAAAAACACCAATAAAATCAAGCTTTCACACAAAAATTGTTAGATTCGGCCTTTTGGTTATGACATTAGAGCAAAACCATACAAAATTCGTTACAGGGATCGCTGCCTATTTTGAGCGAAAAAACGATTTTTTTGTCTCTAGCCTTTACAAAACATTTTTTTTTATAAATTTTTGATTTTCTCAAAAAACGCATGTGGAAGAAATCTTGGATAAATCTCAGAATAATACTAATTTTTAGTTGTTTACTGTCTATAGTTTAGGGTCTTATTTCGAGATTGTTTCGAAATTTTTTGAAATTATTTTTTTAACATTATTAAGAAAATTGTGCATTACAAAAAGGCAATGTGAGGATTAAATATGGATTAATAATCAATTATCTATTATTTATTATCAAAATGCATGAAATTTCATGTTAATTTTATTCAATAAAATGATTTAATATTAATATTTTAAAAAATTATTTATTTTGATTTAGAATGCACATATATCTGAAATATCTATAGCGTAGAAAGTAAGTTCAATTTTGTTCAAAGCTCGAAAAAAATTTTTCTTTTACAAAGAGCTCTTGAAAGCCAATGGGGTTTACTTAAGAATTATTTAATATCTTGCTCGTAAATTCGGATACAAAGCTTAAATTAACTTCAAATTTTGCGTGCAACTTACTTTTTCGATGTATGAACGTACCCCATAATTTTAAAATATAAAATTTAAAGTATCAAATTTTAGGTTCAACGCCAGAGATCCAACTTAATTAAAATACTTAATCATTTAAAATTCAAAAACAAACAATTTTATTAAATTAAAATCAAATTTTATTTTATTAAATTGCTATTATCCTTATAGAAAATAAATAAAAATGTCTCCTACAAAAGATTTAATTTGTCATAACCAAAAGGGCTGTAAACATTATTTATTTTTAACCAGAAAGCTGTATTACGTAAAATTTATGATTTCCTTGCTTATGATAGAACTTTTATGGCGTTTTTGCTTATTTAAATGCTAAATATAATCAAAACCATAACTTTAAATATCGCATTTTTACAATAAATATCGCATTTTTGCTTTTTCTTTCATTTTATTATTAAAGATACGATAAAAAGATACTCCAGAGTATCATTTTCAATTTTTTTTAAATTACATACCTTTTTACCTTAAAGGACCGTGTATACAAGTGCGTATTTACGTACCTAAGTTTTATAAATTTGGTTGAAACCATTTAGTTGTTAATAAAAAATTGATACAGAAAAAAAAAGATTTTTGAAAATCTTTTAAAAATTAAAAAAGTTTGGCCAGTTTATTCGTCGAATATGTAAACAATATTCATATGTTCATAAAGTAGACACAATTGCATATTGAAAGAAATACATTTTTGAATTTTGAATACACATTTTTCAAAAAATGATTATTTTATCAAATTAAAAGAATTTAGTGGACACTTTCTGTATAGTCAACATGTAAGAAATATATGTATATTTAAATATATACATGATCTTAATTTCATTTGTCTAGCTAATCTAAGTATAATTGCAATTCATAATTTTTATTACATGACTTCTCGTGGCAGCTTGATATTGTTGTAGTTAAGAAAGTTTTAAAATAGAGAAAAAAAACTGTAACGATGGGGTCAATAATTTAAAAATATTCCATTCGCTTATTAATTAGTCCAGAACTTTTGCAAGAAGAAACTTATTTTCATTTTATAAATTTAATTTCAAACTTATTTTTTTCATTTCTATTACATCTTATATTAAGTTAAGATATGAAAAAATTTTAAAGGAATTTATAAATAACTTTCATACGATTTTTGACATTCAACTTTATTCTCGCACAATTTTCAACATCTTTTTATAAAATAAAGTAGGTAAGAAAAAGAGATTATTTTTCTTATTTATTAACTTTTTGTTTTCGTTAAAGTTCTTAGTACGTAGGGCTAAAGCTTGGAATGTTCTCCTGAATTCATTAAAACTAATGTACCTGCTCACTTTCGAATAAGAGTATTACACGCTGAATCACTTCAAGGCAAGCCAAATCATTCTTCAATCTTTCAACAATGTGATTACAATCGCGCGCGCTCTTGCTCGACGAGAACTAGGCACATTCTTGTTAAGGATCACGCAAAAGAAAAGGCCTGCATTTAATTTCGGTAATGTATTCACTTTAAAATAATAATAAGATGTGAATCGAGCCCCGCGCGCACGCGCACGAATCTCCTGGGCTATCTTTTTACGGTCTGCAAAATAAATTTCCATAATCCTCATTAAATTATTCAATTTCTCGATGCGCGCGCGCGACGTTCACTTCGGTCCAAGATCCCCAGTTATTCCAGTTATTTCTCATAAGAACCCGGTACATGCACGACTCGCGCAGCAGCAGCAGCAGCAGCAGTGCAGGATAGCGCAAAAAAGGGCAAAGTAAGAAAAACCACGGACAGGGAGAGAGATAGCGGGAGAGCCGAGGATGTGAGCGCTCGCGGGGGAAGCCGAGAAAAAAAGCAACACGCCAAACGGAAAAGGTTTGTAAAATTAAACAAAAAGGAAAAGGCTACGGAATATCCGATAAAGTACAAGAAGAGCCCGAGAGTTTTCATATCAAAAATAACCTCCATAACGAGCCGGATTTTTCTATATTAGAGAGCAAGGCAGCGAGGGGAAAGAGAGAGAGAGCGAGTCTCGATAAGGAATTCTTTCGCGGACTCTTCCGTGCCCCCGTCCTTTTTCGCTCATCCTCGTCCCACGAAGATATACACAGGGAAAAAAGGGAGAAAGGAGAAGAGAGAAACAGAGATAGCGAGATGAAGCAACGAGAAGCGGTCCAGCGCAGGCTGGTATAGAATACCGAAACCCGCATACCGGCTTACGGAGATCCCTGTCCTTCTGCGGAGAGTAGACTGAGTGCGATAGAGAGGGAATAAAAAAGGATAGAGAGAAGAGAACAGCCCGCGGCGCAACCGAAGCCGCATGCAGGTTAACGGATTTCTATTCGTCCTATTCAGTGCGCTTTTTCAGGATGTCCTCCCTCCTCGCCCCCTCCTACTCCTCGAACCCTGCGTCCTCGTCCCGGTCGCCTCGTTGTTGCCGACGTTCTCGTTGTATCCTCTGCTCCGCTCTGCTCCGCTCTGCTCCGCTCTGCTCCGCTCTGCTTTGCTTTGCTCTCTTCCTCGTCGTCTGTATGTCGCGCGCGCGCGCGCGCTCCCGTTTCCGTCGTTTTCGTCCTCTCGGTCGCGCGCTGCGCGGCGACACAGAAGGGAAAATAAGAGAGGGAGCCGGACTAGGAAGAGGGTCGGCATAAGGGCTATTGCTCGCGTGAATGGAATGAGAAATAAAGGCCAAGTCCTTAAACGTCACAATAGAAGTTTTTATTTTCTCTTTCATTTGTTTCTCCTGCTGTGTTGTCGTAGATTCGTGCTCTTTTTTTTTTATTCTCTCAACAACTCCTCCTCCCGCTCATTCGCTTTTACTGTTTTCGAATTTCAACTCTGCGGAGAATTCGCTTGCGGCGGCGTTTCATCCCCCCCTGTGTGTGTGCGCGCGCGCGTACGCGTACGCGATCGCCGGACACGAAAGTAAAAAGTAAAAAAGAAAGGTGCAGTACACACAGACAGAGGGGGGGACGAGCGACGTCAGCTAGCTCGGCTCTTACAAGAGACCGCAGCGGCAATTTTCGTTATTTTTTTTTACGTTCATCCTTTTTCTTTATTTTATACATTTTAAGTTTCGCTCGTATTTTACAAAATTTACAAACGAGAAAGCTTGTGCGCGGCGCTCGCTCCGCAACTTCGGGCCTCCGAATGAGAAGGCGCGCGCTCGCGCAGAAGACGCGCTACAGCGAAGATAGAAAGAGAGGGAGAGAGAAATAAAAAAAAATAAAAAATAAACGAAAGCGTACACTTTTCACACGCGCGCGCGCGCGCCAGTAACATTTGTAGCGAAAATAAATACTAGAGTAAGTAACGCGATACTTTACAAACACTATATATATATATATATATATATACGAGTCACTTGTTTCGCATTCTTTCCGAGAGTCTTCGAAAATTCTTGCGGGTCTTGCTTAATGCATCTAAAATCACGCGCCGTCCTAATACAAAATTCATTAGAAAGTTATATCACCGTGAGCGAAGCCTGGCTTCGCTCGAAGCTCTCCTACGTATACACGTATAGTACGTTGTATGGAGCGCGCGAATTCGCGCGCATTTTTTCTCGAATGCACCTATTATCGAGAGATCGACGCGCGCGTTACGATCGAGATTACATGCTTTTCACTTGTGCAATGCAGACAAATTATACAGCGAAAGAACGTACAAGCTGCAGGCGAGCATTTGTCTCGTCGCCTTTCTCAAAACTCGATGCAAAATCTCCCTCTTACACGGGAATAAAAGTAAAGTTTCCGCGAATTACCGACTATAACACCAATTAAAACAAACATTTGATTACCGGCATTCGGAGTTAATCGAAGAAAGGCGACGAGACACAATGGAAATCTCGATCGAAAGGCGGCGCACGCGAGGAGATATAATTCCTATGGCGTGAAAAAGGCGCTCGCGGGCGCGACGGTTCCGCAGAGGCACGTTCTCGCTCTTTCATTCATCTCCGGAACCGAATGACTCTTGATTCTTTTCAAGGCGCGCACCGCCGTCGACTCCCGGACTTTTTTCTCTCCTCTCTGGGCGCGCCAAAGAAAAATCCCACCACTCGTCGTCGCGAGCGCGGGCCAACAATAACAATCATTTACCCGCGGAACACCACATCCGTTCTTTGCCCAGACGACGCGACGATTCGTGCAGCTTTTTCCGCGCGTAACATTTGCGTCTCGCGCACGTGATGTCTAATTAGCGATGCTCACGAAGTCGCGAAACCAAGAATTTTATAATATGCTCGCGGGAGAAGAGAGAAAAAACTCTTTCGTGAGTTATTATACAGGTACGTACCCGCGTTAAATAATATCGGCTAAATTATTAATCTTCCTATTTACAGACTTTAGTGTGCCAAGCACAGTTTTTTTTATTTTTCGTTCGTTATTTATACATTTTATATACCTTTTATTCGCCATTGAAATCTCTCGGACAACAACAACACTCGCTTCTTTCTTTGTTTTGCGCATTCACTTCTCTCAACTTCGCGTTACACACGAAACTCACACCGTAGATTCCCGCACAAGAAGATAACATTACACTTTTGCCGATTGGCTTACATTTATTTCTCCTCTATTTACACGCGCACAGACACGTAAACACACTCACGGCTCCTATTGCACTTGTACAACGCACGCAAAAGCAGTCTCTCTCCGACATTCAGTCTCTATAAACTCTCTCTCGTGTCGATGATAGATACAAAAAGAAAAAAAAAAACAGTTACAAAAATTTAATAACGTTATACGAGTAATGTAAAAAAAACACTAGATATGAACGGCAAGCGTCCTCGAGCGCTCACCCGCACTGGACGACGTCTGATTGTTGTGCTGTCTTCGCACCGGCGGCGGTTGTCTCCTCTGGTTCGTCGTCCGTTGATTATTGGGTACGTCCGGCAGGGCGAAGCGCAGCTTCTCCCAGAAGAGTTTGTCGCCCCACTGCAGATACGTGTTGGTCTTCAGATACAGCCTGATGTCCGGGTCGAGGTCACGCTGTGGCACGTCACCAACCAGCACTAGTATCAGTCGGCGCCTCCTGTCGCGCAACACCTGGTGATGCGCGGACTTGAAATCGAAGCGGCACCACTCGGACTTAATGAAGTTCTCCGAAAGCACCATGATAGTCCTGCGCGATGACTCTACGGCCTGAACGATTGTGTCGGCGATGAAGCTGCCCACCGGGAAGTCCCGGTAGTGCAGACAGAGCTTGTAGGACGGATTGCCCATCTCCAGGACAGGAGCCAGCTCCTCGGCCACGAATGCCTCGTCCTTGGAGCTGTAGCTGACGAAGGCGTCAAACAGCTTGTCTCGGTCATCCCTGTCGACGTCCGCGTGTCGATAGAAGACCCTGACGCCGAATTTCGAGTGCAGCCAGACGCGCATCTCGTGCCGGAAGAAGAAGCCCAGCATGCAGACGAGCATGAGCAGTAGGAAGGCCACGAGCGTGCTGACGAGGAGTGGCAGATAATCCTCCAGAGCTTGGCGCTCGATGATGGTCTTCGTGAGGTTGCCGGCCATGCCATTCTCGATGCTCTCAAGGTCCGTGCATATCGAGCCGTTGACGTCGTAGCCCTTGCCGGTCATGAGCGAAAAGCCGTAACCCTCGTCGCTCTCCCCCAGCTCGTTGGCGTCTCGGAAGGAGACGTCCGCACTGCCCAAGCTACTCGGATCGGAACCGTTGTAGATGCACCGAAGCTCCATGGCGTCAACTACGCGCACACCTGAGCTGGTGGCCCACTCACGGTACTCACGTATGTAGTCGCAGTCACAGGACCAGGGATTGCCCGAGAGCGTGACCTCGATGCTGGCCGGTAGCGACCAGACGGCCAGACTCGTTAGCCGATTGTTCTGGAGGCGTAGAGTCGTTAGCGAGCGAAGGCTGAGGAAAGTTTCGTTGGAGATGACCGAGAGCCGATTGCGCTCGAGGCGTAGTGTGCGCAGAGCATCGAGGCCGATGAACTCGTGGCCTTTGAGCTCCCGCAGACCGTTGTCCTGGAGGTGAAGGTCCTCCAAATTTCTCAGACCATTGAACGATCGGTTCTGGACAATCTCGATATTGGACGCATTGAGGAAGAGCATCTTGAGCTTCTTGCGGCCGATGAAGGCGTGACTAGCTATGACGCGCAAATCGTTGCCGTCCAGATAGAGCCGCGTCGCGTCCATGGGGATCTGTTCGGGTAGTTTACCCACGTGTCCACCTGTCGAGCAGTCGACGACATTAGCGGTCCAGGTCTGGTCGTTGTAGCATGTGCAATTGGTCGGACAGGTCATCTCGCAGTCACAGGCATCGAAATCGCAGCAATGGCAAAGGGCAAAGCAGTGTGTATCATATTTACAAAGAAACTGCGAGTGAGATGCTTCAACTAGCGGTACGTACAGCCTCTCTCGGTCGTAGAGCAGCTCGCAATATATGCTTTCCAGGTCCATGACATGTGGCTGAACGCGACTTTGGCCCTGGCGATTGACGCGCTGCAGCCACTCCATAGTACAGTCGCACAGGTAGTCGTTGTCGCCGATGTAGAACTCGGGTAGTGGTTTCTCCGGTGGCACTGCACTTATTCGCAAAGCATACGGCTCTATTCTGCGAATTCGATTTCCCTTTAAATCTACGCGCGTCAGATTGGGCTTCTTGAAGAAAGCATAGCTCTGCACGCGCGATATGAGATTATCGTTTAAGTACAGCATTTCCACACCAGTGGGTATGGAACTACCGGTAATCTCCGTGAGTTTATTGACACTGGCATCGAAGGTATTGAGCTGTAGCTGCGACTCGATCTCGTAATAATTGCCGAGCTCGCTGATCTCGTTAGCATGGATGTCGAGCCATTGTAGGCCCGTTGGTATCATGGCGTAATCGAAGATCTTGAGCCTGTTGTCACTGACGTTGAGCCAGACGAGATTAGGCAACTTAGTGAAGAGGTTGCTAATGTCGGTCAGCTGATTGCCGTCCAGTCGAATGGCTTGGAGCTTGAGATTTTCGTCAAAGGTACCAGGCTCGATGGATTGGATTCGATTGCCTGACAGGTTCAAGATGTTTAGATCCCTGATCTTATCGAAAATGCCCTTGGTGAGATTGCCGATGTGGTTGTCGATGAGCCGCAGTCCACTGAGATGGACCATGTGATCGAACGTGCCCTTAGGTATGCCGGAGATGAGATTCTCGCCGAGGTCGAGGGCGCGCAGCAGCGGCGTGGCTTTCAGCGCCTCTGGTATCGCCATCAGCCGATTACCGTTCAAATGAAGATCTTGAAGAGACGAAGCATTCCTCAGCGACGTTGGATGCAAATCGCTGAGCCTATTATTATCCAACGACAGCAGACTGAGTACGTACAGGCCGCTAAAAGTCGTCGCGTCGATTGTCGACAGTCTGTTATCGCTTAACACCAGAGTATGCAGATTAGATAAGGCCGAGAACGTGTTCTCCGACAGAAACTCGATGAGGTTCTCCTGGAGCCTCAGAATCTGCAAACTGTACAAATCGCGAAACACCGATGACTCAAGCCGAGTTATTTGGTTATCCGATAGATCCAGAACGACCAGTCGGACCAATCCCGTGAACGTGCCCGAATTGATCCACTCGGCGGTGAGTTCGTTCGTCGACATGTCTAGCACCAAAAGTTGCGTTAGCTCGCTAAAGAGTCCGGGGGGTAGAACCGCCAATGTGTTGTTGCGCAGGTGAATCTCCTTTATGTCTCTCGCGTCGATGAACAGCTCGGGCGGTAAACTGGCCAGTCGATTGTTCGTGAGCTCGATCGTCGTTAACGAAGTCAGACCCTCGAACGCTCGGTCGGCTATAAAGGCGAAGTTATTGCTCCTCAAGTCGAGCGAGTGGAGCCGAGAGAGCGCGGAGAAGGCCCCGGATGGCAAGGACTCGATGCTGTTGTTGCTGAGATCGAGTATCCTGAGATTGTGAGCACACCCGCTGCCCTGATTAAACCTGAAGCTCGACACCTCTCTGAGCCTGTTCCTCGTGAGATTGAGCAGCTCGAGATTGTAGAGCGAACAGAGCGAGCCCTCGGGCAAGCTCCACATGTTGTTGTTGCCGAGATCGAGCCTCTCCAGCTGGCTGAGCTCCTCGGTGAAGGCTCGCTGCGAGACCTCCAGCGCCATGGACGACCAGTCGGTGTTGTGCGTGCGCACGGTGAGATTCCTGAGCTCCCTGAGGCCCCTAAACGCGTCGTCCGAGAGATTGCCGATCTTGCAGTACTCGATGACGAGCTCCCTCAGCTCGACGAGTGGCCTGAAGCTACCGGCGCTCAGCGAGCTCTGATAGAAGAGCGCGTCGCTGCACTCGAGCCTGAGGCGCACCGTGTGATGAGGCTGTATCACGCTGAAGTTGGTGTTCTCGAGCTCGCTGTTGATCGTCCTGAGGCGACAGACCAGCGAGACGTCGTCCTCCGCCTCGCCCTCGGCCAGCCACTCGCACTCGTCGGGCGCCTTGTACCTGAGCGCGCGGCTCAGCGACGCGCCGAGCACGCAGAATATCGTGCCCAGCAGTATCGCGAAGAAGGCAGGATTGCCCTGCATCGTGCGTCCGTTCGAGGCACACTTCACACGTACACATACACACGCGTTGACACTCACTGGACGTGGCTACTAGTAGCACCGGCAATAGCTATCGCTTGCAGCAGTGACGATTTTCACTCGTTGGTCCATGATCCGCGCGGTTATCTTCGCATCGCGCGTAGCCCTCTGTCTCGGTCTTTCTCGGGGCGACGCGTCAGCCGCCGCCGCCGCACGGTGAGCCGACCGCAACGGCGAGCGATCTCATTTTCTCGGGGCGCGCGGAGGATCGATGGCTCGAGTCGCGTTGGGCATTTGTCAGTCCGTCACGATTGTCGGCAGCGGCCGCGACAGCCCTCTCTCCGCTCTCCTTTTCCTCCTCTCTTGCCCTCTTCCTCTGCTGGCGTTGCGCAGGGCTTGCCGTTGCGAAATCCTCGTGAGGCCCTCGCGAGAAGAACGAGTTCATTCGAGGCGCGGCGCGCGCGCTTGCTTTTCTCACTGAGGCCCGAGTCTCGCGCACCGTTCACCGTTCGCCGGACAAAAGGCCGCGGCGGCGATCTTGCACTTGCAGGACTCTCCGAGCGACTGGCGAACGCAGCGACGGGCCCCGGCAAGCCGAGAGCGGGCCCCGACTAGTCTCTTTCTTTCTTTCTCCCTCTCTCTCTCCCTCTTTCTCTCTCCCTTGGTCTCTCGTCCGCCGATGTACTTAACTCGCTCTCCGCTCTCCCACCGCGCTCGCGTTCGCGCGCCTCTCCCTCCTCCTCTCTTCCTTCTCTCTACCGCCGTCTCGGTCTCTGCTGTCCCTTTCTCTTGCCCGTGCGCATCGCATTATATTTTACCTGCAAGAACCAAGAAGAGAGGGGCAGCGAGATAGAGAGAGAGAGAGAGAGAGAGAGAGAGAGAGAGAGAGAGAGAGAGAGAGAGAGAGAGAGAGAACACCGCGGGGCCCGACCGTTCCGCGGTGAGCCTATAAAAACAAGACACGGATACAATCTTTGGGCCCTCACAGTGGCTCGTCTGACTCGGCGCGCCGCAGCCTCCGTCCTGGCGAATATCTCCTGTCCTCGTCACCTTCCTCCTTGTCTCTCTCTCTTTCTCTCTTCTTCTTATTCTATGTCCTCTTATACTTACCCATATTTCTTTCAGACTCAAATAGTTCTTATCATGTTTCGCGAATTACGCCGATTTACACTGACAGTAATATTTTCTTCCTTGCATGCGGAATATATTTTGCATCTGAGGAAGTTCTCTTGGAGTCCTTGAACTTAAGGATAAAAGGTTCCATTCTGTAGACAAGTTATATTAAATATCAACAATATTTGAAAATTACATTTTTTTCTTAGATAGATAAGTATAGATTATTTATTTGACTTAGAAACGTACGTTTTAATTAACAAGTGGCTATTGTACATTATGGAAAGAATTAAAAATTATTTTGAGCTTTGATTCGCCCTCTACGTCTGAAAAAACAGAGTTGAGTTAATAAAATACTGTCCTTCAGAGAAATGATCAAGGAAGAAAGTCATATTTGAAATGTAAAAACGGTTTTTAAATTATTATCAATACGAAAAGTAGATAATTAAGCTGTTTCTACGTAGCTCATACTATTTCGATTTTCATAAATCAAATGAAAGATCGAAGTCTGGCTGCCGTTAGTGTCAAAAATCTTTAAGTTATAATCCTGACACTCGAGTCCAGAAAATCAACATCTAAAACGATTTCTATTAATTTCACTATACAGGTTTAGCGTTGCTGGGGTTTTAAGTTCTTTTAGCTATGCGCAGGTAGTTAATAATACCGCCTGTAATATATGAGTTTATCTCGCTGTATTATGTAGCTAGATAGTTCGAATGTAACACATACTCGCATATCGTGAAAGTAGCATTTTCGTGATGTTTCAATAATGAGACAATAAATTTAAATATATTTCCTATTAATTTCAGATATGGGAGTTTACATTTGTGTTTATAAGTACTTCGTTCGCCAATAACATAAATAATTCCTTATTTCACATATGTTATCTTACCTACTCGTCGTTTTTATATGGACAACAATTTAAAATACTTAATTTGCAGTATGGAATCAAAATCAAAATCAGAAATAATTCTTATCTATTCTAACAGGGAACAGACATTATTTTTTAAATATATTAAAATTAAATTTGTGATTCAATTATATACAAAAATTGTTATATCCATATTTATATGATTACGAAGTGGTGTAATTAAGAAAAGGAATATGACGTACGTATCCTAGCAAATGTATAGAGATGTATAGATACACTATTATAATATCGTCAAGCCAGATAAAAAAGGTATTTATTACGTTGGGCTCGACTTGGAAAACATACACATTGCGCTTGAATTGAAAACAGTACTACGTCGGGCTCGGCTTCAAATGGGTACTCCGTCGGTGGCCGATTGGAAAAGCTGATATATGTAGTTCGAGAACTTAATTTCCTGCTTGGAGTTTAAAATATTAATTTAGGTTTAAATAACACAAGTGAAAATATACGATAATGACATTTTACGCACCAAATTGGTATTAATCCTCTAATATTTGGACTTAATATTTTTAAATATTTTGAGGTGAAGTACTTTAAAATACGTACAAAAAACATACAAATGTGAATCAACATACAAAATATGCTTTTTACCTTGGTATAAATCAGCGACGATAAAAACGCCATGTGAAATTTGTATAAATTTATATGACAATAGTTGGCATATACCATTTTTTGTATAATTCTTCCAATCTGCAATCACGAGCGTATTGCACTTTTCAAAGCTATTTAAATTTGTAAATTTTAAAACTTATTATGCTCAAACACATATTATACATATGCACTAAATTGTCTGATAACCATGGTATAATGGAACAAATAATTTTCTATTGTAGTAAAAATTGTCGGCCGTACTATCAGGTCATTTATCAGTTTACTCAACCATTTTTTCCTAACTTCAACCCAGTGCATATAAATACCTGTCAATCTCCCAAAAGGAAAAATGCGTGCATCTTGTGCATGTAAATCTTCCTAGCTGCTAAAAATTCAAAATTTCGTCCAGGCAGCGAAATTTCCTTCTCTCTCTCTCTTTCTGTCTCTTTCTGTCTCTCTCCCTTCACTCAGAGCTGAATTAATTCCGTATCTCCGCGACGAAACACCGCGAAGCCAAGACCCTCTCCGCAGAGAAGCTCGTCGTCGGGGCTCCACCATCTCGTCCGGCAGCACCGCCGCCGCCGCCGGCGTCGAAATTGCCGATTTCAAGGGTCATCGCCGTGCGGCTGCTGCACGAGGAACTTCGGAAATTGAATATTTTCCCCGGCGTCTCGTAACTCGCTCGCTCGCTCTCGCGAGTGGTCTCGTTCTCTTCCGAGGCGGTTTAGTGGCTTCCATAAACCGCAAATACGACTGCAGGGGCGATGGAGGATGCTCTCGTATATAGCGGGAGCCCGGAGAGTGACTATATACACAGACAAAAGAAGAAGTTTGCGAGAGGAGGCAAGGGTAAGGTCAACTCCATAAGTTTGTCGGGCAGGACTTTTACGCCGTCACACTGCAAACAACAACGCACACTTCACCTACGCGTCGCGCGCGCGCGCGAAAGAAGTGCGGAAGATTTTATTGCGACAATAAACACGCCGCTTATCGTCTTATTCTCCGGGCGGCCGCTTCATTTTCATCTTTCCCTCTAGGCTCGCTCCGTACATATCTCGCCCCCCCTCGTTTTTCTCTTTTTTTCTTCTTTATTTGTTTCTATACCCTTTCCCTCGGCTTCTCGCCTCCCGTGTGCCGCTGTACTACTTCTTTCTTTCCTCTTCTTCCTGCTGCTTTTTTGCGTCTTTCGTGCTCCCGAGTGCTCGCTCTTCGTTTTTATCGCCGAGACTGACGTGGTTCGTCGCGCAACTGAAATCTCCGAGGCAGTATAGGCGAGTCGCGCCGGACAAAAAGCTGGAAAGAACGCGGACGGGCCGCCGCGCGGAGAGCCGGGAGAGAGAGAGAGAGAGAGAGAGAGAGAGAAGGAAAAAGAATCCGCGCGACGAATCGCTCTCAATAAGCCGAGGCCGTCACACTTTCGGCCCTTTATAAACTTGTCGCTTGTGCGGTGGCGGCGGGCTGCCGTGCGGCCGGGGCGGCGATGAGCCCGGAGAGCGGCTCATTTTTCTCTTGCAGGCGAGAACTCGGAGGAAAGAGCGAGGAGTCGACTCGGGAACTGGAATGCATGCTCCCGCTTGAACTTTTTAGGATGGTGCGACAAAATTGTGTAACTCGAATTATGCACTTTTTATTCATTTTCTTGCATGAAATTGTTGGCCAGATCGGATTAATGTTAATACGTACATTTCCTAAATATGTACTTGTATGAGGTAAAAAATTGGAGGCCCAAGAAATGATAAAGCAATATTACTCAAATTATGTAGTCTTTCTAAATATTTTGTTTAAATTAAAATGCAAAACTCGCAAAAGTTCATGTAAATGAATAAGAATTTTATTTTTAGCTCAATCTGCCTAAAGGAGTATTGTGACGTCACAATCATGTGGCACATGGTTCAAATTCTATCTTAAATTTTAACTTTATGTAACTGAATGAAAAAGAAATGCTGAGTAAATATTAAACGTAATTAGAAAAAAATGCAAAAAGTCGCGAAGTTAAATTTTTTTAATTTTATATTCAAACACCGTTATTTTTCTGTAAAATAGATTAAATTAAGATTGATGCTTCAATAATTTAGTTATTGGATTATATATTATTGGCTTTAAATACATCATTTTGCGAAAAAAATTGTGAATACACGCTACACCAGACCATAAACCGTCCAGTTGACACGCCTAATTAATTATTAAACACCAGATATAAGATATATCGTATCGAGCACTTTGCATAACTGACGTTGACAAATAAGAAGCATTGATGGCTCTATAATCGCGTTAACTGAAACTCAATTATGTTAATTCATTGATGACATTTGACGATTTTACAAGTGCGAATTTAAATTTCAATTGTAATCAATACACATCAGTATAAAAATGTAACAAGCTGGTATTTCTCTAAAAATAAACCGAATAGAGATACTATTACCATATTAACATATAAAAAATCCGTACTTTATAAAACGGGACATTTTCACAAAAATTTCCATTTAAAATTATCTATTTAAATACTTCGAAATTACTTTATAAACGCTGCTAATTGCATTAATTAGTAATGAGATCGCCTTTTCAAACAGATTTTAATTTGAAACTCTGAAAAGTTTTAATTTATATTTTAATATAATTTAATTTAAAAGATGTCTACAACAAATCTTATTTTTGTAAAAATATGCGTTAATCTGACAAAAGATATGTTTCATAAAAATAAATTTGTCAATTTATTATAAAAATATAATTGCATACAGTATAACATGTTAAAAATACATACAGTGTAAAAAATTTGTAAAAGGCGCGTAATATTCAATATTAGAACTGGATCACATACAGTACACCTAACTAGAGAAGATGAGGTGAAGAATTTTTACGTAACTCGTGGAGACAAATATATTTTCAATTATTATGACTATTTGATCAGAGCAATGGAAGCAACTTTATTTATTAAATATTAGGAGTTTATAGGTCAAATTTGTTAAAAAATAATTAACTATTTCAACATCTAACAAAATATAAGTGCATTTTCCTTAATATTTAATGTTGTATTCTCAGAACGTAATGAAATTAAACTTGAAGATTTGTAAATATATAGTTATAGATTTACCAGCATTGTTGACAAGGTCCATGGTTCTTCAAGTGAGTCATCATTTAGGCGCGATTAGAATTTGGAGGGGTGAGCGCTGGAGAATTCTGTAACAATAATCATGATCCCGCAGATGAGCGATGAAAATTTAGAAGATTTTCATATAAGACAACATTATCTAAGTTTTACTTTATTGTCGACTGATTCGGGGCGATTACTTTTTTGATTCCAAATAGGAATAAAGGTAGTTGGAATTAGAAAAAATAAAGCTACAGTTTCAGTTAATAATGTTAAGTAAAAAGTTCATTAAACTATAGATTATGAGTAATCAAAAGTAAAAAAATAAAGAAAAATATAATTTACACAGTCAAAAAAATGTGATTAAATGAAGAATTGTCGGACTATTTTAATATATATATAAACAAAGTAGAATAAAGTAGTAAATTATCTTCATAAAGATATCTTCAAAAATCAGAAATTAAAATGTTTAATATTTAGAAAAATGATTATAAAACCAACAGAAATCAGCCAATCATTAATACTTTCAAGCGCGTCCTAAACATTGATAACAAATACCTATGCAATATTTCATTGAGTTGCCTACGTTTAAAAAGCTGCGCCTAGCTGCATATACCCACGCAATACATTTATTATTAAAAATAGCATATTCGGACTCTCCGCGCCAGAAAATAGAAAAAAAATTGTTATCGTGTGTGTCGTTTTCTCCTGAAATAAGCAAAAGAAAAGCATACCTACGCTCAAGAACGTAACGAAGAACCGTTGCCAGGACTCCCGGCCGGTCGTAACGGCAAGTCGCAACACCGAAAATCCATCTCAATTTCAGCCTCGGCGAATCTCGAGCCTCATTTTTTCTGGCCCTCGTCATCGTAATCTCGATCCGCGCAGCTCCTCCTCGTCGCCGTGAAGAGCCCGCGAAGTACGGGCCTAAGCGATCGCGCGCGCGCGCACACGTATCGCGACTATTCGGCGCAGGGGAGACGAGTTAAGTGGCTTCCCGCAGGGCTGCGGCGCGGCCGCGTTGCTATATTTAATTTCGCCCTCCCTCTACCTTTCGCTCTTTCGCGCCCATAATAAATGTTATCACTTGAATAATTACCCGAGCCGCTAATTTATGTCGCTAATAATTTCCAGCGCTGCCGAATGAGAGATTATGTAGAAAAAGAAACCGAGCCGAGCGCGAGCTTGAATTATCGTGATTTTTATTTAAATGGGGGGAGTCCCGCTGAAATCCGACACCTCCTTTTTTTTTCTCGTCGGTCGTCGCTGCCGCTACTCGCTTTATCCGCTGGAATCAAGAATGCGAGCGCGTTTAAAAGACACCTGCCGGTAAAGCAGGCGGCCGATTTAAAGGACGTTTTTTGGGTTGTCTAACCTGCCACGACTGCGTCCGCGATGCACGTCTGCGGGCTCTCAAGAATTTATCGCGCGCACCTCTCTCGGCTCTTTTTCTTGCCCTTTGTTTTGTCTAATATAGACGGACTAATTGAATAGTACTACGCGTCGCGCGCGTGCTCTCTCTCTCTCTCTTTCTCTCTTGGGCCAGAGTCCGCGCCCGGCCATGAGTTATGAGCGAGGTGTACCACATAAGGCAAAGTATAAATCGCGAGAGCGCGAGCGCCAAGTATTACAATGTCGGGGGCATTACTTAATTATACAAAAATTTATGGCACGCGCTCGACATGTCCCACGGAGCACGGAGAGCAAGAGAGATTTCTGCGGCCTTTTATAACTTAAAGGCCCGTAAATAAATTTCCAGTAATATACTTGTCACTTAAATAACAACAAGCGATGGGGCAACGATAGCGCGACGATAGATCGTTCGGCTGTCTCTCTCTCGCCATCTCTCTCGCTCGTGTGCGTTGTACGTACTGTGCGATATTTCGCTCTCGCTCTCCTCTCGCCGAGTAAATTTAAATGAAGCCATACTTCAGCCGCTAATCTCGTTAATAGCCGATTAAAAAGTGAATGAAAAAGACTTGAAACGAGGCGCGAGGGAAGCGAAGGTTCTCTCGGAAATTAAAATCAACTCGGTGAGTTCTCCCCCCTCCTCTGCCCCCCCCCCCTCCCGCTATTACCCTTTCTCTCTGACGCAGTTTTACACTCTCGACGCGACTCAATTTATATACACACACGTGGCACGGAGGACGGAATGGCGCACGCGCGCGCGCGACGTATGAGGAGTAAAAGAGCGCGAAATGGGGATTGAATTAAAAGTTTATTGACTCGAGCGAAGGCCGCGCGCGGTCGGGGCGCGATAGCGTGAAGAGATCGGCGGCGCTCGGCTCGGCGTTTTACGATCAGCTGAACCTGCTGCCGCCACTGCTGTGAAGGCTCCTTAAGGTGGGTCTATACTGAAAATGTGGAGTCTCGTTTTTCTTTTTGGGAATTATTTACTTTTTGGCTTTGTAGTACTTTCTGTATGCTCATAAAAGAAAGTTATTCCAAAAATACATTTGTCTATTGATGAAAATGATTGATATATTGCATGCTTTATTTTTATTGTTTATCTACAAATATTCTTTTTGTCGGTCTTTTATTTATACTATAATACGTTTGCAAGAAAATTTCATTGACTCTTCTTTCATTTTCCCAAATGTTTTTTCTTTTTCCTCTTTTATCGAAATTTCTATTTTCGTCTGCTAGTGCCTTTTTTGTTTATGTTATCTGTACCATTTCATCTTCAATTTTGAGCTTTATACGCTTAGTTTAAACCTGCACTTTCGCCATTCTTTTTCTTTAGATATTTTTACTATTTCCATTTGAAAATCTTTCTGCTCTTTTTAGATATAGCTGTTAATTTCTCATCAAATTCTCTCTTTCCATAGTGTTCCTTCTGCCTCATTACTTTATCTTCCTCTTCCGACGTATTCATTTTCATTCGTATCATTTTTCTTTCTTATGCGATTATTGGCCTCTTGTACTTTTATTGTCACTTTGAGTTTTTCTTTAAAAAAATTCTCTATTCCTTCTTCTAATCCTTCTCTTTATTTTCTTATTCTTTTTATATATAATAATAATAATCTTTATTTAACTTTACAGTTTTAAAGATAGTACAAATTATTTCCAAATTTTTCTAGTATCTCGTGATACCTTTCTTGCCATGTACGCATTTTCTTTCCTCTAGTCCTTTGTAGATTATCGAGGAATCTTTCTCTAAAATATTTAATTCCTCTATCTCACTAAATATAGCATATTATTTTCACTTTTCTTTCATTTCGCACTTTATCTAACCTAACCTCTTAATAGATCATTTCTTCTTTATTTTTCTCTCTCTCTCTCTCACACACACACACACACTCACAGGTATCTGTCTTTGCATTTGGTGGCACTGCACCATGTACTGCAGCACGTTTCACCCAAACGTTTATTTCCATGCCATAGTCGTCACTTTTTGTTCTTAGCTGCATATCTTTATTTCTATTATAATTTCTACTATTTTTTACCTTTGGTCTTTTCTGATATATCTTCCTTTAAGTTTATTTTACTACTTTCATATCCTCAATTCTCTTATCCCAAATGAAGTGCCTTTTCCTTATGAGTAATGTTCTGTATCCAACTATAAGCTTTTTCCAGTTATTTTTCTTTGCAATTTGTGCCTACAATCTTACCCTTTTTCGCGTTTTTCTTTCTTTTCAGGTCAAACCTTCATTAATATAGATGTCCGTTCCCAGTAACTTATATTTGTTTAGCATTATTTTTCTCCATTCTTTCCTACATTTACGATATATATATATATATATATATATATATATATATATATATATATATATATATATATATATATATATATATATATCAAAATGGTGAAAAAAAACAACATATAGTGACCACCGGGCTACAGGACTTTGAAAATGAATTAAATGAAGAAAAAAGTAAAAAATGGTTGGCGGATACTTTGGAGATTGAAATAGATATCAATGATATGTGAATAATCAAAGGACAAGAAAATAATGTGATATATATATATATATATATATATATATATATATATATATCACATTATTTTCTTGTCCTTTGATTATTCACATATATATCATTGATATCTATTTCAATCTCCAAAGTATCCGCCAACCATTTTTTACTTTTTTCTTCATTTAATTCATTTTCAAAGTCCTGTAGCCCGGTGGTCACTATATGTTGTTTTTTCTTCTCTTCCTTTCATACTCTTCTATCTTATTTTCATTTTCCTTTAGCCTTTTCTCTAATTGCTTGACTTTCTTTTTCTACAGTATTGTTAATATCTTCATTTGCTTCTTTTCTGTTCTTTCTATTTCTGCAACATTTTCTCTATATTATGAGTATATACGGTCATTTCGTTTATCACTGTCTCTTTAGTTTCTTTTATGCTTTCTGTCATTTTTTTAAGTTTTCGAATTTCAGCTTCTACTTTCTTAGTACTTTTGTCTATTGCAGTCCAATCAAATTTCCATTCCTTTCTCTCTATTCTTTTTCTTTTCAGCTCCTTTTTCAATTCTTCAAGGAGTCTGAGAAATTGTTTCTTTACATGTTTGTGCGACTTAGGTACCTTTATTTTTTGAAGCTGACGCGTTGCTGGCGCATCTTATTTCTTATATGTACTCCTTTTTCTAACTTCACTTTCTGTAATTCTTTTGGCTTATAATTTCCTATAATTCTTTGATCATCGGACTATTTCATAAACTTTCTTTCTATTTAAATTCTAATCTTTATTCCTTTCTTAAATTGATTGCGAATACGAGCAATACAAAAGCTCGTGTCATGGAATGGCGGCCATTTTTCCTCCCCTCATTATTCCTTTTGATATAGTACATTTTTTTCCTTTCTTCTGCTTCCTTATTAATTTCATTCTTTTCTTAATTCTTCTCTTTTTGTTTTACTGATACCTCTGCCATTTCTTTTCCCATAGCAGCTTCCTTCTTTACCACCATTCCTTTGAAAAGTGTGACATTGCGCGTCAATGTAGGCATATTTACATTAATTCTTTATGAAGTCAGTTTTGCTTAACCCTCAATTTCTTATTTTTCATAGTTTAAGTTGATTTCATTCTCTTTTTCTGTTAAGCACTTTTCCTGATTACCATGTTCTCTTTGTAGTAAATTTTGTCCACAAATTCTTTCTGTGTCACTATTTTTTCCTGTATTTTCCTCTGTATTTTTCTAATTTTCCTTCCTTTAATGTTAATAATAATTCTCTGTTAATTGTATATTTACACTTGTCTTACACATTTATTTATTATCTTCCTTGCATATCTCTCTTCCTTTTTTTCTTGCTCCTTGATACCGATTACTTTTTTTCACTTTAATCCTTAACTGTCACTCTGCTCTAATTTTTTGCACGCCTTTCTTTATTTCTGTTTGGTTTCTATCTCTTTTTTCCAAACTTTACTTTTTTTATGAATTTACTTCACCTTATTATTTTCACAGCTAGTTTGAACTTCACTTTTCTTTACCCATATTTTTTTCTACACATTTTAGTGTATACTTTTCTTCACCTTTGTATCTTTTTCCACATATATTTTTCGCGCTAAAATACTCTTTCTAATCACTAATCATTATTGCCACAAATTATCACACGTGCATTTCAATTAAGTGATCGACGCGACCCCCACCTTCAAATATTTTGCTATCATTTTTTAACATTAACAAAAATAAATAAATAAATAAATAAATAAATAAATAAATAAATAAATAAATAAATAAATAAATAAATAAATAAATAAATAAATAAATAAATAAATAAATAAATAAATAAATAAATAAATAAATAAATAAATAAATAAATAAATAAATAAATAAATAAATAAATAAATAAATAAATAAATAAATAAATAAATAAATAAATAAATAAATAAATAAATAAATAAATAAATAAATAAATAAATAAATAAATAAATAAATAAATAAATAAATAAATAAATAAATAAATAAATAAATAAATAAATAAATAAATAAATAAATAAATAAATAAATAAATAAATAAATAAATAAATAAATAAATAAATAAATAAATAAATAAATAAATAAATAAATAAATAAATAAATAAATAAATAAATAAATAAATAAATAAATAAATAAATAAATAAATAAATAAATAAATAAATAAATAAATAAATAAATAAATAAATAAATAAATAAATAAATAAATAAATAAATAAATAAATAAATAAATAAATAAATAAATAAATAAATAAATAAATAAATAAATAAATAAATAAATAAATAAATAAATAAATAAATAAATAAATAAATAAATAAATAAATAAATAAATAAATAAATAAATAAATAAATAAATAAATAAATAAATAAATAAATAAATAAATAAATAAATAAATAAATAAATAAATAAATAAATAAATAAATAAATAAATAAATAAATAAATAAATAAATAAATAAATAAATAAATAAATAAATAAATAAATAAATAAATAAATAAATAAATAAATAAATAAATAAATAAATAAATAAATAAATAAATAAATAAATAAATAAATAAATAAATAAATAAATAAATAAATAAATAAATAAATAAATAAATAAATAAATAAATAAATAAATAAATAAATAAATAAATAAATAAATAAATAAATAAATAAATAAATAAATAAATAAATAAATAAATAAATAAATAAATAAATAAATAAATAAATAAATAAATAAATAAATAAATAAATAAATAAATAAATAAATAAATAAATAAATAAATAAATAAATAAATAAATAAATAAATAAATAAATAAATAAATAAATAAATAAATAAATAAATAAATAAATAAATAAATAAATAAATAAATAAATAAATAAATAAATAAATAAATAAATAAATAAATAAATAAATAAATAAATAAATAAATAAATAAATAAATAAATAAATAAATAAATAAATAAATAAATAAATAAATAAATAAATAAATAAATAAATAAATAAATAAATAAATAAATAAATAAATAAATAAATAAATAAATAAATAAATAAATAAATAAATAAATAAATAAATAAATAAATAAATAAATAAATAAATACATAAATAAATTATTTAATAATAAAAACTACTATATTTTAAAATAAATTTTTTACAATTATTTTATTTAGAATTAAATTTTGTACAGAAAGTTATTGTGAAACACTAAAAAGTAATCTTCACAGATTATGACTGATTCGATAAAATATTAATGTTCATCAAACATCATAAACATGTAAAAACATAAAAATAAGAAAAAAGCACTTTTATAAAATTAAAATTCTCACTTTATTGTAATTTTTCTCCTTTATAGTTGTATCATTTTATCATCATAATTGTCACAGTTATTGTAACTACATTCAATAAATATTTTTTAATATTAATTAAAGATTTTTCAAAAAATTTAATAGAGTACAATTTATTACAAAATTTGAGTATAGGCTCACCTAAAGGCGTCGCGAGAAAGCCGTTCGCTCCCTGAACCGAGTCTTGGCTCTCCGCGCCCGGTCACTAATCGCTCGGCCATCTTTCTACCGTGCTATCTTGTCTTCTCTCTCGCTCTCGCGATCTTTTTTTTTTTTACTCGGCTCTAGGCTGCTCCTGCCGCTCTCTGTTTGTTTCTTCTTTTGGTTTCAACAGAGGCAACGGGTAGAATGAGAGAGAAGTGGTAGCGTTGTAATTAGAAAAAAGTGCCTTTTCGGCTGTAAAGTATAGAACGGCACGAATGGATTTTATGGGAAAATAACCGTATGAAATTTATTAGGGATATAAAGTTCATACTTTTCTTTGTCTTAATACTGAGCGCTTTATATAAGTTGAGATTTTTAGCTTCGGTCAATAGTGGAAAACATACGTTTTGTCGGTTACATGGTTGTAAAGAACAATGGCCTGCGAGTTTCTGTTATGAAACAGCAATACTGACTGGTCTATTAATTAATAACAATTAAATGATTGCTTACATATATAATAATACTCTTACAAATGTGATATTGGTTTTCATTTATTTGACACACATGATTGATGATAATTACAGTTTAATCTTGGATTTGATATCCTGTAAAAGGATAAAGTTACAACTTCTTAGCTGTGTAATACACTCAACATTAATGCTTAGCGACAAAACATAATAATTCGTCACTAGACAATTATTCGCGCAAAATTTTATACTTTTATATTATTTCCAGCTTTTATTGCCACAAACACTAAACATTTCTTTCATTTATCAATAATATGAGCTTGACTTATCTCCATTTACAATCTACACTGCGCAAAACTACATGAAATTTACATAAAAATAAACTCCAACAAAATATCAAAGAAAAAAAAATCACTGCAAAAAACCATGTATGATTGACGTAAAACGTCATGCGCATCGTCCAGACTCCGAGCAAAAAAAAGACTAAAGTGCCAGAAGATAGACCGAAAACGAGGCTCAGACATAACCGAAGAGGTGCCCACAGTTATGAAAGAGAGAGAGAGAGAGAGAGAGAGAGAAAGAAAGAGAGAAGAGCGCGAGAGAGAAAATATGAAGAGGGAAAGGTATCCCGTGGCGATGATCGGGCAAGTTAACGCGCGGCGCAGCGCGCGCCCGATCGTTAGACGAAAATCCCGTGGAATCTATCAATCATACACCGATGACCGCTCTCGTCTCGTCTTGGCTTATATGTGTGCTGCCGCGGCACCGCGTTATTGGTCGTACACTTACGGATCTTTCGTCGAGCGAGAACCGACGCGCCGCTCGCTCGCTTGTCTCTCCTCTTTTTTCTTTTCTTTTCGGTCCATGGGTTCTTTTATTGAGTCCGGGCGCGC
This sequence comes from Gastracanthus pulcherrimus, assembly GCA_949152435.1. Taxonomy (NCBI): domain Eukaryota; kingdom Metazoa; phylum Arthropoda; class Insecta; order Hymenoptera; family Pteromalidae; genus Gastracanthus; species Gastracanthus pulcherrimus. The sequence continues at coordinate 37,078,274 of OX424573.1, forward strand.
GCGCATGTCCGCGCTCTCGTATGTACACGTTCTCGAGCGTGAAATTCGTGTTTATAAAGCGAGCACGCCGTCGTCGAAGTAGAAATCGACTGTGCATACGTCGCGTGTAAGGGTAAGTGACCTCGATGTAACACGGGAAAATGCTGCTGTAAAGATTGCTCTGTGGATTGTACCTGGAAAGATCTTACTGACTCCTGAGTAAATACTGGGTATTGAGCATCAAGCGTTTGGAGTAAAATTAGCTGCAAAATTTAAGTATGTTTTATTCGTCTTTTTAATGCAGAATGTTATGAGACAAACCTAACTCTACGGGCGGTGAACAAATATTATAAATGACTATTGTCTTTTCGATTTGTGATAGCAGAGTTTTGTTTTAAATCGGATTATTACAATTTGTTCATCGAATTTTTTCGTTTCTCATAAGTGTGAATCTATTGGTTTCACATTGTTAGATACACTATTTTTAGACAAAATAAATTCCTTATCTTGTTTTTGGCTTTTCATACTGATGAGGCCTACAGGCAGTCTTGAGGCCGAAACGCTGTTAATCTTTACATTTATAATATTAAAGGACCTATATATTTCTTGATTTGAAGAGGTAGACTCTTCTCTGTAAGAATGAGCCTTACATATAAATGCAGTGAAAAACTAATAATACGATGTAATAGGATTAGCAGAAACCTACTTTAAAATGGGTTTCCCTTTATTGATAGAAAGAAATTTCAAATTGCAGGATAAATACAAAAAATGTTTTGGTTTTTAATGTTAAATTAAATCTACATATTTTATGAATTAACAGTTTAATTCAATGCTGGGAGGGGTATTTGCCCGCGGAGTAGTTGTTTCTGTTGTTTAAATGAATATATTAGATTTTTATTAAAGAGTGCATGAAACACTCTAAATACGTAACATTTTTTATCCGTTTAACAAGTTTACGAGAAACTTGCCGGATAAATACGAAAAATGTTTGAATTTTCAATGCTAATTACATTTATATATTTTATGAATTAACAGTGTAATCGAATGCTGGGAGCGGTATTTGCCCGCAGAGTAGTTGTTTCTGTTGTTCTAATAAATATAGTAGATTTTTTGTTAAAGAGTGTATTATAATATTAAAGGACCTATGTATGAGACACTCTAAAAACCTCGTCTACAAATTTGCTGTTAGAAGTAAACATCTAAATTTTTACATCAAATTTTCTTCTCTTGATTACATCATTTTGATGAATTTCGACGTTTTCGAGGTCGCTGAATCAGAATACGTATGTTTTTCAAAATGTGTGTGCGTGTGTGTGTGTGTGTGTATGTGTGCGTGTGTGTGTATGTGTGTGTGTGTGTGTGTGTGTGTGTATTTGAAGCCGACGATTTACTTTTTATGCGAGTGGATGGCTCTTTCATGGGATAAGTGACTGTTTCGTAGAAGATTAGTTGGATTTTGCATTAACATTTTTTTAACGGTGTATTAAAAAATGCTTTTTCAAATTAATGAGGAGAGAGTATCTCTAGGAAATGGATTTTTATAAGGCGCATCCGAAAAGCCCCTTGACTAATTAAATTACACCGCGTCACCGAAGAGTGTACAAACAAATTTCACGTTCGCAGAATAAAAGAAAAAAAGAGAGTCTCAAAGAGCGGCGGTGTACCCTCGGCTACAGTGGCCGTCTAATCGCTTTCAGCCTCCTTCTTTTGCCTTCAAATATTTGACCCAATAAACAGAGAGTCGTGCGCGCGCGGGCACGCGAAAGCTCTTGAACGATCAAAGCGGAGCCCCACTCGTAAAAGGCAAATGGCCTTCTTGAACGCGCGCGCGTTATAAAAATCCATGCGTGCGTGTATGCGTGTTTGTGGGCTGAAATTATGAAGAATTGATTAGATTTTGGAGCTGAATTATCAAAATTTACTGCGTATTTGTACAAATTTTAATTTTGTAAAAATTATCAGAAAATTAAAAAATTGTTGTTATTACTTTATGCTTAGATATGCCAAAAATATACATAAATTCTTAAAGTAGTCGTAATTTTCTTTCAATTGGCGTTCCTTACAATATCTTTAAAGTTTGTGTATATTAAAGAATTGCGATTTTTAAATTTTAAAATTTGTGAAAATTGGTACAAATTATTTTTGTTATTTTATACATTTGATGTGTCGAAAAGTTGCATATATTCGTAAAGTTCGTGTAATTTTCTTTCTATTGGCATATTTTACTATTACTTCAGAGTTTGTTTTAGTTAAAGAATTACAATTTTTAATTTATTTAATTTTTACAATTAGCATAACATATTTTTGTTATTTTATATGTTTGATATGTCTAAAATAAGCATATATACATAAATTTCACGTAATTTTCTTTCAATTGGTGTATCTTACAGTTACTTTAAAGTTGTGTTTGTTAAAATTATATGATTTTGAACTTTTAATATTTTTCCTAATTAAAATAATTTTATTGTAAATGTATACATTAGACACATAAAATATGTGAACTTATTCATAAACAAGGCATAATTTTCTTACAATTTATATATTTAGTACTTACAATTATTATTGTGGATAAAATACGATTCTAAATTTTGAATATGCATTTCATGTTATCACATTTTGTGGTCACCATCACTTTTGAACGCATTTGTATTCATCATTAAAAAGTTGTAGTTTGATTACAAATAACTCCGCATACAACTAATTAAGTTTTTGAGCTAACAATGCACCATTTTAATCGAGCTTAACACTGTAGTCTATAATATCGTTTGTGTCACACTTGCACGAAAATGCATTTTTTCATGCACATATAGCAGGACTGAAGTGGCCGTTTTCCGACCAGCGGGTGAACAAAAGTTTACCTGGAAATAAATTACCTTACGCCCGCTTCCAAATCAGCGGGCGGAAAAGAGTTTTTTCAATTCAGGCATGAAATAGGCATTTTTTCATGCCTAAAAGTAATAATTCTTTTGATATTATTTTGATAACACTAAATCTACCAATCACAAATTTTGTTGCAAAATAATAACCGGGAAGTTAGTAGAATTTTAAAAGCTAAACATTGCAAAAACATAACACTGCAATGACCAGCATGGTGGTCAATAAATTAATTACTTCAAAATGATCGTTTAAATTATTCATTCTTTTAATTATCAACCAGATGAGTAACTTTCAAAAAAAGCAAGATAAATATACTATAAATAGAGAGACCCTTCTTACTAAGTCTTTCAAGTCGCTAATAATATCCTTTATAAATGCATTTATTACTTTAGACTTTATAACTTTTCTAATCAATATATCGTATATTTTCTAATAGATTATCGGGTGTCAGTAGTCAATATGCCTGAAGATCGAGTGTACACCTATAACTATCAGTAAGATTACACTTGTCCCTCAATATCTTCCATATATTAGGGATCATTATTAAAAACGTTAACTAACTACGCCATAATTTTATATAAACACGTATCAAATCAAATTTCCGTACAAAATCGGCTTTACTGAATTATTAAATCTAATAAAATTAGAAATATATGAACTGTCAATAGTGTAGTCGGTGCCGGTTAGACGAGCCATTCACCCTGTACACGCACACATACATATGTACACAAACGCTCAGGTAGTAGATCTCGGGTACTTTCAGGCTTGATGGGTAATGGGGAGACGGATGCCGAAGGGAGGAAGCCCTTGAGTGCGAGCGCGCGCGCGCGCGCGTTCAAGAAGGCCATTTGCCTTTTACGAGTGGGGCTCCGCTTTGATCGTTCAAGAGCTTTCGCGTGCCCGCGCGCGCACGACTCTCTGTTTATTGGGTCAAATATTTGAAGGCAAAAGAAGGAGGCTGAAAGCGATTAGACGGCCACTGTAGCCGAGGGTACACCGCCGCTCTTTGAGACTCTCTTTTTTTCTTTTATTCTGCGAACGTGAAATTTGTTTGTACACTCTTCGGTGACGCGGTGTAATTTAATTAGTCAAGGGGCTTTTCGGATGCGCTTTTATGATGGAAATGTGCTTTGAGTAGATTGTTCGTTTGCCTTTCGGACGAGATGCTTGATCGAGGTAGCTTCTGTGCTTGGAGTCAAGATGATGTGAATGGAAAATGCATCTGAAGTTTTAGAATGCTGCTGTAAGTATTGCTTTGCAGAGGTCTCGAGTGTTGTATACACAAATTTTATTAACAAATTTTATTGCTTTTATCTTTTGTGCCTTTATCGAATGTTCTCTTAATTAATGTGATTGTGTTTTGGCACGTTGTTATATTAGTGGAATATTTCCCCTAATATGTAATAAATAAACAAAATAAATATTTAAATATAGCTAGCTATACATTCATACTTAAAATTATCTGGTGATTTCGTTATAAATGTTTACTTAGATGAATTTTTCTTTGTAAAATAAAAAACACAAGATTTTACCGTATACATGACATGCAACAAAAGAAAAGACTCATTCTATTTCAAAACAATGACAACGCAAACAATACGTCCATGCGTGTGTACACACGATAGCAAATCAAATCACATCATGTCGAGTTGCCATTGTTGAAAGTGTCAACGAGGCGCACAGTGTCCTTGTTGTCTCAGCGTTTAACAATAATTAGCGGCTTTTCCGTGCACACAGAAGTCGAGAAGCACAGAAAGTTTGTACAACGTCGAGACGAACGTATAGAAAACAGTCGGCGTATTAATACGTTCATTATTGACATGTTGGTTTTAGCGTCGTAAAAGCCAACGGTACGAGAGTGTGTGTGTGAGAGAGAGAGAGAGAGAGAGAGAGAGAGAGAGAGAGAGAGAGAGAGAGAGAGAGAGAGAGAGAGAGAGCGACTACGAGCATACGGTGAGGCACCTGCCTCGCGAGAGAGTCTATCAAGCGCCTTTGAGCGTTAATTTATTAGGTGCCGACACTGGCTTATCGCTTGTATAACGGAAGAGCCTTATTTATGCGCGTCTTTTGAAATATGCAGTGCAGGTCAGAAATTTAAAATTTTAAATTCTATTCTTTGTGCTTACGGCCGAATAGAAATATTATGGCGGGTTCGTGTCCATAAATTATTGTTATAATAAAGTTAATTTTTAATAAAAGCACTCTAGCGTTTGTTGTGTAACTAAGATAGTGAAATCTACTGGTTTCCAGGAAATTAATTTAGATTCACGAAATCTTATGAGAGACTTCGCCAATTGCAAAGATAGAATTTATAGGAAAATTGTATACGGGTAAGAGGTTTAATAAATGATATATATATAATATTAATTATATAACAATGATATTTAATATTAAATATATTATTATATAAAATAATAATTTTTTACAATTTATATATATTTATATCGCTAATTTAAACCTTTGTTATTCGTTTTCAATTATCCTGTAAATTCCTTCTTTGAGTCATTTAATTTAAATTAATATTTCTTGGATGACAAAATCAGTTGAAGTTCTTGGTAAAAATAATATCTTGACGTATCGGGATAATTTCCTAAATTGACTTATAAATGTCACATCGATTTTTCATAATTGTTCATTAATTTTATTAACGTTTTTACTGCGTAGCATCTATGACAAAAGCATTCCCAGGCTCCAAAGCAGAAATTAAAAAAAATAAAAATTCCTCTCGCAAGATTTTCCGCTGCTTTAACACACAAGGTTGATAGAAACACGAAGAGCGTAATTAAGTTTCCTTCCAGCGCTAACTGGAATGTCAAAAATTTCTTGCTTGCTCCTTTATTTCCAATGACGCGAATAGCGGATTCTCTTGTTCGCCGTCAGCTACGAGAAACTCGTAGAAACGCGACAGCGCCAGAAGAACGCGGCTATAAGAAACAGAGGTGGAGGAGGAGGAGAACGACGAAGACGACGACGTCGACTGCTGCACAATCGAACGAGGGAGTCTCGTCTCTTTAGACCCGACATTCGCACACCGCTAAATACTCGGAGATTGATTCTTTTTATTTTATTTTTCGCTATGCCGTAATTAGCGTTTTTTCTTCCCGTGAAGTTACAGTATTGAACGGAAGTAAAGAAATCTTTACAGCGTTCTTTTAAAGAAAATTAAATGTTTTTCTTGATCCAATAAATGATAAGCTCATCGTGCGATCTTATTAGAGAAAAGTAATTTGGCTAATTAGTCAGTTTCTTTATTATTAATATAATAATAACCTGTCGAGAGTGTTAAGATGTTCGCATTTTAATGAATATTAATTTGTTATTTACCATGGCAAACTAACCACAGATCTATATAGTTCTAGATTATTTTCTATAAGGGAAGGTATAGATATTTGTTGAGTTAATAAATTGTACAATTTCATTATATAATTCATTAAAAACTTTTAAAATTAAAATTATAACGTCAATTAAAAGTCTTGGCAATTATTTAAACCAAAATAATCATTCAAAAAATAGATATTTATCCAAACGTAAATCAATTATTCATATCGCTAACGAAGGATAAATTTGTACATTTTTCAGTTGAATAACGTCCATTCACTGCATTGACAGCAAACGAAAAAATATCCAATGTTTATTTGGGAATTTTCAATCGTAAACAAAAAAAAAACTGGTATTTTAAAGCCGAGATAATTATGGTTGAAGGTTTTTAAAAAGTTCATTTATTTCGAAATATTATTCTTAAATGCTCATCAAACAAAAACTTTAATATGAAAATAACATTTAATATTAAAGGACTTAATTAACAAATTTAATACTTGATTTAACACCTTATTAATTATATATAAGCAAATCAATATAACGTCAAAATAAAATATACGTATAAATATTGTACCAATCTTCGTCACAATTTATGTACTATTCACAGTATTATATTATATAGCGCAGTGCTAAGTCCTTTCTATCGCGTTAAATCAAATAAAAAGTAAGATGGAATAAGAAAGAAATTGATGAAATTAAATTAATGTACAAATTAAGACAATGAAAAATAATAGTAATAAATAGGACTGACACAGTAATAATTTAACATGAATATTAACAAATCACATCCTTGCATACAACTAAGGGTCACCGTGAGTTAGCGCAAGGTGTCTGCGTAATGTAGTCTTGAATTTGTAGAGGAATGGAAGAAACATCACTTATACCACGAGACTGGTACATGAAATGTCCCTGTATACTTCATTCGTCTAAAATTACTGTGCTGATTCTTCTGAAGAAGAGCAGCAATCAGCAAGCGAGACCTGACTAGAAATATTCTTTTCAAGCTAGGTGAGCTCTAAGTGAAGTCTCTTGAGCCGTTAGAGTGCCTTTGACCACCAAATTAATAATAATTTCTATAAGCTCAGCAAGCTTCTGAGGATAAGCTAATTAGATTCGATCGATATAAATGTTACATTGATCTATTTACTTGGACAAAATTATTACCAGTAGCTTAACAAGCGCATCGAACGTAATTTTAATCTAGTTGCTCAAGACGCCTCATTTTACGGTAGCCAGACTGTATTCATAAACAAAATAGTTACCTGGGAGGTCAATTATCTCATTGTTTTAGTCCACGATTCTCCGAATTATTAAAACGAACTTTTAACGAATCAATTTGAGATTTCCAGATAATCTTTCTTGGGTATATTGACGCTACTTATTATGAAGACTAGTACATTAAAGAATACTAGTTTTTATTAAAGGCTCTAATAATAAAACCAAGCACTGCAGAACCTCTGATAAAGTGATGATTTTTGTCGAAGCACTTAAAAGTGCTAGTTTTTGTAGCTATTGAGCTATTGAAAATAACTAGCATTTTTCAAAAAATCCGAAATGTCGTAGCTTAGTATCGCGTCGATATTACCTTGAATTGATAAAAATTCCAAATATTTTGATTGTAATAAATTATTATTGAAAACTATACGGTTATTAATTTTTTAATCCTCTTTTACTGTGACTTCATACCTGAGAACGTTTATATTTTTTAACTTATACTCTTAAATATTTGATTCCTCATTTTCGCGAATCCCGCAATTTTTACCCCATCAGCAATAAAGAAATCCCGAATAAAGCAGGAACTTTTCCCATCAGGAAACATCACAACACACACCGTCCAATAAAAGCCACGAACTCCTTATTTCCCGCTCGCGAAACACCTCGATTTATATCCATTCTCGAGCGACAAAACGACACACCGCGGGGAGTCCTCTATCTCTCTCTCTCTCTCTGTCTGTGCTTTTCCGCGCCCTGCCTGCACCTCATGCGCTAAAAACGAGGTCACACCGCATCGCGCGCGCAGCAGAACTACCTATATATACACACGAGTTCCGCGCTGCGCGGCATCAGCCGTCATTTTTCCCCCCCTCGACGATTACGGGCGACTCTTCCGGCCTTAACGAGTCGCGGGCCCGTAAAAACCAAGGGTTTTTCCCGATTCACCGAGAGAGGCTGCCCCCGTCCGGATTGCAACCATCTTCGTCGTCGTTGCAGCTACTGCTGCTGCTGCTGTCTTTGCTCGGTCGCGCTGCGCGACGACTGCGTCGTTGACTTGGAATGAGGCTCGGAGGCGAGAGAGGAAAGGAAGCAGCAGCAGCAGCAGCAGCAGCAGCAGCAGCCTCGGGGGTTATTTTGCGCTGCTCCTCGCGGTGGGATGAGCTCGTTGAGATGAGTTTCACGTATTTTTCTCCCCGCGTATAACCGCGGAAGATGCTCGCGAGCTATAGCTGCGTTATGAGAGAGGCTGGCTCGTCGTCGTCGTCGTCTACTTTGATTTTTCATGCGGGGAGAGAGGGAGAGCGCTCAAGTTTTATTCGCGCTGGTTGTGCATTTTTATCGAATTGTTGAGCGCTTCGGCTTTAATGCTCTAGCTTTCGGGGGAAAGTTAATCTGTTTGCTCGGTAATACTGATGAAACATATTTCGGGGAAATTCGTTAATATATCGATGGAGGATTTTTATGTGTATTTTTACTGATTGTTAACACTGGCTATACGGTTGAAAAAATAAAATTCACCTTTCGAAACTCGCATAAAAAGAATTTTGCGTTGCATTGTTTCAGTTTTAATGCTTCAGTATTTCCGTACAAATGAAACAGTCCAGTACTAATAAAAACACATGAAACTCATTGATATATGAATCTGTACTCAATGGACTATTTTGCGTATTTTGTGGATTGCTAAATAATGCTGAATTAATTTCTAATAACTCTTGTTAAAAAGTTTTTTTACTGTATTATGGTTAATAGTTTAGTGTACCTTATGTTCTTTTTATTCAGCTATAACGACGTATTCAAAAATAAAAGAAAATTTGTATGTTTATGTAATTTATCCATAAATTTGTAATGGAAATAATCTTATAATCTGATAAATTAAAAAAGAATAATCTGGTAACTCCCAGTAAAGTGACCTGTCTTTCTTGAAAAGACGTTATATTGATTGGCTTCAGTAATTGTATGCTAATTGAACTTAAAACTGTTGTTTTGAATTAATTATGTTAATTTCATATGTTAGGAATCATCGCTGGAGAGGATTTTGATTGAATACATCAGTAAAATGAAAGACATTACGAAACCTCGCCAGCTTATTTACTAAGACAAAAAAGGCTGGTACAACGTAACGGTACACTTTTTTCGAGAACCATATACTGTATTATTGAAAGCAGTATCATAAAAAATGATCGTGAAACAAGATCGTAAAAAAACAATCAACGATCAAGTTGGACTATTCTCATTTATCAATAAAACTACTATAGAGTTAAGTTGGCTGGCTGTAAAAGAGTTTTTACGCTAGTTTATCGGATGCTACCATTCCCAACAGTACATTTCATGTCTGCAGAATCTAATGTTATTTAATTATTAAATAAAACTAGAGAAAATTCTTTGCATAATATTTTAAACAAATATCGTGTAATATTTGTAAACGTAGCTTTTATAATTATCGATTTTCATCAACTCCACCCAACGATAGTCACTACGTTCGGTAAAGATGGGCGCAAAGCAACGTTCATTGAATTCATTATTTTTTCCATGTAGCAATATTAAAGGTGATCAAATTAACCGACAATTCCCGTAAGTTTATTACCGCGGCAGCAACAGACACTGTCACGCTGTCCAAACCCGACGTTTTTCCCGCGAGCACACTGCAGTGCACCGCTCCAACGAACGCACACGAAAAAAGAAAAACCCTGCAACGAATATACAAAAAACAATAAAAAAGAGCGAACACTTTACACCGCCCAGTATTATTAAAATCCTTTTCAATAAATTTGTTTGTTGTTTGTTTCAGGTAAGTCACTCTCACGCCACCTTCTCAATGTCACCGCGTACAACGACTCGCGCTTCGCGTATCAGCGAGAAATTCATTGGACGTCGTACGCGCGCGCGGGCGCGCGGGTAAGTCAACTTTCATTAAAAAACATATCAAATGTTCGCGCGAGCCTGAGAGAAGAGGATAGCGCGGCGTCGAGGGAAAAAAAATCGCGGGCGCGCGAGCGCGAAAAAAATTCAAAGAGCCCGTCAAGGCCATAAAACGTCAAAAGTTATCGCGCGTCAAAAAGTTTCCAGCTCGCTGTCTCCCAAAAGGCCGGGCGCGATGCTGGTGCGACGGCGAGAGAAAAAAAAGAACGAAAGAGAGAGAGAGAGACAGCCGCGCGTGAAAAAAAAGGGACCAAATAAAAATAGCGTGGTATAAAAAAGAGAGACAGAGGCGAGTGTAACGAAACGAAAAAAAAAATAGGGAAAATAAAAGAGAATATTGCCCATCGCGATATTTCGGGAGGGAGCGAGGCGCGCGGGCGCGGGCGTTCGCCCGTGAAACGTTCGTTACACATTTCCTGAGTTAGGCATTTAAATGAGGGGGCGAGCGAGCGAGCGCGAGGATGGCCCTTGTCTCTTTTGTGGCAGATCAAAGCCCAACGCTGAGACAGCGAACACATACACGGAGAACGGGAAGCGACGAGACAGAGATAGAGAGAGAGAGAGAGAGTGAGAATGCGAAGGGACGACGTGTGGGTATACGTGTAACACATCGAGAGGAATAATGGCCGTGAGGAAACGTGAGAGGAGACGACGACACGACGGGCGAAAAGAGGATGTTGCTGTTTCGCAATTATACACGAGAGAATATTTAATGTGATTTCGCATTGTTTTGCCGCGAAGAATGCGAATACAATGTCAAGGATCGCGGCGCATGTGACGTCCGTTTCAGAGAGGAGCACAAGAGCCAAGGAGTTGGGAGTTGAAAGGGTTTTTTCAAATTCGTCACGTTTTTGTAATTTCTTCATTTTATGGCATAAAGGAGGTCGAAATTCTTTCTCACTTGATTATATATGTGCTGAACATGGTGTTTTTAGTTAATGTTTCTTTATGTAGAATGCGATGATAGTAGTTATATCAATGGCATTCAGATCCTTTTGAGGTTAATATTCACTTAAGCGCTCAATTAAGGATACATTCTTTACAGCGAACACATTACAAAGTTTCTGTTTTTCTCTTCTTAGTGATTGCAATGTTGAATGTCATTTAAGATTGGTCTGTGTGTATATATATATATATATATATATATATATATATATATATATATATATATATATACTAATACACATTTTAAAAGTCTAAAAATTCTTAAAAATATTTTAATATTTTTTTTCAATGTATACCTCTATAGTACTGAACTGTACGTCCTGCGCGAAGCAATATATTAGTATACATAACGACATTCATGCTAATTAATAAAATATATTATCTTATATTCATAAAATCTGTTTTAGTAAATAGACGAAACTTAAAATTATATTGAATATTTCATTCATTCACTGAAATTAAAGTCATAAAAAATTTAAATTATTCAGAACTTAGTAGTGAAATGACTACTTAACCCTTTATACTTTAGTACTCATTGTAGTATATTTGTTACAACTACAGATGAGTTTAATTGGTAAGTTTTATCGGAAAGTTGCACTTAAAAGTTCAAAATGTAAATGTATGTTCAAAATGTATGTATCCTTATATATAAAAATGATTATCTTATATTTTGAAAGACTTATTTATTTATTTTTATATAAGAATTAGAAATAGGTAGTTCCTTTGCGATTAATACAAAATTTCGGTAATAAGTAGAAAAGGTACGACTTCAGTAGTAACAGACAGTTTATCAACTAATAAAGTTTCTCAAACTATCACCATTTCGCATCCTATAGATAAATCGCACAACAATACAGCAAGCGATAAGCGATTCTGCCGAATTTCGCCTCTAAAAAAACACCTGCGCACCGCAATAGCCATACCGAAACCTAATGTTATATGACTACAGTAACTACAGCAGCAACGCCATAACGACCTCGTTAAAAGCGCACTATCTAACTTTTATCGTGCATTCGATTATTCTAGCCCCTGCCACGTCGCTTTGCAGCACTTTCGGGACTCATAACGTGGAGCCTATAAATGAGTAATTCTCAAAAATGTTGATTATTTTTCACGTAATCGCCGTGGAATAGATATATCTTTGTACAATTTGGTCTGTAATTATAATTTTCCTAGGTTATATCACAATTAACTTCACTTAAGGTACAAAAATCTTTTAAAGGCAGTAAATTAAAATCTATAAAATATGCAGTTGGTCAGAAATATACAAAATACTAAGTGACACGTTAAACAAAAAACTTAAGGGACACATTTGCCACCGTAGAATGTAGTTCAATGCATACGTTTCATACCATCATTTGGAAGCTTAATAATTGAATTTGTAAACATCAGATTGTCAAAATTAAATATACGTATGTTACAGAAAATTATGCAGGCAGCTGATTAAAGTACCTATAAAAGCTAAAATTATTAAACTATTAAGTTTCGTATACTTCATTGTAAAACGTGCGCAGAAAACACAAAAACGCAGCATTCTATAAAATCACCCACGTATAATGCACGCACTCTTCAGAGTCCCGTCTGCTTCCTCTATGCACCTCCAGCGCTTGCAACTTCATTCTCCCTCTCGTCTTGCCTCCTTTCGCCCTCTATACATTTTTTCGCGCGTGCACTCTCGCAAAAGCTCCATACACCGGCAAGCTTGCGCGAAATCCCGCCGGCTGCATCCAGCTATTTAGCACAAAGCTCGCGAGGGCCTTTGATACAACGCGTAAGGAGCTCGTCGCGCGCTAATTATTCCGGCTTTCTTCGGCTCGGCCTTTTTCTCCTTGTATCTCCTCCGCGTTGCTTTGCTCCTCTTCCCCGTCCGCGTCCTCGGCTGCGCCCTTTGAGCTGAGCGCGCACCCGCCAGAATTCGTAATTAGATTTTTGCGCCTGGGCCCCGTCGCACCTCTCGCCTCCCGCGTAATTACTAATTAAACGCTTGTTTGCCTTTCGGCAGAGGGCATTACGTAATTACGCACACACTGGGCGTTCATCGAAGCTCTCGACAATATTGCGCGCGGAAGTCCGTGCGTCGCGCGGCTACACGTACATGCGCAGTTTCTCCCGGGGAAACGCGCGCGCAAGGTACGCGTACACGTGTGCGCGAGCTCGCGTGCCGCATGCCAGTTTCGAGTGTATATATTTACGCGTGTGCGGAGTGTACAGGAGCGCGAGAGAGCGCGGTCTGCATGCGTATGCACAGGTGGTATCGACGAGGCTGCGGCAACGGCGTTGGTATATACTGCTGCAGCTCTCTCCTCGCCCGCACCCCACTGCCGCCCGTTAACCCGTCGTTATAATTGTCCCGTTAAATTGAATAACGAGACGCGCGATTTGTGTGTAATTCGAGGCGCTTATTAGCGCGGCTTAATGATTTCCTCGCGTGACAACAAGAAATACACGCCGTGTGCGCTATATGTGTATATATATGTACGTACACACACATACATACACAGACACACGTGTAGGAGAAGCGTGCACAGCGCGGCCTTGAAAACGCCGTGGAGCCGCGCCGCGCCGTGCCGATCGAGATCCCGATTTGCGGGTGCGCGTAGCCGTCGACGCGACTGACCTACTTGATTAAAAAGTGTAATGCGAGGGAGAACGAGCAGCGCGCGTCGCATCTCTTTTCTCTCGCGGACGTGTTTCGCGCCGATAGTAGAATGAGAGAAAATAGAGAGGGAGGGAGGGAGGGATGGAGTCTGACGTGCGCACACGCACGCGCGTGTAGTTTGTTTAAGGCTGCGGTGACCGTAAGGTCTTGCTCAAAAGTTAGTTTTTAACTTGATATATCGATGAAGATTCAGTATAAGACGTGCTTTTTCGATTTTGGGGTTGGCGAATCGATGGGAAGAATCAATAGTCAAAAATATACGTTTTTTGTATTCAAAAATTATGGCTTATCCCGTGCATGAAAAAAAATGAATTTTTATTTTATTTAACTTTACAATAACTTGTTTTGTTCGGTGTATTATTTTCCAGCGATGTACAGGTATTTTTTTTAATTGATTGATTCTTTTTTTTTTAATCCTTTTGAGCGTTCTGCCAAGATATCTCGTACAAATATTTTTTATTTTAAATTTTAATTTAAAATTTTTAGTTTTATTTCTGATTTGAAATCAGCGTCCTAGAAAACTTTAGAAACGATGTCGTTCATTTTACAATTATAAAATGAATAAGTTGTGAATTTTGACATTCATACGTACAGTAGACTCTCGAAGTATGGTCGCTCGATTCCACAATAATTTAATATTGTGTCCGTGCTAGTTTTATAAACTGTTTTATAATTTAAATAATATTAAATAATGTTTTGATTACAAAAAAGTTATGTAGATACTTATTGCTTGTAAACGTTGGCCATAATTTTTTCCAAATAATTAACATTTAGTGATAGGGGAAAATCGTACAGTATGAACACTCAGAGCTATTTTGGCTGTAACTTTTCATTAAAACAATGATAATTGATTTTCCAAAAGAGGATTTATTTCTCCAACCGTACATTTCAAAGAAAAAAATTGGCTGAGAATTAAAAGATATTTATACTGAAAGCTTGTTTATCCTGTACAGCTATCCCCATACACTGTAAACTTTACTTTATTAAAATCAATTTATTATAAGAGGATTGTAAAAGTAATTATGTTTACAGCTTTATAATGTAGTAAAAGACCGAAAATTGTGATTCCCTGAATTACAAAATTAAAGGTCCACGACCGAAATTATGGAGTTGTAAGAAGTGCGCGCAACCAATTTGGCTCGAATTTTGTATCGCTATCATGACATACTAATCTTTTATCGAATGAACTCTTAACCCCTGCGTAACAAAACCTTGCCAAATCTCAATACAAGCATACACCAAAACGCCGGATTATTTCCGCTTGCCCCAAGCAGTCGGTATAAATCCATCTGAAATAAAAACCTAACTTTCGACACGGATTGTACCTCGGAGCAGAACCTTAAGTTATCGGATCGGGTATTATAAGTGCGAGGAATGCCGTGGCTAGAGTGGCCGGGCAGCGTCGGCGCGGCGAGTCGAGTGCGAGAAAAGTGGCGCGCGCGTAGTATATAGTGGAATTGATTGGTGCTCAGGCGGGTGGGGGGGAGCGGAGAGAACAATGATGATGGGGATGCGAGAGGAGGTAACGAACTGCGACAAATCGGCTCCCGCCGCCGCTGCGCGAGGTTAGCGGCTTGTGCTGTTGCAATTTAGAGGGACCGGTTGTGCTGCTGCTGCTGCTACTGTGGTTAATACTGTAAAAAATGTTTTTGTTAAATTATCGCTACGTTCAGAGTAGGTTATAAATCGGCCTACGCTCGACGTGGCGAATTTGCAAGGGTGCTTATGAATGCGTTAGAAAAATGGTACCTGTTAACATAATGGTTATTTGAGGTTAGGTTACAAAATACTGTAAGATAGTCATCGAAGAAATAGAGCTTGAAGAGACTTTTATCGTAATGTACTATTTTGTGTAATTATTTGGAGGAAGACTATTTTATTTGTATTGTAAGAATACTTTAAAAGTTTCGTTTGTCTCTAAAAAGTACTATCGGGGATTGCTTTATTTCCTAAAAAAGAGGGGAAAAGCTGTCGAGTTATGACCAGAATTAAAAATTGGCATATTAGGTAAAAGCTTTTTTGGAAAACACGTTGAACGTCACAAAATTGACTTTTCTACTTTTATACTGGTATTTGTTTTTAGTATCAACTCCACTGTACTGTCATTCAGTGTCAATAAACAAAGTAATCCAGAAAAAGAATCTGCATTCTGAAGCGTCGTATTTGCAAAAAAATAGACTTTTGGAAGTCGAAATTATTGTTTGTTTTTCTTTGATTTTGAGCATTTTTGATGACTACTTTCGGCACCTTCTCGTTTTACATTTATCGAATTTAAAGATATTGAAGTTTTAATTTCGATTGAATTTCTGTGCGATGTTAATATTACGATAAAAGATTATACTTGTACTAACCACTTTACTACTTTCAGCGTGAATATTTTACAAATACGGTTAGTAAATTTCCTACGATCCGTGTGTAGTTTAATTTCACGAACTTTTATATCACGAATTTTCTAGTAAATTTTAGCCACATAGAGAATGAAAGCCCTAATTTAATTTAATTTAAATATTTTGTCTTGTAAACGTACTATCGCGTAGTGATTTTACACATCTATTTTTTATAAGGTAGTTAGTGTATCTCGGCGCGTAGGTTTAGTACAGATTGAAATTTATCCATGTCGATGTGCTTTGATTATGTGCTAGATTAGAAGTGTGTTTTACGCGTTGAAAGACCTTTTTATCTTATACTTAGATTTGATTTAAAATGTGACTTAGACCAGTACTATTGAGATGTCAACAAACTCGTTATATAGTTAAAATTTTGTAAAAATTCTTAGTTAGTGCTCTCGTTACGGTTCATTGGAGCGACGCGTTATTTGTGTGGTACTAAATTTAGTTAATGACGTAGTTCAATAAAGAAAGCTCACCAAGCCGCCAAACACGTTGGGCGACTTAATTGCAAGTGTTGCTTTAATACGCAATTGTTAACCTAATGAATGTTTACGGTTTATCTACAAACTTCAATAACGACATCGTTATATTTCGCAACATTCTTTAAAACTCTCGACCGACTCGTTATCGGGGTCTCATCTTTTTATGCCGAGTCGTTCACACATCAACGCCTCCGACGGTATAAATTTCCGAGCGATCCTCTAGATTTTGCTGCTGGCACAATTTTTTTTCCCCCGACAACCTTAAGCATCCCAGGCTCAAAGGACGCATTAGCGCGGAAATCCTTTAAAATGTTCAGAGAGGAAGAGTGAGAAAGAAAGAGAGCGAGAGAGAGAGAGAGAGAGAGAGAGAGAACAGAAATCAGGAAGCCCCGAGTGGTTTTGATTCAGCGACCGCCTGATTTCTGGCAAATTGGACGCGCGCTCTATCTCTCTTCTTCGACAGATCGCATCACTCCAAGGGCGCCGTCTTGAAAATTTCTCGATTCTCCTCCTTTCGCGATGCAGTCGATCGGACGACTGGCGTAGCGCGAGTATATCCGGAAATCATTTTCGGCGTTGGCCTGGTTGTTGAGAGCTTCTTCTTCCTTTTGTGACATTCGAACCTTTTTCAAGAGTTATGCATTTTGTAAGATTTGCACGTTTTCGAGCAAATAAATTTGTTGAAGTTTCCTTTTGGTTGAATTGAGAAGAAAAATGTGAAAATACATGAAAATGGAATGCGATGTTATTAAAAATAATGTTAATTATCTATAAAATCAAGATATTCGGAGGGATTAAGTACACTGAGTAATTAGCAATTCTAATTACGTTAAAAACTATATACAAACATTATTTAAATAATCTTTATTATTTGACATGGAATAAATCGGTATTAAGCTAGTCTGTGAAAAAGAAAAATAATATAAATCAAAGGTTTTTGTTTACGTTTAAAATAATTCAGTTTTTTCTGTATTATTATTATATAAATACGAAAATAAGGTTCTATACATCAATAGAGTTTTTGAGTGTCCCAACTTCACAAGTTGCTTTTTCATGAACTATTTTACCAAAGCCTAGAATTTAGACATAAAATTATCCTTACGAACATAAAATTCAAGAATCTAAATGAAACTTTGAGGATATACTTTAATGGATTTCAAACATATAGTCATTGTGTTTGAAATTAACATACTTTAAAGTTTATTTATAATAACAATTATAAATAAAAATAATGTATTTTTATCAATTTTTATAAAGCGATCTATTGTTGTTCTTAGCTACGAAAACATTTTAGAACTATTTCTTAGAACTGCAGGTGAATGTGCTATATACAATGACTAATTAAATAATTCTAAATATGTTGGATAAATACATTTGTGAGCAGATAAGTGACTTCATATTATGACCACAAATATCCCATACAAGTCCCGCAGTTTACAAAAATAGAAAGTATAAATCAATGTAATTTCACTATAAAAGACCACCCCAATGATTTTAAAATACCAAAGCTTAATTCATACGATAACATTAAAGAGCTCGGGGTAAATGCATAAACAGCATTTTTCACAAATCAATCTACCTACATCGTTCAAACAATCAAACACCGTGCAACAAACGCTAATGTCCAAATAAACTCCGCAGTTCGCATTGAATATCCCATCAGTTCCACTATTTATCTTGCGCCGACGGTAAAATAATCGCCTCCTCCCCTCGGCCCGCGCAAAGATAACAAGTTCGACAGTACGTCCGCGCCATTCTTTATTGGCCACAAATAACCGAGCATAATCGAAAAGCGTTATTCATGCGGCGGCGGCTATGGTGTACTCCGCACACACCGGCCATTCTTAAATCTCTCAAGTATACACCTCGTCGCCCGTTATAAATGCCCCTGCCATCCGAATCAATTTCCTCGCTACATCATCGGAGCGGCAGCCAGTCGAGGCCGAGGATATACAGCGCGCCTCCCATTAACCCGAAGAATCAACTTGTCTTCACGGCTGTCACCGATCGATCGCCCGCCGGTATATAAATAGTCAGGGGGGGGCTCTCTCGGGGGGGACTTTATTGAATTACAAAAGAAACGAGCGCGACGATTAGAAGCCGAAGGGATTAATAATCGAGAGAATATCCGCGCAAACTAGATTGACGGCCGGGCTGGATCGAGTTTAAGCCGAGCCTCGGTGTTTTTATCGGCCGATCTTCTCTAGCTTGAGACTCGGAGCGTTTGTTTTTCTTGCGTTCGCGGGGAAATTGAAAATGTGCATAAATCAAGGGTTAATTACAGTTTTTACGTTGTATTTGTTTACAGAGTATCGTTAGCATAAATCAGGATAAATTTGAACTTTTTCTTTGGTGATCCGCTGTTAAGTATGGAGAAGCAGCATTTTCAAAAACTTTTTGTAATGCAGCTCGGTAGTGAGTGGTGGTTAAGGAAACTGGTCGCTGTTGAAACTTGAAAAACAAGAACAATATTTTGTGATTAACAAACTATTTACATTTTATAAAGTCTTAAACTTTGCTTATCAAATATTGGCATTTCAACGATTAATTTAAGCCTTAATTGATAGACTAAATCTGTATGTTAACACTTGTATTGTTGATAGGGTTTCCCTTGAATCATGGATCAAGTGGGCTGAATATTTTATTTAGTATGTACTCGAAAGTGTGAAATGTAGTTTCTGGAAAATTAGAAAGATATTTAATGACTTCGTTGTGAACTTTTAATAATTTTTAATTAGTTTGTTTTTTATTTGTGATAAACATAGCCCAAAATAAATTCAAATAACTTGTTATTTATTTACTTGTCATTTATTTACTTCTCTTGATATATAGTTATCCGTTCTAGAAAGTTCCCAAAAACTCTATCAAAGGGTAAATTTTGTTTACAAACGAGGATTTTCAACAAGGAATTATAAAATATTACCAGCAAACACAAAATATTTAGGTCCAACGAAGCTTACATTTTACCTCGAAGTACCATTATTAAGCAAGAATAGTTTCAAACTGCATAAATGTAACGAAAATAAGTATTTACCCAATCATAAAATATCATTGTTGGTATTCAAACTGTATAAGCAATGACCTATACTCCCGAGCTCGAGTAAATTAAATCTCCTGGTCAGTAATTAGTTTTCTTTAGCAACAAGAATCCGGAATGGCCGCATTACGCGAATTGTTATGGACTTCCAAATAGCTTCTGGAGCCTCGGTCGGCCTGAGTTAATGCGGAAATTCCCAAAATTTAAGCCGTCCTTTTGTTACTCCGTAGCGGCGCGCTGGGCGAAAAATCTTTTTTTGCAAAATTTAGCACGCCGTAATTCGAGTTTGGAAACGAGCCAGGCAGCAAACTAAAAAGAAACGAAAGAAAGATGAAAAAAAAGAAGAAGGAATATTCATCCCAGCGCAGAATCGATGCGCATAAAGTACCGAAATGATGATATTTAAAGGCTTCGAAATGGCTTTCGCGCCGCGGTCCGCCCACGCGTATTTATCGAAAAATTATGGACTTCTAAATTAAAAGCTCCTTTCTTTTCCTCCCTTTTTTCCTCCTCCCCATACAAAGTATCTCTATCAATTCGAATCGTCATACACGCTGCACACTCGTTATTCCAGTTTGCCGGGCGCGGACGCGTCGCGCGCGTCTCGTAACTTCGGGCTTTTCGGCCGTTCGCTTCGCAATCATCGCGGGACTCATTCAAGAAACTTGGCGTCGTCGTCCCCCAAGCTAGCTCGTGAAATCCTCGCCTCTCAACCGGACAATTTTTCCAATAGTCCACTGCAGTTCGGGCATTATTTTCTATCCCGCGCGCTGCTCGGCTCGCTCGTTTCGCGGGGCCTAAAGAGCAAGTGCGCTCGCTCGCATCTTTTTTCTCGTGCAGCCGCCGCTGCTGCTGCTGCTTCTTCTTCTTCTTCTGCTTCTTCTTCTCCCTTCGCGTCTCGTTAAAAAGTTGTCGGACCGGTTGGATGCTCGTTCGCTGCCTCTCTGCTGGTCTACGACCCGAGTAAGAGAGAGAGAGAGAGAGAGAGGAGCCGATCCCTGCGCCGCTCGGGATGAGAGAAAGAGAGGGAGACGGTGAACGAGCTTCTTCTCTTCCTTCTTTCTCGGTCTCTCTCTCTCTCTCTCTTCTTCTTCTGCTTCTTCTTTGGCGTGCACGTTTTCAATTGCGCGCGCTCGCGCGATTCTCTAGCAACAGGTCGCTTTCTCGCGCCCCATTATTCGATAATTCGACGACGCGAGCGATTGTTTCTGCGACTACGCCCTCTGTGCTTTCTTTCTTTCTTTCTTTTTGCTCATGCTGTCGACTTTTATGATTTCTTGTATATAGATGTAGACTGCGGGCATTGGTGGCTCGATGAACATTTTTGCGATATAATTGATTGGGGAAAGTTTATTGTACTTTTTATTTTAAAGAATTTGGATTAATTTGGGAATTACTTTTCTTATTCTGTGTCACAAGATGTTGAAAATACTATATTGGCAGACATTTTGTTGGCACAAATAAGAATCACGTAGTTAAGAAGGTAATAGTCTCCATGTTATGTATATTCTTATGAATTTATAGGGTCGTTGATTCCAAATCTGGGGTCAGATATACAAAATTCTAAATGATGGATCTAACGTGGATCATAATTAATGTGAGACAAGAAATATAATTGGTGTAAGATGTAATCATGTCATGATTGAAATAATCAATAAACATTCATTTAGAAATATACTTTCAATATAAATAACGTCTAATTTGTCTCTATATACTTTTGTCCACTTGTATAAATTGTTCAACCAAAGAATATTTTACGTACGAATTTTTATACAATAAAGTAGTAATAATATTCTTCATTTTATGACCAAAAAAATATATATATCATCGTTTATTTGTTATACTTTATGATTGGGAATTTTGATTAAATTTCTAGAACTCGAAAACTATTTGAGATAATTACATGAAATTTTTACTGAAATTAGTTTCATATAAAACTAACTATACATATTCTATAGAAAAAAACAATATCCAAAACTTATCTTCATTAATTCATAAAATAGCATAAATCATTATAATTGAAACTATATTTTACTATAGAAATATAGGAGAGATTTGAAATACTGAATCGCGAAGTACAATGAGACTGCTGCGATAATTAGTTACCAAACAGCCTTACCTCTTTATCTTTTCTAAATTTTATGGCAATAATTCGCATAATATACAATTTATATAGGACTAATATGCTATATAATAGAAAAAAAGAAATATATAACATTCAATGTAATTTTTCACTTATTAACAGGTTACGGGCGGCTAATATATAAGCCGATATTTTCAATTATCTACAAAATTAATTAAAATTTCAGACTTACGATAAAAACTCGATATTTCTACCTGTGTCTAAGATCTTAAAGAATTCAATAACTGGTTGCATACAATTGTTTATTAATTTTTAGATTTACAATAAGACAAAATGCAAATAAATTTACGTCAATTTGTGACACGTGTTCATCACACTGCCCTCAACCTGTTAATCATGCTTTGAGAATGCAAAGTATTTTTTATTATAATCTTTAAAAACGAAAAAGGTTTCTGAAAATAGAAATCAATTGAAATTAAAAGTTTAAATTCATGTCGTGAATTTCAACACTTCAACTGGCGAAAAGTGTCATAGGCAGCGGTAATTTTTTATACACTGACACAGTGGAAAAATCCCTTCTATCCCGTGTATCCTTCTGAGTTTGTACTTAATATATACATAAATTTAAATTACAAACACATTTCATTTCAAATTTATTAAATGTATATATCTTCTGACATGCAAAAAGGCAACTCATTCATCATAAATGCAGCGATGAAGAAATACCAACCGATATTTATCAAGGGCTTTTGTTTATCGTCAAAATCAACCTCCGCGCGCATACATACATCGACCCACTCGAGTATAATCGAGTAAAAACCCTGGATATACATTTCGACAACCCATTTGAGGCAGCTCTCTCTCTCTCTCTCTCTCTCTCGTTCGTTCTCCTTAAAAAGGTGCGCCCTGCAAGTACCAGTCATTGGACTCTAATGCCTCTCGCACGCGCTCTGCTTTTGACCGCGGCCCGTCGATATTTTTTCGCGATCCGCCGTTCCTACGTAAGCGCATCCAGGTTTTAAAGGCGATACGCGGCTGCAGCAGCGACGAAAAGAATAAGGACGAACAAGCGAAGAGAGAGAGAGAGAGAGAGAGAGAAGAAGCAGAAGAAGAAGAGTCAGCAGCAGCAGCACAAGAATAAAACAAAAGAAGGGAAAGAGAGAGGGAACTGCTTTAATGGGGTTTAATTGGATTTTGAGTTTTTACGGGCTTACAAAACCAAGTTATTCGAGGAATTCGCGACATTAGCGCGCAATGTCCCGGGCGCGCGCGCTCTCTCTCTCGCTCGCTGCGGCGCATAAACCTCTCGATATGCGGGGACCTCGCATGGCATTCGAGAAAGAGAGAAAGAGAGAGAGAGAGAGTGAGAGAGAGTGAGTTTCGGCCTTCTCTCAATTGAAATAGGGGCGTGCCACGCACGCATGAGCGACCCCGTGCTCTTCTCTTCTTCTTCGTCTTCGTCTTCTTCTTCGCTCTCCCTCTCTCTCTCTCGATCCTCTCGTACGTCGGCTTTCCTCGTCGCTTTACCCTTCATCTCCGGCGTTTCCACTCTTTCCCCCTCCCCTACCTTCTTAACTCGTGGCTCTCGTGTTTTTAGTCTTTTTGTTTTACTCCTCTTTCGTCGCGCGCGCTCGCTCGCGGCTCCTCTTCTGTCTTCGAGCCTCCTTCGGTAAGTCCTTTCCATTTATCGTCTTTGCCCCTTTCTCCCTGCCTCTTACCTTCTTTCCCTCTCTTTCTCTCTGACTCTCTTGCTTTCTACCACTGTCTTGTTCGCCGTCATTTTTTTTTCTTGGTATCAGCCAAATCATCAGAATTATTTTATTTTTTAATTTTATTTACTTAAGGTGGATCTCTCCAGTGCTTTTTCAAAAATTTTGCATACAGTTTTTTATATTCAAAAATTTTAGGTTTTACTTTATAATATTAAAATATGTTATGCTCCAAAGATTTATTTTTACGCAGTATAAATAATTGCACATCCTTATGTATTAAGAATTGTTATATTATAATATTGCTATATACAAAAAATGTTTGAACAATATTAACAAAATGAATAGTATTATTGTTAACAAGTATTACACAAAATTTTAAATTGCTAAGGATCACTATTTATGTATAATATCTTTTCTTTGATAAAACAATTCAACGAAATTAACTTGTGATTGTTACAAACACTTTTAATATATATGTTTTATGGTATAATAGTAGTATATAATCAACTGAATTGTTTTCAGAGTTAATAAATCTAAAAGTGAGTATTATTAAAAGATTAAATAATTAAAAATCATTAAATATTATTTTAGAGGCACATTAATCTCTTTAAAACCTAAGTAATGGTATCTAAAAATGAAGCTTCGTACTCGTACTTTATGTGAATAGACCGCAGGTGATAAGATATAGGTAGAATAGGATCAAAAATGTGTGTTATTATGATGCTGATTAACACATATTTAAATAATAACAACAAAGCAAACCTATCGTTAACATAACTTTGAAAATTAAAATGAAAGTAGACATCATTAGCTTCTATTTGAGTGATTGTACGTGTAAAAATATTGATTTGATTCCAAGTTACACTCGAATTTCCAAGTATATCGTTTTTTATGCATTTTTTAGTACCATTTTCAATTTAGTGACATTTTGAACTAAATAAATACTTTTATACGATCAACATTTCAAATTAAAACTGATGACGTCTATTTTTATTTAAATGTTTTAAGATACGTCTACATTATATACTTGTAAAGTTATAATTGTTTAAATAATTTTCCGTTCTTAACATTACAAGTCATATTTTTCATACTACTGCCTATATATTGTGACCTAGGGTCTTTCTCGTATACTACGGGTGTCAGGCTTCGTTTCTAGGTTGTAGTGAATTATCTTTAAAGTTTCATGATTTCAGGACTCGCATAAAAGTTAGTCTTCTTGTTTTAGCATTAAAAATTCATTAATGTCATATTTTGCAAAACAATACCTATAAAAAGTATGGTTTTAAACTAAGAAATAATTTTTGGGACTAGACCAGTCAAGTGTAATAACAAATTTAAAAACCACCTTATATTTATTTGAAGAATTATAGATGAAATTCATAGGTCGGATAAACCGTAAAAAGCATCTCCATATCTAACAAAATCACACTCACTTCCCATTTTTAAAAGCCAGTCCATGCAAGTAACCGCTACTTTTCATCAAAACACGAATTGTCACTTTCCTATCTCAAAGCACGTCAAACCGCGCTCGGCGCGAAAATCCTCCGCTCCACCCAACAATGATTCCGACTCCGATCCTTTCAAACTATAAAATCTCGTACCAAAAATTTCGCTCGGGAACTCCTCGCTCTCCGTTTCTCTCTCTCTCTCTCTCTTCGCGTCCTCCCCGTCATTTAGCAGCGGCAGCACAGCTCGCTCTCGCGCGCGCGCTCCACCTCCTCGAGTTTGGCAAACGAGCTCGGGAATGAGGAGGAGGAGGAGGAGGAGGAGGCAAAGAGGCGCGTAAAGACGAAGGAAGAATCGCCGAAATCTCGGCGGCAGCGGTTAGCTGAGACTAAAGGAGTCTTTTCTTGGGGCACGGGGAGACTGCGAGTGAGATTCTGACAGATTGAAAGTAAGTAACTCTCGCGGGCCCTCCTTCTTTATGCTGAAAGGTATAAAAGACCGAGGAAAGAAAGAGAAAGAGATGAGGTCGGTGGCCGGCGCGCGCCGTCTCTGCGGCCGCGGGACCTTTTTCTCGCTCTTTCTCCGCTCTCCTGCGAAAAAAAATACCGAATTTCCGTGACGCCGTCGGGGATTAACTGCACTTTTTTGCAAGCGGGCCTTTATCGGAATCCCGTATATATACAGCCGAGACGCGCGCGCGCGCGCGCGCGTTCGATTTGTATCGCTAAATAGAATGCTCGCTTTGGGGGTAGAGCTCCCCCTCCCCCCCCCCTCCCTTCCCTGTAATTACCGATTGATAAGCATTTTATCGCTCTCCGCGAGACTCCGTGCGGGGTTTGCCTTTACCCGCGCTGCAAATTATTGCCGCACTGGGAAATAGTTTCCGGGGAGTGTAATTTCTGGCTCTTCGTTTTTTCGCTCCTGGGTCGCGCTCTTTGCTTTTCATTAAACTTAACGGACAAGCATCGTAAAGTTGCTTTTGTGCTTTTTTGTTTTGCTCATTGTGCGTTGGTTGGTGCTTGTAGTGCGTTATTGCGTTTGCAATGATTGAAGTATACTGATGTGCAGTATTCGTAAAGCATTACAAATTTTAATAAACGTTGAAAATTGCAAGGAAAACCCTAAGCATAAAAATCGTTAAAAGATTCTAAAAAATTAGGCCCCCATTAAGACGTGGAGAATAGTCTTATTAAAAATATATCTCACACCATCATTTACTATTTTTTTTAGATAAATTCGAAAAACAAATTTCAAAATATAAAATATAGATTTTCTTGAGTAGTCCAAATGGAAACCTGTATATTTCTTGGTGTACTTACTACAACTTTTTGAGAGTCAAATTGAGCAGGTTAGATTTTTTTAAAGTCTTACTTTATTAAAAATAGGTACCCTTAGTTAATTTTAAAGTCAAAATTCATGGAGTAACTTTTTTATATTTATAATATGCTCTCTAAATCTGTGAAAATCACTATGAATAGTCAACCCTAGTGTGCGAGAGAGTATGTGTCTTGTATGTAGGTGTGAGCTTATTATCAAAAACCAATATAGTCTGCGTTATTTAACTCTGCCTATAAGGTGGGAACGAGTAGAGCTAATGTAGGAAAGGCATAGGTCGCACAGGAGAAGGATGCGTATTTTTGGACGGGGCCATCACTGCCTATAGAGATTGAAGAAGCTTAACGGCTTCTCTCTATGCGTTTCGTCCCGGGTTCGCCTACTGGACTCATCAGTAAGGCTGTTGTAGACAAACCCTGTCATAGACTTCTAGGTACTTGCGAGAAAGCTGGACTAATGGCTGGGTTGAGTTGGTGGAAGCTGGTAGCCGCGTAGTGGTGAAACGCCGGAACTGGAGTGAGACCCCACATAGCTAGCATTCATAAATAGAAATGTCCATAACCGTAGTGAATGATAGTGACAACTTAAATGTATAAACTTAACTATCACTTGCAATTCCGTCGGTTATTTCTATAAGCTTCTTAAACTTAATGTTGTATGACAAGATATGCAATCCAGTTAACGTCTAGCAACTAGCTTGGAATATGCACTCCAATGAACATTAGAATAAGAGAAGTGCTGCAACAATGTACAATAGACTATGCAGAAAGCAAGCGTATTTATTGTCTACACAATAGTACAATCGTCAATAAATGGCAAGTAAATAAAATCTGTTTCCACTAATACTAGATCGAGGTTATTTTGTTTTAAATTATTTAAATTATTTGATTACTACTTTACTAGTTATAAAAAAAGAAATTCTATGTTTGGAGAATTAAGTTAAAAATCTATTTTAGCTAATACCTAACATATTTTTATTATATCACATGATGTTTTATTTGGAAACTTTGAAAAGTTAGAAATATTATTGAAATAAAAGGAGATATAGCCCTTGAGTTTAAATTCGTCTTTCAACTTAGAATAAGAATATATTTACCTATTCTAAGTCATTTTTACTTATTCAGATTTCTTAGAGTGAATTCAAGAGATTATAACTGGTCAATTTATTTTTATCTTTATTTCGTATTCATGACCTAAGCATATTTATTTGAAATAGTAATAAAACCTTAAAAACCATAATTCGATCAATTTCTCTTTTAAAACCTTTTAGTGCATCAACAAATATACAGGTATCCATTATGACCATTAGGTTATTTCACTTAGAGTAAAAGGTAATTTACTTTATTTATTTGATCCTCACACCGTCATTTAAACTATCAAAACATTTGTTCCCAATCCATTTTCTTCCAGCGTTTGCCATCTTTTGCTCCAAGTGAAATAACCTAATTGAAGGAGATCTAACGATCTTAAAATTTAAAAAGTACTCTTCATTTTAAGCAAAGCTCTTAGATGAGTTTTCAGATAGTTTAAATCGCACGTTTAAAACGCACGACAAGTGAAACATTTTACGAATAGTTTGTATACGTAGAACATTATTTATTCATTAATGTTATTTTCTATACAGTTTTTCATAGTTCTAATAGTTTACAACGTAATTCATAAAATTAAAAAAGTACACAATTCAAGATATCCTTTTGTGAAATTCTTCATAACATAATTATTTTAATGTGCCCTTAATTCGTTCTTTATAAAACAACCCAGTGCGCGGAACAACTTTTGAGTTTAGACTCCGCGAGTCTGAGAAACCTTTCATTAAAGGAATTATGGCAAACTAACATGTGAACAGTGAAGTCGGCCACCTGCAGTTAATTAACATAAGTCTTAGTTACAGAGATAGCAGCTGTTGCAGTGGTACTTTCTGGATATGCAATTAAAATTATACGTTGCTTAGCACAATTTCTATCAACCATTTTTATTTTGTTATGTTTTCATTTATATCATTCTCGCAATAATGACTAGGCTTTTTTCAAACATACAAAGGAACTCTTATTGCTCCACTAAAATCCAAAACTTAATATTTGAATAATCAAAGTAAATAACTTAAATGAACAACCTTGGAAATGATTTATTTGTTTTGTTCCTCCTCCTGCGCCACTTGTTCGGCGCTTCAGGCCCGCTTATGCTCTTTCTCAAAAGCGCCAGCCTAAGCGCACTCGAAAGTTTCAGACAGGTGCGCGCGGGGAAACATCGCAAACAAATGACTTGTGGTTTTATGAGTAATAGTTTGCTTTGTATGCTGGAAAATTATATTTGTTTTATTTCATTGGAAGATGAATCCTAGAATTGAGTTTAATTTTTTTTTATTTGATCGGCATCAAAAACACTAGCATATAGAGAATCTAACACGATTCATGGAACAATCCGAATTTTGGAAATTGGTGTCACCTTGATAATTCAAATATAGATCATGTCAGAGCCCGGATTCTTACATTTATGTCTCAAATACAGATAAACATATGGGGAAACAATATTTATTATATTTCAATGATAATTTATAGTGAAAGCAGAAACGATAAAATATTGTTTATCATATCGTATATCAATTATAAATGGTCAAAAGTATCGAACTGCCCATCCTTTGATGATTATTTATGTTTGAATATATATGTACAGATTACTGTTTTGTAATTAATCTTTAATAATTAAAATTGTTTTAATTTTTTATGAGTTTAGTCCGTTTGATTCGAAATTCTATGATTCAAAATACTTGATAATTCAAAATTTTATGATTCAAAATGTTTGATAATTCGAAATTAGTGTCAGAATTCCTAAACTTCAAATCATCCAGGTTTGACTGTAATTAATATTCACACACCTAATACTGCCAAGAATGCCGGTGTAATGATCGCAATGTCACAGCTTTGAAGTACTAAATATCCTTTAATTTCAATAATATTTCAAACTTTTCAAAAGTTTCTAAATGAAACATCATGTGATCTAATAAAAATATGTTAGGTATTATCTATAATGGGGTTTCAGCTCAATTCTCTAAACATAGAATTCCTTTTTTTAACTAATAAGTATATAATTCGAATAATTTAAATAATTTAAAACGCATAGCCTCGATCCAGTCTTATAGTGAGTAGAAAATGATTTCATTTACTTGCCATTTATTGACGATTGTAGTGATGACATAATAAAAAAGCAATGCGTATGGCAGAAAGCAATGCATATGGCGCAAATAGATTTTGTTTTAAAAACTCGGATACATTTTTTTAATCCTTGTATAATAACACTCAAACTAACTAATTAACACGCTAGTTGTTAAAATTTAATTAATATAAGAGTATAAACAAGACATAGTTGTTTATATCCTCCTCGATAAATCATACTAAGAGCATTTCTTTATTTTAAAAACCATTCGCAAACTCCTTTTAGACCATTTTTGAGCTAATAAATCGCTTTCCATATTTTTTTCAATCGAAAAAAGACCTTGGGAATTAAAGGGTTAAACAATTTTGTGTATTTTAAGCACCAAGTCCTAAGTTTCTATTATTATTTGTATTTATCCCAGAATTTTACACCAAAAGAAATGCGCTACACAGACATAAGTTGACCGCATAACAAACTTTTGGAAACAAAACCCCTACAACAATGAGCTAATTTTCGAGCGCTGCTACACCAGGGCGTAAAACTAAAATTTTCAATCTACATAGATGGACGATACTCGCGTACGTTTCGAAACTCTTCTCCCAACGCATATGCATATTCCGCCTGCTAATCGTCGAATAATGCTTTGCCCTGAGCCTTGCTTATATACATACCCCGTTGTCGACAATTTTGCGTTTACGTCGATCTCTGTAAGTATGTGTATGTGTGGCTGAATTTTACGAAAGTGACATATTTTCATTCGTAAAACTGTAACAATATCATTGTGTGGTTTTGAAACTATCAAAACTAATTATCTCATTTTCATATCTGAGAAAAGGGTCGTTTAAAATATAATCTTACAAAAATAACATTTTAATAGAAAATGAAGTTTATCGCAATGCAATATGGATTAAAACTTACATTAAAAATTCCAACGACTGCATAAATGATTCATCTACTTTAAAACTATAAAATAACGTGAATTATTGTTGTTTCTGTTGCTGTATTCACTCATAACAGCATGAAACGATAGGGTTCAATCATTTTCCAATAATAAGAATATGACTTTTACATCGTTCGTTGAGTGTTTACGAAATGAAAAATATTTTCCAAATCCACATACCGCATTTCGCCGCTTATTGCTTTACCAGTGCATAAATATCGAAGACCTGAAATACGACATCCTCGCGAAAATCAACCATGCACGCGTGTAGAAACGTGTCGCACACCCGCTTCCACCCGACATCGCGCACCGAGTAAACCTATTAGCGCGTGTATAGCCCGCTGCTGCGTCCTCCGTATCTCCGCGCTCCGGAATCAGCGCGACAGCGAAGATTATCTCTCAATCCCGATCGGCGTTTAATTTACATAATTTGAACTCTTATCGGCTTAAGTCGCCCGCGCGCCGACGGCTTAAGCGCGCACGGGTTCACGGAAAAGGATATACGCTCGCTCGCTTGCTCGGGTCGCTTGCTCTCTTTTGCCCGGGCGAAAACACGCGTTGAGAGCTAACCCCGAAGCAGCGGCAGCAGCAGCAGCAGCCCAGGTGTAAAGGGATACATATTCTAATGCTGATAAAAGTAGCGATGGTTCGGCAGAGGGCTATAGAAGATGGAGATGGAGAGAGAGAGAGAGAGAGAGAGAGAGAGAGAGACAGAGAGAGAGAGAAAGAAAGGGAGAGGAGTATTTTTAGTCGATTCATTATGTATGTGTACTGCATTGAATGATTGGGAAGGTTTTGGACAAATTATTCTTTTAATTTTTTGTGTTCAACTGCATTTATTTATATTGAGGGGACTTCAACGTTAAATCGCGAAAAAAGGAGGTTTAGCTTATGATGAAAACACTTTGTAAAAATGATTTTTAATCATAATAATTGTCAAAGTTTAAAATAGCAGCCGAATAATGTTTAAACAAATAGAAAATTGGGCATTCCGAGCGTCTTCGCCTGAGCGGGAGGTAATGGTCATTACCTGAATTTCTTAGGTCTAGTACACAACTCGTAATGTCTATTTCCCCATTCCCTTTGCATGCATGAAAAAACGCCTATTCACACTTATTAAAAAATCCTTATTTAAAAAAATACGATGTGTAACAGGGATGGAAAGGGCTTCTTCAGACTGGGATGATGATTTGATCACTCGTCTACGGCGCCCTCGACTTCCACTCGTGCTCAAGCATCATCCTCGCTTAGAAAAAGTCCATTTTCTCCCCTTGCTGCACAATGTACTATTTTATTGTTCAATGCGTTTTAGTTTTTTAGCGATTTTTCGAATTTTGGGTTTTAGTTTTTCGGGGTTTTCGGTATAATATAAATATTATCATTGTTTTAGTGTACAGTAAAAGTGGGGGCACTGATAAACGATGGGACCGAGCGGACGACGCACTTTTTATTGACCCAACCTTGCCGCTCTCTCCAATTAAGAAAGCCCCCCCCCCCTCTTTATCAGTGCCCAGTTCAATGGTGCGTCCATTTCTACTGTAAATGCATTTGAAAGCGCATGAAATTACCTATCTTTTGCAACCCGAAATTATGGATAACCTTTTTCCTTTCTCTCTTTAAACAGGAAACCGTCATATTTTTAACATATGACGGAATATATTTGAAAAAATTTGAGGTAATTAGTAATACCGAGAAGAATATTCAGTTAAATTATTGAGTCATATTAATTTTTTATTCTTGAGGAATCATCATTTAGTAAAAAAAATCGATTTTCTATATCGAACGATAACTGGAATAAAACAACATGAATCTTACTGAAAATTTACAGAAAGGTAGCTTTTTCGTATTTCTTGGCTGAGTTCTTTGCCCAGTTTATAAGAATTTCTATCATGACTCTTTGCAGAAAGACTTTATGTGTACAGTAGAGCGGAAATGAAACCGACGCGCGCGCTCGCGCAATCGCCCTTGACCAAGCTTCCTACACTGTAGAAATATCCGTCGAAATATATTGATAAATAACAATAAATAAGCAAAAAAATAGATAATGGAGAAAATATCTCATCTATGTTAGAACAATTTCATATGGGAATGGTTAACTAGGTTTGGGGAAGCTATATATGCCAATGAATTCGTAGCGGTTTTTCAACTGTACAGAAAACTGAATTAAAACATTATAATGTTAATTGGAGACTTAGTAGCGATATTCCAACAGATTGACCAAATTGACATATCAAGTACGTCTTCAGCTACAATGCTGCATGTTGAAATATTTATTCAAATTGGAAAGAAACGGAAATATAACTGTAAAGTCAAGCGTATTGTCCATTTTCCTTTTTTTGTGAACATCTCTGCCAACATTTTGGTTGAAATATAATATGTGGTCAAGCACTATCGATCTAAGGTATCGTCCATGGTATAGAGTTGAGCAAAGTTATTAATAATTTAAATATGAATAGATGTTTTTTAAGCATCAAAACTATTGTACGAATAAACGATCTAAATTATCAAATTAAAAATACAGCTTGCGCAGAACCTATAATATATTGCCATATTATCAATAAGTTCATTTTTTTTTTAATTTTATGTATATATCAGATCAGATAGATTTAAAAAAATTAGCAATTGTTGACAATAATAATCCAGATCATTTTAATAAAAAAGATGATAAAATTAATATCTCTTGAATAACCGGCTTTAAGCTTGCGGCACATTTAGTTGAGCTGTAATATTTAGTACTAATAAATCATTGTGTCGTAAATCTGTGTAAAACTGGACCGTCGTCTTTGTCGTTCTGAGAAGCTTCCTTAAGCTGAAGTAAGCCAATATCATCCTACGTAATGTTACAGTGTTTCTTCGAAGAATATTGAAGTTTGCTTCAATATATAAGGTCAATGTCCTCAATATGGCTCACCTAAGCTTTCAGCATCTACTACATTTGAAGTAATGAAAGAATTTTAGCCAGGCCGGTTGCATATCAAAATATAGCATGAAAACTAACATAACATTTTTTTTTATTTATAAATATGCATTTATAGGGCAATTATACACGTGTCGATTTAAACTTATATACCCAAACTAAAAACTACAACCTTCCATAGAGATATTTTCTCAAAATTGAGAAATAAATGAAAAAACTGTTTCCCCATTTTTGCCGGTAACAGGGGGGCTTCACATCATCTTAAAAAGTACGTAGCCAGAAGATAGAATAAACTAGGCTACTGAAAAACTGACGATATGTAGTAACATTGAGGGTAATGTCGTAATGAACCAACTCCTTTAATCAATATCGTAGTAATGATAGCCACTTACTCAAAATTATTAAATCTTGTAAAATACACTGTAGGTTGATCCCGATTTGCTTCCGAGAGAAAATTTTCGATTAATTAGCTTCTACTGACATCATATAAGCAGTTCATCAGCAACTTACCGGTTAAATAGCGCAATAGGTAGCATAGCAGTGCTGGACAATATTAGGTACTGCCACCTTATATTATATATCAATATTATTGAGTTTTTGCTTTAAAATTTGTCCTAAATGCAGTTTAATAAAAGTAAATTTTTTCTCGCGTAACTGTCAAATATAACTTTATACTTCCAGACTTTGTACTACGGGATAATGTTACATTATAAAAATGAAGAACAATTACTAGTGGATAGTCCATGATTCTCAAAATCTGCGTGCATTGGCCTCGGCTAGGAACATTTTCCAGCTCAATAGTAAGAGTCCCAGCTAAACAATTCGCGCGTCGAATGAACATCACCGTATCGAGCCCGAGCACGCGCACGCAATGTATCGGCCATAACACTTACATCCACAAGCCAGAGGAAGACGCACGTGGGGATATAGCCCTCGCTGCAGCGCGTCCTCGCGTTAGGCACTCGAGATCTCTCGGCTGCAGACATTCGGATGGCTCGACGTCGGATGTAGGGATCCATCCGTGATTTGCATAGTGGCGTAATGGCGCGGGCGCGCGCTCACGACCAAGTTTATGGCGCGCGAAGTTTCGCCGCTGCTGCTGCTGCCAGCCTGACAGCTTTTCGCGCTCCCTAACCCCCCGCTCCGCGCAGCGCTAGTAGCGCGATCCTCCCTCGAACTTTCTCGTTTTAGATCCGTCTCTCTCTCTCTCTCTCTCTCGCTCGCTCTCTCTAGTCCCGTGTTCTCATTATCGAGGTGCAGGTTAATTCAATTTGCGCCCGGGTAATGTAAAGCTAAAAACTTTCGGAGATATTTTCCGCCAGGCGTGCCGGAGTGTAAGAGGGTGAAGGGGGGTTTGCGCGATTGAAATGCATGCGGTTGCAGCGCCGCGCGCCGAGGCAAATTGAGACGCGACAGTTGGTCAGCGATAAGTGTTACGGGGTTGCTGACTAAAATAATGTGACGGACTTAAGCCGTTCTTCTACTCCAACGTAGGAGAGTTCGTTTTCCAGTTGTGTTTTTGTTACACGCGGTTCGCGTACGGACCCGAAGAAGTGCGCGAGAAACAACCTCTTCCGGAATTCCCCCTGATAGTTACGCTCCTGCAGCCGCCGAGGTCGGAGCTGCAGAAGTGTAACTGTGCTTTGGGTTTTGGTATGCTAACTCGAACCAGCAGGAGGGCGCGTTAGCTCTCCGCCGGGCAAGCAGTCAAAACCCCGAGAAAGGCACCAGCGCGCTTTTCTCGGGTAAAACCCTGAAGACGTAGTCTCGGGCAGCGCGTTGGCCGCCCGAGCTATGCCTTTTATGAAATTCGTTAGCGCGTTTCCCCCTCCAGTGGCTACTGAAGGACGTCCGGCGCACCCGAATAATAGGTGGAGGCGGGGAAAAATGAGTTATAATTATTAGTGTGAAACTTGGTTTTTTATTGAGGGTAAAAGTACAATTAAAGAGGAGTGGAGTTGCGATAGAGGGAAGCGAAAGAGAGAGATTACACGCGGTAGATAGGCGAGGATTCGCCACATCACCGTGTGTTCACCACAAGAAGCGGCCCGAGTTAACCCTAGTATCCCGAGCGCGAGGCCTGCTCGCTGGCTAGCCACGGCTTGAGAGGTCAGAGAAAACTCAGTCCTTCCTCGGCTGTCCGTCGCCGATATATACCCGAGCCCACTCTCTCCATCTCTCTCGCTCCCGTCCTCCTTCTCACGATATTCGCGAATCCCCACTCTTCCAATATTCGCGAATTCGTTGCTCCTCGCTGAACACGCTTTCGTATGTCTGTGCGCTCGTGTGTGCATATGCACACGAGCGCGTTCTTAGCCATTACGTTGGCCCCGCCGTATCATCTTAGTTAACAAATATAAAACCGAATCATTTCCGCAATAATTAAATAATTAATTAAATGATTTCTTATAAAAACTAACTTTTAATTAATACTACGTTTTTTTATATCCTAAATGTATTAACTAATTTATTTTGCTTATAATAATTACTAATGTTAATATCATATTAACATTAACAATAATAATTAATGGTACCGTTCTTGATAATAAGGGTATAGGTACAGGCCGTCTCAATAATTTGCGTGTCGATAATTTTAATTTCGGTAGGTCAGTTTATCGGTAATTATAAGGGATTAATTTTTCACGCTGAAGCTTTTTAGTGGGTCAGTTTTTTGTGGATCTCGGTGAATTTTATGTATGTATTATCCGTAATGGTTTCAAGAGGTCAATCAAGTTTATATATATAGTTTGGAAGAATGAGCTTTTAAGAAATTGAGAAAGATACAAATGAAACTGCATATAAAATGTATGTTGCTCGTCAAAGTATTGCCTGACCACATCTGTCTCATTCTACTTGAAAACTTTACTTTTTACGTTGTTGAATAAAATTTACTAGCAAATTATATTTACTGTATAATATTTTTTACTAATGTATTGATGTGTGGTGCATCCATCTTTTATAACTAATATAATATTACAAAAGGTTTCTATGATATTTCAGTAGTTCTTGCTTTGTCTTAATAAAGGATAAAAATCGTTATAATCATCCCCATTACCAGCATTTTTGATTATTGTAAAAAGTGTGGAATTTAAAACCTTTTAATAAGATACTATTCCCGAAATTCTTAGGTCCCAATATTTTTTAAGAAATACTTTAAGCATAATAAATCCATTAAAGCTCAATTGCCAGTCAAACGACTCGCAATATCTGGTCTTTTTTGGATAATATTAAAATATTCATCCAACATTTTCTATGGATAAAATATTGCAACAAAGAAATGTTGCTTTGTTGCTGTGTTTTACGTAAATCTAGAGTTGGAAATGCTTGCGTATTGAGTATTTAATATATGGAGTAAATTGTGCTATTGGTGAAAATTTACAAGCAAATCGAATTGTCTGGTACTTTTCAATAGTACACATAATAATTTGTATCGTGTAGTAGAGTAAACTTTACCGCGAATTGCGGAAATTTCTACCGTTCTCTCGTACAATTTTTACCTAAAATTACGATAATTTTTACCATTACTTAAAATATACAATATAAATTATCTAAAAATTTTATATGTGCAAGTACTATATATATATAAAACTAAAAATATTGAAAATAATGGGATTGACTTTTGAAATAATAAAAAACATTTGTATACATTTTAGTAACGTTGTTAATAATTAAATAAAAATATATATTTTTTCTTTTATTTTCCTCTTCTATTTCAAGCTTAAAAGCATGTGGGTTAGGGTGGTTCAAAATTCCCAAAAGTTTTCAAATATCAAAAGTAAGTCTCTAAAAAGTTGATCTTTGTCAAAAAAATAAGTTTCCTGCTAGGAGGGTACTTAACGTTGACATTCAAAAATGGCTACATCGAATTTAAGGTTTTTTAAGAAGCACATATACAATTTTTCCGTAAAATCGGGGATTAATTAACTAAAATTTAATTATTCATGCTAAAAAAAGTTTTAGCACTTGATTATACTACTAGAATTGAAAATCAGTTGCGTCCTAACCAGAAAAGGAATTTTTCTTCGAATTATTAGTCGTATAAGACGAAATGTTGACTATAAACCGGCTATCTTTGAACATTTTTAATAACCTCAATCTTTAATGATTGTTCAAAACCCAAAATGATTTTGAATCTTTATTTCAAATAGTATCAATGGACGAATTGGCACACCATAGGATAGCAAAATATGGAAGAAGTAGCAGTTCAAATACGAGCCAAACTTTCTTCTATATTTTGCAATCTCCCATTTTCCACCTAATTTTTTTTATACATTTCAATTGAGCATAACTTTTGATCAGAATGTCCTTAGAAGTGTTGCAACAACGCAAAAATTAAAGGCCTTCATGGCAGATTACACACAAAATTGTATACAAGTACCTATGGCGTATATTACCTGAAGTAAATTACATCAAACTATAAGAGATCGCCTTAAAATGTTAGTAATGCAATGCATAACTTCCATATTTTGATATTCTATGGTGTGCTAATTTTTCTGATGATATTATTTGAAACAAAGATTCAAAATAATTTTGGTTTTTGAACAATCATCAAAGATTGAGGTTATTAAACATGTCAAAAAATAGCCGGTATTAAGTAAAAATTTTGATTTATACGACTGTTATATCGAAGAAATTTTTTTTTGCCGGTAAGGACGCAACTTACGCGATTTTATGGAAAAATTGTATAAGTGCTCTTTAAAAAACCTTAAATTCGAGGTAGCTATCTTTAAATGTTTAGGATAAGCACTCAACTGGCAGGAAACTTATTTTTTTGACAAATACCAAAGTTTTCGACGCTTATTTTGATATTTGAAAATTTTTTGGAATATTGAATCACTATAATGTGAATATACATAGAGTTTCAGAATAAAGAAAATTTGTTTCGTAAAAAATAAATTTTGTAAAAGTGGCCTGAGTGGTATGTCAAAGCTGCTACTCGACACATACATGTTTGCAGGTTAGTAATTTCAAAATAATAATTTTTAATAATTAATTTTAATTTAATTAATATTTTTGTATTCATCAATCCGGTGAGCATCGCTATAAAAAAGATACGATTTACAAATAGTGTGGCACATTTTTCGCAATGGTTGCTTTTTTCATGAAAAAGAGTGAACATTCCATTCTGTCAATTTTAACGTACGAGAATAAATTTTAAATGAAGAATCGTTTGGTGTTAATATTTTTAAGAGTGTGACGGTCTGTCCGAGCACGGTATATCTTTGAATTATGGGTTACCTACACTCTCGTTCCCTAAGGTTGGAGTCTCGAAAAAAACGACCTACCCTTCAAAAAATATAAAGCTTTTCGTCCATTCGACTCTAGTT
Source organism: Gastracanthus pulcherrimus (assembly GCA_949152435.1). Classification (NCBI taxonomy): domain Eukaryota; kingdom Metazoa; phylum Arthropoda; class Insecta; order Hymenoptera; family Pteromalidae; genus Gastracanthus; species Gastracanthus pulcherrimus. Next base: position 37,117,008 of record OX424573.1, read on the forward strand.
AGCAAAAAGCCGCTTTACCAGCTTAGTAGCTGACGTCTAAGGAAAGACTGTCAGTGCCTTACCGAGGAGTCCACACTGGCAGTCTTTGACTTTCGCCTTATATCTTTCAAACTGTAGCTCATCCATTCCAGCCTCCAACCATATATGCCAAGAGTGTAGCTAACCCATAATTCCAAGATATTATATACTGTCTTCAAAGACACCGTCAACCTCTCAAAGAAAAATAGCTTCGTTCAAAATCAAACTTTTTCCCCTATGTCACCCAATAACATCCCCCCTCTCCTTCCATCTTCATTTCCGTCTATGTCCTTCATTCTCCCACACCCCACCAACACCATCATCGTCATCATCAGCAGCAGCCCTTCGCTCTCCGTCGCTGCATCACGTCTCCCCCGCGCGTTATGCTCGCGAGTCTGCGTTTGAATGGGCTTGAACTCCGGCAGACTGCACGCGCGCGCATCTCGCGCGCGTCCGATTATGAATGTTCATTGAGACGCGAACGCGCCAGTCTGCCCGTCGCTCGCGCGTTACATATATAATTGAGTTCTCTCTCTCTCTATCTCTCTCGCTCGGCGGAGCGATGATTTTTCATAATTCATGGGCGCGCATGACTGTTTTCCCGATAAATACGCGTGGGACGTGCGTTTCGGTGACACTGTCTTCTCTTTCTCTCCCCGGTGCCTCGGCGGCCGTGTGCGTTCGAAAATGACTGGCGGCCCGCGTGGGGAATTACTTCTTTGTTTTATTCAGCCACCGACGGCGTCATTGTTCGCGTGCCGCTGCACGGCACTGTCAGCTGTCAGAGGAAGGCGAGCGAGGGTGTTTGCAAGCGTTGCTGCTGCTGCTGCTGCTGGTGTTGTTGTTGTCGGGGTTACGTTCTTCTTTTTTTCGAAGTAGTCGCGATTTCGAATAATTAGGTGAGCGTGAAATGAGGCCTGCCAGTTGTAGGGAAGCGGTGATTTTATCGGGAAAATGTTGGCTTCGCTTGGTTCTAGCGCGAAAAACGGTCGAAAAAACAGCGAAACGATATGTGGGTAGAAATTAAGAGTATTATATAGAAGCTTTATTACTTTTATTTGCGTTGATTGCGGTCATGGATAGTACAGTAATATTGCATATTAAATTTTGAAAAGTATTAATATTTAAAATCAATCAAATTTGTATGAAGCATCGGATATATTTTACCAAATAAATTATGCAAATTTTGTATTCTGTTGCAGCTCATCAATAATCTTCTTTAAAGTAGATATCGGTTTAAAATAAAGCTGCATTGACTTCATATTTATTATGTACATTTTAGATTAACTCATACTATTAAGAATAAAAGATTCAAATTGATTTAATTTTTATGAAAGCTCATTTGGTATCGTAACGGTTATTTGTGTGCGTAAATAGTAATTAGAGTATTTGTGAAATGAATGCGATGTAATTTAATTAGCGGTATTCACATATATCTGTATATATATACGTAATCCAAATAAAATAGTTTCACCGTAAAGCTGAATAATGCATCTTCAGCTTCGTGAATTTTAACATTGCAAAGTTATTAATTTGCATCGATCCATTTCCATCGCAGACACCTCCACAGCCACTGTAAATACTTATCTCGAAGTTCGCGGCGCATTTTTCACTGCCGCGCAGTGCACACGCAGTCTTATAAACACACTATCCGCCCTAGACAAAAAGCATCTGAATAATTTAATTCGCCGAGATAATGCGCTCTCGCGCTCGGCTAATCCTCTCCACTGTCTTATCAAACAGCCAGCCGGAATATACGCCTAATTATCATCATTGCGCTAAAGGCGCGCATTTATCATTCCGGCGCGCGTGTTCGAAAACACAGTTCTTAATCTGTTTATACCCCCTCTTAATACTGCTGCAACTCGCGAGCAGCAGCGGGGTATAATAACCCTGGGATTCTCTCTCTCTCTCTCTCTCTCTCTTCTCTCTCTTTAGCTACAGCAAAGCTAGAGAATCTCTCGAAGTAGCTAGCAAAGATAGAGAGAGACTCGAAAAACGAGAAGCTAAACGAGTCGCACCCAGCAGATCCGATTCGATAAACCTTCTGTCTCTCTTTCTCACTTTCTCTCTCTTCTGCTTCTCCTTCTATATCTCCATCCTTCTCTCTTTCTCCTCTGCATAAGACGTTTTAATCATTTCACAGAAAATTAATCTCTTGTCTTCTTACGCGCCCTCCTCCTCCTCCTTCTCTTCTGCGCGCGCGCGAGTTGATCACCCCAGGAATGCCAAACAAAACAACGAGCGAGAGTCAGCGCGAGCGCGAGAGGTAAATAAAAGAGAGAGAAAGAGGGACTGAACTGCCCAGGCCAATAAAACGACTGTATCAATCTCGCTCGCGCGCCACTTGAAGAGACCCGCGCTGATCGTGATTTCTGCTTTTCTTTCTTTTTTTTTCTTTGCCTTATGGCTCCTCGAGAGATGCGCGCAAACCGTCTAAATTTATATAGAAATTCATGCCTGATGTGATAATCCGATAAATATTAACGATGTGCTTAGTTTTTTCTTGTTCGTAAGCGAAGACATTTTTGCTAGTCGGTTTGATTAACTTTTGAATGATAATTCGATTACGCCAGCGGAAACGAGAGCTGGCTGCGCAGTCACTTATGTGCTTTAATTAATGAAGTGAGAAGTGTGAATGCGATTGCGTTATTTTTATTCTTCGGCTTGTTGATTATAGCAGTAGAGCTGCAGGATGCGGATTCTAAATGAATCCTTATCGTAAATATAAATATTATTATTATTATTTATGATTTTATATTTCGTTTATCTTAGCGTCCTTCGAATTAAATGTTGAAATGATATTTTTAACTTGACTAGAAGGCAGTTTGAGTGTTAAATACATATTGTCAAATTTCAAGTCTGAATCGCTATTTATACGTACGCCCAATTATTAGTAGATGACTGTGGTAAATGACAAGACAATTAGATATGTATTTTTAACTCAGGAAGTGCAGTTCGCTGTTCCTTTCAGTAATAAAATTCAAGTGTCTAGGAATGGAAGTGACTTGATTCTGATTGAAGCAAACGCTAATGAAAATGTCTCTGACTGATTAAACCGTTACTTCCTAAACGACCAGATGAATATCGATTGGTTTCTCGCCTAGAAACTGTCAATTCATTGCTTACCTACAAATCGTACAAAACGGATCAATTCAACAATGAAAAGTGAGGATATTGAAACAGAAAGATGTGCTTTCTTCAACTCTAAAGTCAGACTTAAAACATTCTTCAACTGAAAATAAATGGCCACATAAAGTAATCCATTTTCCAAACATTTGTTGCTTATTTTAAGATGATGCTAACCCCACTGTTACCGTCAAATACGGGAACAACTTTTTTCATTCAATTTTCAATTTTGAAAAATTATCTCTCTGGAAAGTTGTTGTTTTTGATTGGGACAATAAAGTTCTATAGAGTTATACTCAAAATTGAAAATAAAATGAAAAAAGCGATTCCTCGTATTTGTTGGTGTCAGATGGCTTTAGCATTACCTTAAGGGATCAGCCTGAGTTAAATTCTGTAAAACATCATTGTTCATTTAATAGACGGAAAAAATATTTTGACACGATCTAAGTTGATGCAAGTTTTTATATCTTAAACGTGTATTGTATTCGTGATTTTGCCATGAATAAAACCCCTCTAAGTGCTCTTTATAGTCCCTTGAAAATTCGCTAATCTGCATTATTGAATATTATCCTTTTTAACTACTTGCCACGTGGTTTTGAATCAGGCGGTGCATTTTCCATGGTCACCGAGGCATTAAAGTATTTTCAGAAGTGTACTCATGGACTTAAGCAGCTACATTTTTAAAAAAAGATTATTTCCAATTGATAGAGATACACATATGAATGAAAATTCTACTATTATTGATACATGTGCGTCTAATAATTGAAAATAATCTTTTTTTAAAATGTAGCTCCATAAGTCCACGAGTACACTACTGAAGAATACTTCAAAGCCTCAGTGAACATGAAAAATGCACCACCTGATTCAAAAACACGTGATAAGTGGTTGAAGAGGCTTAAATTCAATAATGTAGATTAGCGAATTTTCAAAGGACTATAAAGACCACTTAGAGGGGTATAATTCGGGGTAAAATCACATATAATATACATATTTAAGATATAAAAACATGCATCAACTTAGATCGTGTTAAATATTTTTGCTGTAGCTATAAATTGGACAATGATTTTTACAGAATTTAACTCAGGTTTGATCCCTTAAGCAACAACATTTAATATCAATCGAAAAATTTCATAAATTTTACTATAAAATCAAAAGCGGCAAGTCTTTTCTCTTTCTAAAACATAATTTTTATCGTTACTTTGATCTATTTGCACTTTTTTTATGACAATTTAATCTACATTTATATAGGCGCTCAAGAAGTAGTGGATTAACATTAAATTATGATTTATTATAAAATATATAAATAAGCGCTATTGGAATATAATATTAATAAAATATTACGTATCTGAATTATATTGAACTTTAGTAAAGTCAAACATCGATTACAGCGCGATCGAGTTTCGACTATTACTTCTTCATTTGACTTGTAATGAATATATGAAAAGCGTCACGAAGAATTATGACAGTTTATAATAAATTAAAATCTGTATAATTTAAGCCTTTATACCACTCTAACCTCAAAATCATAAATTCAATATGATTATTCGGCTCTCGTGGCATAAAATACGGTTTGATACTGGTGCGTAAGAAGATTTTTACCTTATGTGACTCGTTTCGTTCGTGCGAAAAACGTCACATGAGCTAAATAATCACCTTCCGCACTCGTATCGAAATGTACTATTATACACTCTAAAAATCAGTTACTCGCCGCAAGCATATTCTGCTTCAAAATTTTCAAAAGGCCACAATTTATTTTTCTGTTACCTGCAAGAGGAAATCCACTTACCGTAAACTAACTTTAGTAATTGATAAGTGGATTTTCTCTTACAGTTAACAGAAAAATAATTTTCTCGTAAATGCTTTCTCTCTTTATTTTAAATTTTGAGCTATTTCTTTCTCTTTCCGTGGGTCCTACTCTTCAAATCAATAAAGTGACCACAGTTAAGTCGGAAATAAAGTTGTATAGGCAATACGGGAATAAAGGTGAACCTGCCCTTCCGTATTAGTATAAATCCACCCTCGGGAATAATCTTTGACTTTATTCCCTTGTTGCATAATGTATTATTTTTTGTATTTCGATTTGTTTTTTGTATTTTTGGCGGTTTTTCGATTTTTAGATTTTCGAGTTTATTGTTATGTCTGAAATAATATCATCGATTCAGTTTAAATGCATTTGAAAGAGCATACAATTACCTATCTATCTAGACCCGATATTATAAATAAACTATTTCCTTTTTTCTGTTATTCACGGAAATGTCGTTTTTTGTTTAAACGGTAATATCTGGGGAATATAAAATGGAAAACTATTAAAAAATTTCTAGTGTTTATATTATCCTTTTCTTTTTTCGAGAAAAAAATCATTTTGTGAAAAAATGGATTTTTTTTGTCCACGATAACTTGAATAAAACGGCATCATTTCTTCTGAAAAATTTCAGAAAGATAGTACTTTACCCAGATTATAACGACCTGTATATTCCGAGTTATTTGAGGCTGCTTTTTTTTCAAATTTTTTTTTATCGTTTATATCTCTAGAACGACGCGGTTATTTTTGCCAACCGGGGATCATTTTTTTATTTTTTTAATGAAGATTTGGAATTGAAAATAAATTTAGAAATTCATCTACATGCTTTTGTTTTACAACGATTTTTCTATTTTACAACATTCTAAAATCGATAAAGTAAATTATTTTAGTATTTTTAGTAAACAATATAATCACTTAATATTAGTGTAAATGCTTCAGTGTTACAAAAGACAGCGTTAATGCTTCAGAGTTACAAAAAGTTTCAGTGTAAATGCATTTGAAAGAGCATCAAATTACCGATCTTCTCCGACGCTAAATTTTCTATAAGCATCTCTCTTCTTTTGTTATACACGAATAAATTATTTATGGTTTAAACGGCGATATCTCGGAAACATATGATGGAAAATCTTGAAAAAAAATTAAGTTTATTAGTGAAAAAGGTAGCTTTCACTATCTCTTGGCTGATATGAGTTGTTTGCGCAGGCTATAAAGTCTTTTATCTTTCAAGATATTTGAGGTTAATTTTTTTTTTAATTTTGATTGTTTATATCTCGAGAATGTCGCGGTCATTTTTTTTAAACAAACAAACTTCTATTTGTTTTTTGATGAAGATACGAAATCAGAAAAAAAATTTAAGATACGTTTCATATTGAAATGATTTACTAGATTTTAGGAAGCAAATTGCCAATTAATTGACAGCGGTTTTTTTATAATATTTACTGAACGAAAAGCTAATCAAAAAATCACCGAATCAATTCTAAAAATCAGCATGCAAAAGAAACAAGCAACTCCAAAACTCATCTCCCCAAATCCTATCGCTCATTTATCGTTAGATCTCCCAAACGAAATCCCATCGAGAAGCATCGGCGCAAAAAAGAAATGAACGAGCGCATTTCGAAATCATACGTGCGGTGCAGCGCGGGGAATTCCCTTGGGCCGGCAGCATTATGCCAGGCAGGAATAAATTAATCCGATTACCGGGGTGTGGCGGCGGCGCGACCTCTCCTCTCCAACGTATATACACGTCCGACGAATCGCCTTCTATTTTCAGAGCCGCGAGGGGGATGAAAAGAAGACGGAGGTGACAGACGAAGAAGCCGGCAGGCGAACGACGAGTCGCCCTCGCTCTCGCTCTTCTCCTCGAGCTGTCCCTCTCGGCTTAAGTGATGTTTATTTAATTTTTCTCGCTCTCGCTCTTCGGGGCGATTTTCTGTTTGCATTCTTCGCGCCTTGCCATGGACAGGGCCGCAGCGCGACGGCACGTCAGTTTTCTCTCTCTCTCTCTCTCTCTCTCTCTCTCTCTCTCTCTCTCTCTCTCTATCTCTCTCTTGCGGAATTAAATTCCCGATGAAGGGCCGCGTTGCGCGAATTCATTAGAGGTCCTTATTAAACTCGGCGTCGGGAGCGCCAGCGGTACCTGGAATTTCGAGGCTAATGAGTTTATGCCTTTCTTTCGCGCTCGCTGGCTCTTGAAACTATTTTGAATTTATAATCGACCGAGTCGCGCATTATTCAATGGGCCTTTTCCGCCTTGGCTATAGTGGACTAGCGGACAACTTGGATGCTTCGCAAAATTATTTTCGTTATAGAAGTTATAGTTATTATGGTAGCTGTACTGTGAAGTAATGAGAATCTTTGGAGAACTAATATAGAAAAAGGGAATAGGTAGTAAAGTTTCTTTCGATTATTATTACAGCATCATCTTACTCGTATACTCTAAGTATCTTTATATAAGTTCACGTTATGGAGTTAACCTAAATGCTGTTGTTACTAAAATATAAAGATTATTGCCTATCGTTCTGTAATTTTAGTAAAAAATTATCTTTTGTCAAACCATCTATGAAAAAAAAAACCACATCGTTTTTGAGCTATAAATTAGAAAGAGATATAGCAATTTAAAATTAATTTAGTTTGAGAAAGCTAAGTGCCAACGAATTGGCAGCGGTTTTTTACCGTGCAGTGCCGTCAAATTTATTGTAAGTATCACTAATAAATTCCGTAAAATCAAACATCCTTTTCTTTTTACTGCCCACCATGCATTTCTGACCTTTATCCTTATAGAGCACTTTCGGTGCAAAATTTGATTCACGTTGTAGTCTTGAAACAGATATTTCGTCGTTGCTGCCTTGAATTCAAAGCTCGAAAAGTACGCGAGGAAAAAGCAGTTGAGCCGATTTTCGCGGTGGCGTAGGTTATTTTCTTTTTTTCAACATAATATTAGTTCTTTCATTTCATCTACTGTGATTTATACAATACTAATAATTTATAGATATTGATAAATAGTCTCGTTATACTATATTAAACATACTATCTTATATTATTAAGCATTTAAATAATCGGGTCGTAATTCAATAAACAACGAACTCGAGTTAGCGATAGGTATAGTTTATAATTAGAACAGCGAAACTTTCTTAATTTTATGAACTCGTTTAAATATTGCAACATAAAAATAAATTACTTTAATTCTGATTTTTGTATAGTTTATTTGTTAGTTAAATATAGTTATAATTTATTTGTTAGTTTGTTCTGTAGTTACAGAGTGAAAAAAGTGTTTTAAATTACTTCAAAACTAGGTCTCTCGTAAAGAAGAAAATTGCATCTACATTCCCAATTTGAAAATAAAATCGTCATGGGCGACATATTCGCTTTATCAAGCGACGATCTGGATGTGAAATAGTTTGCATGGTCCAAGCTTGTCTGTATTTTTCTATTCCGACACGCTGCCATCGCCCTCGCCTCGCTCGCGAGCGCAGCCTTGCCAAACTTTTATGCCCCAACATTTTATCAAAACTTTCTGTTTTATATGCGTTTCTTCTGTTTTTGCCTTTTTTCCAGCCACTCGCTAAATTATTTAAATTGAAAATATTGCCAATTTCATTTGAGAACCGTTTGCTCCCGTCGGAGAGGATTATACGAACACTTTAAAACGACAAACTTATTACTTTAATATTATTTTGTCAAATAAATTAACTTTACACATAAGAATTCAGTGTAAATTAATAAAGATATATAAATTCTGTTTTTTCTTTCAATGGTGAATAAACGCTTATGAAAAGATTACGTTATAATTGTTATTTTAGTTTTTGTTTGTAACAAAGTGAAGGTAATATCAAACAGTTGAAATATTCTTTAAAAATGTTAAAATACACTAAACTACTAAAAACTAAAAAATATATACAATATTTTACATGCTTAGTGTATTTCTTTTTTCTTAGAGAATTAAATTAAAATTCTTAAAAATTTAAATGAATTAGACTCAACACATATACATGTGATTTATCAGTCTTTGATTAATGTTTATTATACATAATGTACATGTAAAATAAAATTGTGTGATTTATGCAGTTTATATTGTTTCTTGTTTATTGTGTATTGTTTATCCGAGGTCGAAGTTCAAATGAACTTTGCAGAGGTAACTTAATACCTGTACGCATTAGACCGGATCCCCTATAGTCATGGTGCATCCATTTCTCCCTGCTTTATTTGGAGAATGTAGTAGGTGAAGTGCATATGCATCATAACTGCTCTATAGTTTTAAATATATTTAAAGCATGTAATAATTTGTGGAATCATGAGTTTTTTCGGTTTTTGATACAGTAATAAATTTATTTTAAATTACATAAAAAGTGGTGGAGTGCGGATCAGGAAAGGGGGGACTTTGAAGATGGAATATCTTCCTTTGATCCTGGTTATAACGAAAGTTGGTAAGAAGTGGTTATAGTTATTACTTAAAAAATCATTTTATCTCACGCGAAAATAATCACTTTCCTCCTAGTGTACTAATTATTACCACAATCAATTATTTAAATCATAAAAACTTCATCCTATAACGCAATTCCTAAGCCCATTAATTCCCGTCACTTGTAACCTTGCGCAGGTTGAAAATCTCGCGCAGTCCAAGTGCAGGCGCAAGGTCGAGCGCGCCGATACATCCCCCGATTTCTATAAATACATACACACTCCTTGCGCAATCTAGTAATCAGACGCAGACGCGAGCGCGCGCGCGCTTCGTTCGATTTGGCGCTATATGCGCGAGCGCGCCGATGCCTATCGCTCGCGGTATTACAAGAGATACACTCCTCGAGGCTCGCGGAAAAAGGGGCGAGATGCGCGCAACATCAAGGGCACCCAGACAGACCAAAGCCGAGAGAACGGATTTTCCAGAAGATATTGGGTTTCTCGCTGTCGAGCGATTCGATCTGAATGTCATGAATTTCAAATCCCCGCGCCGCGAGTGGAGAGCTTCGTCCGCAAGACTCGCTGACATTGTTTACGAGACGAGGCAGGGGGGGGGGGCATGGTCCGAGGAGTCCAGTTTTGTATGGAGAAGAAGGCGAGGCGCTCGATTAAAAGAAATGTACGTCGAGTCGGGTGGAAGTTTTGTTTCGGGAAGTCGTTTGAGCGATGTCCAGCCGCGCCTCGGGAGGGACTATTTATACGGGCCAGTGGAGTATTTATTTGATTGAGATGGATATTTTATTGCGACGCGCGAGGCGCGATAGAGGCGCTCGAACATTCGTTTCCGATTAGAATAAACGTGTGTATTGGAATTTTTGGGTGGATAATTAATTGCGCTGGATTCCTAATCGTGTGAAAAGAATTCTTAGATAGAAACTATTGCACGGTTTATATTATATATTATTAGTTTACAGAAAGTTTATTTAAATAACATAAACATTAAACTGATTTAAGATAGGGCTAGATATAGGGCATAAAACGAAAAATTATATGAGAGTTTATAAAGGTCCTATGATAAAACGAATGAAATGTACTTAATAATAGTCCATAACTATATGAGAAAAAATTGTTTAAAAAAAGTCGTGACGTTGAAAGTGTAAATATTGTCAATTTAAAAACTATTTAGTTAAACCTCAATTTTCTTTATTAATTATTTATAACTGAATGCGTAAAATTGTATAAACAATTTGCTTCTACTAATGACAGATATATTATTTTATAATTTTCTTCCGTTAACTTTGTAGATAAATGTTTAATGAAAAAAATAAACTCCAAATAATTAAAATTGGTTCTGAAATAAAAGAAAATTGGGGTTTAACTAAATATTCTATAAATTGACAATATTTACACTTGTGACGATATTTTGGAACAATTTTCTTTTCATGTGGTTATGGACTATTATTAAGTACATTTAATTAATTTTATCGTAGGATCTTTATAAACTCTCATATAATATTTTGTTTTATGCCCTACATCTAGCAAAAGAGCTTCCTTAAATGAAAATTAATTTAGCAAATCTCTTTGTGTAAATTCAATCTCTTTATGGATATATATGCACTAGTAAACATGTATTTACTGTTTTTCTTACTGTCAGATGAGTCACCCTAATTAGTGCCCAGCAATGTCTATTTTGAATGAAATTTAAGAAGTCGATAAGTTTATTGTACTAGCTAACTATGTAAGTCTGAATTTTTCTGAAATATAGGCGTTTTCCGTAATAGAGTTCGAAAACTTTGACCATAGCCTCTGCACATACACAGAGAGAATTTTCTGATAAAAATTACCGTAAAAATCATTGTAAACGTGGGATATTCTGACTTCATGGGAAAAAATACCCTACTGAACGGTAAAAACCGTGCTGAATGGTAAAATTTATAATGAATAACGTTAATTTTTACCATTCAGTAGGGTAATTTTCCCCCTGAAGACAGAATATCCCACGTTTACAATGATTTTCACGGTAATTTTTATCAGAAAATTCTCTCTGTATAGTTAGAAATTATTATAAACCAGTAGTTTTCTAGTAGGCGCTGTTCCAAACTAGAGCCCTAGTTTTGATATAAAAATGTATATTCCTAATTCAAAGTAAATGTATTTATTACATTAATTATGAAAAGCGTTTTGTTCACATACAAATAAACAATATTATAAATACTATATTGCTGTAAAGGTATCGTTTCATTCATAATTAGTGATTTGAACAAGACTGTGAAATAAAATAAAAAAAGTGGCTTGCGCATTAAGTTTATATGAATCTTAGTTTACACTTATCTCATTTTATCCATCAATCATTATTAAAAACATAATTTTGTAAATATTTTCATAAGTCAAATGAAAACTAAATTGTTTTAAGTTAATAAAAAACGCTGTTTTAAATTCTGTCAACAATTTTTTTGTTGGCCAAACAAGGAAGTAACTCAATTTTTTTCAAAGCTTTTTGTCAAAATGCAATGCACTAGTGACATTTTGAAAACTGGTCATTTTAGTTAAAAAATTCGATTTTTATCAATAACTCTGAAAATAATCGATATCTTGATCTAAAAATTGATATAGAACCTATGAATATCAACCGACATAAGCCTTTAAAATTTTAGCTCATAAGACTGCATAATAAAAATAGTTTGTCTTTTTACCATAGCTGATAGTCTCTGATTTGCTGAGTGATTACCGTTTTATATAAGTTACAATTATGACGTCTCCACTTTCGCGAATAATATTCTTAGCCATACCTTGAAGGTAACGAAGACTGTCATAGCAAAATGTTAAATTTTTGTTTTATAGAAATACTCCGTTACTCCTCATCCGACTCGAATTCTATTATGAAGGCGATGGATGTCTCTCAATGCAGTCGCATTCAACAAATAAATAACATCCCCCGCAGAAAAAAAATTCCGTAACTACATTCTTCATCCGAAATTCAAAAACACGAACTCGTTTCTCTGTTTCATCCAGGCGCGCCTCGACACGGCCGGAATCTTATCAAAAAATTACATTACATATTCCATTTCGCGTCCGACAAAATCGGACGCACAAAACAAACACAGGCGCGCGTTCGCACACCCGGCAGACAGACTGCAGAGGGAGCCCAGAAGATTCACCTCGAAAACGCGAAATAAAAGACAAAGCCAGAACCGTAAATTTCGTGATTGGAGTCTTCTCTCTCTCGCGCGCGTGGTCTCGCATAACACATATACGTAAAGTGTTAACGTTAAAGAGAAGTCTCGGGGCGCCTGACAGGTAGACTCTTCCGATAGATAAAATCTCTCCAAGACGTTCCCCCTCTTGTAAGTACAAGGCACACTTGCGCGAGAGCGCGTCATGGGACCTCAAGGAAGAGAGACCGCACGCCGAGAGAGAGAGAGAGAAACGGGAGGAAAAAAGGTGGACGCGCACGCGCGCGTTCCTGCGAAGCTCGTCGAGATCGTTTTTTGTGTCAGCCAGTTATTAGATTATGATTAAACGATTCGTGCTCGGGTCGAGGGGAGGGAGAGGGGGAGAAGAGGGAGAACAAGAGGGCGAAAAATGCTGAATGGAGGAGAGGCGAGAGAGAGAGAAAGAAGGCTGACGAGCGTCCATCATGAAAGAAATGCCAGCACTGACTTGTGTGGCCAGATATTGGCCAACTAGGGTAAGTATGGGTATGACTACAATTTTCAATGAAGGGTAGCTAAAAAACGGCCTATGTGAAAATGTACATGATCAAAATAAGGTTTCCTTACATAAATGACTACAGAAATGCACTCATTACTGCATACGAGATACTGCTTAATTTCAACTACAATAGGGAAGAATACATAATTATTCTACTCTACGACGTTCGTATAAGATAGAAAAGAGGGCTAAGCTAACGTGTATTTTTATTGTAGTTTAGAAAAAAAATTAAATTTACAAGATCTATAGCATATTAAGTGCTGGCCATTCAAGTGACGCTAGATCGTTTTCTATGTTGTCCCTATATCGTGAAAATTCCAAAAGTTTATAAAGTATTCACCATCTCTAAGAAGATTTTATACTGTTAACTGAAAGTAGGTATTCATACATATTCTTCTATTTTTGAATAATAATAAATATATACATTTTAGTTTTTATTAATTAATAGACAATATGATGTATTTTTCGATAAAAAGTATACAACAAGCGCAGTAATATTAAATATTTAGGAAATATAAATATACGGTAACAATATAGATGGATGTATAATATATTATATCGTCGTACGAATTATTGGTCAGAAATTGTATAATATTAACTAAATTATCATCGTTAAGCATTTTGAACTCAATAAATGAGCACGTGTCAGTGGTTGGAGCAGAATATATCGATTTATTCGAAGGTGTGAATAGTTCCAACACATTCTAATTTCATTTTAATGAATTTCAAAAACTTCTTTTAGTATTTTTAATAAAGTTTAATAAGTTTGATTTGGCAGACAAATAATATAAATACGATTGACTCTGTAAAATACTGTTCTTGTTATGCAATCAATTATCTAACAAATAAATAAAATATTCGAGGGTCATCTTTGATGTCGGTTGTTAGGTCACTCCCATATGTGCTTTCTTTAATGGATATACAAGTAGCACAACAGCCAGCAAGCTAACCAGAAAAATAGGAAGGACAAACCACGCCGAGTCAATTGGAAAGTTCCTTCGGCGCGCGGACCCCGCAAAGCCGAATTAGAAGGCAAATTGATTTCGATCGATTTTTTTGTTCGACTCGCTTTTGTTCAGCTTTATTCTGCGTCTATCGGTCAAGTGTGTGCGTTTGCGTGCAGGATTGATTGATCGTTGGAATGAAATAAATAAATGCTCCGCAGCATTTTTGATTGTTTGGTATACTTTGTTGGCGTGGCTCGACGGTCGAATGTTATATTGAATCGTGTTGGAGATAAATAAGTTGTCGTATTTCAAGGGCTTCGACAGAGTTCTGATGGATACAAAAAAATGTGTAAAACTGATGAATGGGAATGTATTTGTGACGCGGGTAACTTCTCAAATTGGCTAGCCCGTGTAGCAATTACAATTTTATCGCAGACAGTTATTTTTAACGACTGCATTTTCTAGTTTGTGCTTCTATTTCAATTTTATTTTCATTTTTTGTTCATTCTATTTTTTTAATTTGATAAAATAAAACCGAAATTCCGTTTGCTCAAAGTATGATTCTCGAATCAATAAATACAGAAGACTTATATCTATCCGGAAACTTTACTTATTGGAAGTTATATAAAAATTTACTGAGTTGTACTTATATTTAAAAAACAACCGAAAGCGTTGAATTATACATTCCTAAAAAACGGCATTAATTTGCTCAAGTTTGCTACTTGCACTTATAGAAACTTCTACTATTGAGAGCATTCCATAACCTATATAATTGCAATCGAAGCTGCAAACTATAAGAGCTTGAAACAGGGCGTTACCCCTGCAAAACGAGGTCAAATTGCAAAAATCTCACCCAGCCTAGCAGCAGCAGCACTGAGAAAGCAAGCAAAAAAAAGCGAAAGAGAGAAAGAGCGAGGTGCGAGCGCGCGACAATGAAAGAGCGGCTAATTAAAATCCAAGTTGCGCGTATCGCCGCCGGCTTTGCACTCTCCGCCCGGAATTAATAATCGTCGGATATAGCGCAGCCGCCTGCACATAGACGATATTATGCGTTTATTTGCATCCCGAGAAGCGAGCTTCGCGTACTTCGCAGAAGTACAGTCGATATATGCAGGAAGAGGTGAAGCCCGCCGGATGTAAAAGTACCGCCGATCGCGCTTAGCGGACTTTGAAGAATTTTGGCCGCGTGCCGCATCGCGTCCGAAGCTCGCCGATAGTCCGCTGCACTGCGGGACTTTGAAATTTCGGCCAGGGCCAGTTGTATGCCAAGATACTCCGCGGGGCTGTAATATCGCCCGCTGGAATTAATAATCTCGAGTGCGATATGCGCGCGGGAGAGATTCCTCGGTTGTGTGTGTGTACATACGTGCGCGCGATGCTCGAAAAGGGAAAGAGATGGAATTTCGTGGTCCGCTGTTCTTTGTTTTTGCTTTTGGTTGCGGGGCAGCGGCTTTAAAATTGAATTTTTCCCGCGCGGCCCGTTTATTTATCGATAATTGGAGTTTGTTCGAAAAAGTTCTTCGGCGCTCTAATTTACTGCGCGCGGTGACTGTATACGCCGTATAACGATCTTCCGGCTGCGATGCAGTTTTGAAGCGGGAGAAACCAAAAGGGAGTGAGAGGGAGAGAGAGCAGAGAATGAGAAAAAGGGATGAGCGCTATTTATGCTTTCTTGGAGAGAAAGCTTTTGGGATCGTAAAAAAGTTCGATTTAGGGATTTTAACATAACCTGACACTTTATGACCCAATGAATCAGAAAAACCGATTTCCGCGCGGGGCCAAGCCCGCGTGTATATACATGCCCCGTGTGATTTGCGAGATATGCATAAATCATTAGAGTCGTCGCGCGCGCGCTCCGGCTTCAAGTTAAAGCTCATTTTTTACTTAATCCTTCTCTCGAGCTGCTGTTGCTTCTGCGTTTCTTTTTCTCCCCCCCCCCCTCTTTCATAATTTACGCAAGTTCACGAAAATTCCGAGCACAATGCCGATAAATAAACAATCTATTCAGTTTCGTGCTCTCGCGCACTAATAAAAATAAATTGGCGAGATAAAGCGAACGGCATTTTTGTGCTATTGTTGCGTGGCGCGCTCGCTCCGAGATTAACGGGAAACGCCGCTGGCTATTAAAAGGCAGTACAAAGGGATATCCTTTGCGAAATTTATAATTTTAATGGCGCGATTGAATTTACGTTGTATCTTTAATGTTAGCTCGACGGAAATTGTTTTCTTCTTTTTGAAGGGGAATTCAATTTACATTGAATACTTTTAGGAATAAGGCGGATGAAAAAAGAGTTCCCGACAGATTCATCAATTTTTATTACAAAACAGAAATAGAAAATTAAAAGAAAATTTCTGGAGTTAACTCACGTTGAGGAAAAAGAGAAAATTTACAATGACAAACTAAAATGCTGATATTCTTAATATTTCGTATTTTTTAATTATGTTATTAAGTTACATAATTAATTTTAAGTTTATTTTATAAATGTTCAAAAAAAAATCATGAAAAATATTTATGTAAAAAAAAATTATACTTTTTAATGGTCCAGATAAAAATACCGTAAATGTAAATTGCATATCACGAATCTTTAAAATATTAAAATAAATTATTTCGAGAAATCTTAAAATTATTTCTGTCATATCATCATATTAAATTCATACTGCATTCAAAAAAATGTGTAAAATTTTTTATTTTTCTTCAAAATTAACTTAACTAATATTACCCAGTGATCAGGATTGTCCCGCTCTACTCTATTTTGACTCCCGGTTGATACCCTACGGGGGGTCAAAAGGGGAGGAGGGTTCTTCCATGGCTCGTATCTTAGAGACAAATGGGTCCGTTTGAAAGGATTTTTCTTTTAAATTCAAGATTTAGATAGCAAGCAAGAAAACTGTGACTCAACAAATGTCGTACCTTGTTTGGTACTGAGAATATTTTATAATAAATTACAATTTTTTTAAATATTGAGATTAGTGAATAAAATTTTTACTCATACTTTTCTTTGAAAAAGATATAGTGACATCAGCAATGAAATATGCTCATTTGTACCTTACGAAAAAATATCAATTTCAACATGTAAATATGGTACTGATTACGGATCATCCACTTACTTTTAGTCCTCTAAGGGGACTTTCCGGTCAAATTTTTTCCAAAAAGTTGATTTATTTTATTGCATAGTCTAATAATACAGCATTTTAAGAATATGCCGTAAGCGTTTTAAACCGAAATTCGTAACGGTATGAATTCTGCAGGCAGGTAAGCTACCTAAGGTCTATGCGCACGGCCGAGCGTGTTAAATTTTAACCCTTTAACGTGAGCAAGTTCCCCCTCTCGAATCGACGCGGAATAATCCACGTCCACCGTACAAGCTTCACCATGCTGCGTCAGGGACGTACGTTCGACTTAGCTATTGCAGTTCCTAAACTACAAAATGACAATCGACTGTACTTTGCAGCAATAAGTAAAATAAATATAATAAAAACCAATTGAACTGTTCATCTCCAGTACTGGCATAATCACCTATGAAATAAGTGTTTTTGTTTTATAACGATTTTTCGATTTTTCAATTTTTGAATTTTAGATTTTCTGATATTTTGGTATATTAGAAATATTATGATAAATCTATTATAAATTCATTAAATAGACCATAAAATTACCTATCTTTTACAACCGGAAATTTTGAATAGGCTCTTTTTTTTTTCTCCTAAATAATTTTGGGCATAAAGAAAACGTGACTACACGGTGGAAATGGTCTAGTAAAAATTACTATTTCGTATTATAATGGCAGGAGTTAGTTGTACAATCGCAATAATTATTTTTATATTAGTAGTAAATGTCACATTAATATCAGTTATTGCTATTTATCTATTAATATGTACTAGCGCGTGTAGGATAATCTGCTAAATAAGTATAGTAAAAATTGCGAATCATAAAATTTGTCAGAAAATGTAGCAATTTAAGCTAGAAGGTGTTTTTTTATTAATATTTGGTAAGTTAACGGACTTACTTCCATTTGATGAAAACAAATGATATAAGTATGTGATGGTATGCATTTGTAAAAGATTAGATGTTGATTTTGAAGTTTAAATATTATAATTTAGATTTAAAAATCGACGGCGAGAGCATTGAACTGTTCGTTGTGTAAGAAATCTTAATATATTTACTTGGACTAAATAAGTGTGATATTATTAATAAAGCACACAAAACTACAACATTAAACTACAATGTTGTAGTTTATTGTTTTTTATTAATAATATCACACTTATTTAGTCCAAGTAAATATATTAAGATTTCTTCCACAACGAACAGTTCAATGCTCTCGCCGTCGGTTTTATATATCTTTGATATAGCACAACTCAATTAAATGCTAATTATTTGTATTGCCTTGTTTCAGCACAGTTCTGCAAATACTATATTCATAAACATTTTAATTTTAAACATATTAATAATCACGATGTGCATTTTGTTTTAAAAACCTTATTAATAAAGCTGCATTTACCAAATTAATTACGCAAATTATTATAGAATAATAATTAATGAAAATATTGTATTAATTTTGTAAAATTATGATTGAAGTCGAATTTGATGCTCATTGTGTTATTAATTTATACGCCGTCAAATAATTTGAAAAACTTTAATAATACTCCAATTACCAAATTAATTATGTAAGTAAAATAACAATAACCGAAAAATATTGCATTAATTTTGTAAAATGTTGTATTAAAATAGAATTTAATGTTAATTATATTATATTTTGAAAGTAAATTTAATTTTCCAAATATAATTAAGCAACAGAACTTTTGGAAATGCACTACACAACGCATGTGTAATAAATCCGGATACTGTAACAACATAGCATACATTAACAAGAATCGTTAATGACTCATGTAAGTGTCGATCCATCCTCAGAGTGCACTGCAGCTTAAAAATAACCGATGATCGTATACGCTTCTTATTTAAATGTCGTTAAGAGACTTGCGTCATCGCAATATATTTCTCGTCCCGAAATTCGGCAATTCATTTGCATATACGGGAAATTAGAATAATCTTCGAGATCTCGGGGCCGTCGTACGTACAACTCGCGCAATCCATCGCAGATGTTTAAAATTCTTTCAATTTACAAGCTCTCTCTCTCTCTCTCTCTCCTCTTTTCTGTCAAGGGTGCAGCAGCTGCATTCTCAGCGCGCAACGTTACACGCGCACGCACACGCGCGTTCGCAAAACGCTCATTTTTTATAAATGACTTCTCTGACCCCGTACGGATCCTTCCCTTCTCAGCTCTTTCTCTCGTCTCTCTCTCTCTCTCTCTCTCTCTCTCTCTCAATCTCTTCTCTCCCGCTCCGTCGAATAATGAAAAAGTCAAATAAGCTCGCGCGCTCGGATGAATCCTCGCGATAAGGCTTTTTATCCGCGAAATCTCGCTTGAAAATCAGCGCGCGCGCAAAATGCGAAGCCAGTCCCTCTCTCTCTCTCGTTTTCTCTCTCTTTCTCTCTCTCTCCTTCGAATTGAAATGCAACTCGTCGTTCCCTCGCAGCGCATGTAATTTCGATGGCAATTTTTTAAATTGCCGATTGGCAAACCTGTTTTTTCCATCGCCGCCGCTGCTGCTGCTGCTGCTGGCCAACGAGGGCCTCGTTGGCATCGACCCATCCGTCCGAACCTCTCGCTCGCTCAAACAGATGGGAGTGTAGAGCGCCAGATTCGCTGAGGTGGTTCTAGTAGAATTTGACTTTCTTAGGAATCTTTTTCAATTTTCATTGTGTCTTTGGGGCCACGTACGTGTGCGAGTGACATTTGATAGGGGTGTACCTTCGCTATCGTGAAGTATACAGTATCGAAGTTTCATTATTTTACTGGTATGTCCCAAGCCTTTTACTTAAAGATGTAATTTTATTTATTAAAAAAACTAATATGTTTCATGAAATAACTATATTTATAAGAATAAAAATGATGATTAGCCGTGGTTAGACAAATGATGGTTATCGCGTTTGAACAGTATTGCCAACAAAAGCTAATGCTTAATGTTGTCGGTATATTTATATAGTTGTACATCTTCATTTTGATGTTTATAGTCGCTTATATCATTTCATAAAATTGTTAATATAGTTCTATATTATAATTTCAATTTAAAGTATATTAAAGAAAACCCATTGCGCATACTACATTTTGAATTTTAATACCAGAGTATCATTCATCGAAGCCATGCGATCATAGAATGTCTAATAAGAATTCCTGAAATAACGTGAAAATGGTAAATTAATGTAATGACTTCATATAAAAAACATTTATATAAACAATATATAAACATAATAAAAATTATTTTTTAAATTATATTTTACTTTAGCAAATGGCATAGCATACCGGTATTTGAATAGCACTGTAGGTATATAGAAAATCCTTTTTCCCAGTATACAACGTCTAACAACAATAGTACATTGTACAACAAGGGGTGAAGGTGGAGTTGTTCTATGCGAGGATGATGATTTGGGCACGAGTGCTCAAATCATCATTCAAGTCTGAAAAACCCTTTCTCCCCCTGTTACACACTGTATTTTTTCTAATAAGTGCATGTACTGTATTTTTTCTAATAAGGCCCCTTTTTTGTGCAGTAAAGAATGTTAACGGAGCGGGAAAGAATGTGTCTATTCCTTCCCGCTGCGACGCGGACGCTCGTAATTCTCGATTTTCTATTCACTTTTTATGCATTATTGAGAAGGGGCCTTTTTTATTCACATGTTAGAAAAATTTAGCTTTTGAACTAATTTGTGACACCACAACAACCTTAATCAATTCCCTTATTCTCTCTTTCTCTCTCTCTCTATAATTAGCAATTTGCATGATTTTCGAAAATGCATAAATCACTTAGAAAATGGTTCATTATTAGCAGTAAAGTATGTTTTAGAATTCTTCGACTCGAATTTATTGAAAAAAATCATTATTTATGTATGCGATTTTGAATTTCACGCGAATTATTTCGAAACGATTCCTATTGGCCAGTCGATTAGTGACGTCACGATGGTATAATTTTGGAATTTTAGTAGGGGAAAATGATTTTTGAAAATTCCTAATTCTCTCTTCCTCTTTCTCGTTTCGTCTCTTAGCATGCTCTCAGCGCAGTCCGGACCCCTTGATGAGCGGCCCGCTCGCGCGTGTGTCATTTCACCATGAGGCTCTCGCTCTCGCGTCTTGCACTCGGGCCTGCTACGTCTTTTCAACATATTCAATCACTCGTAATAAGCACACGCAACGTCGAGGCGCCGCTCCGCACAAAAAAAAGAGAGAGAGAGAGAGAAAATAAAGAGCGAGCAAGCGACGAGGGAATGCTTTGCCGTCTCTTGCATGCAGGAAATTTCGTGGAATGCCGGTCGAAAACAATTTGCTCCGTTCAGTCTCGCCCTTCGTGCGCCTTCCCCGCGTATATATCTATACATTTGTATACAGGGTGCCGCGCTCTCGCATGTGCGCTTGCGACCCCTTCGCTATAAGAAGGAACACGCGAGCGCGCACATATGGCGAGCCGATACTTTTCTTCTCTCTCTCTCTCTCTCTCTCTTCTCGCTGCTCACGTGTACATGCATCGGCCGCTTGATGAAAATGACTCTTGACGATAAGATTCGCTGAGCGTGATTTTCTCCCCGGGAGAGGGAGAAAGACGAGAGTTTACCTTTCTCTCCCTCTGTTGCGGGAGCTACTTGGAGGCTCCCGCCTCTCGCGAATACCATTCATTATTTCTGCCCCTCGGGTTAGCTCACGAGACCACCACCTCCTCCTTCTTCGTCTTCTTCTTCTCTTGTTCCTTTATTCCTCTCTTTTCTTATTATATACACAGACACGTTTCATTCGAAGAGAAGAGAAGAGACGATCGAAAGAAAGGGAGAGAGAGTAGTAGGGAGAGAATATCACCACACGGGGACGTCTTCGGCCGGAGAGCCATAAATCGCCGTATGAAAAATATTATGACTCCATCGTAAGTGGGTATAATGTATGTATACGGCGCAATATAAAAAGCGCGGAGACGCGAAAGACGTGGCCTGCCGGCCGACCGCCCCGTATATATACACACACGCCAACCTCCACCTCCTTCTCTTCTCGCTATTGTCAAGGGGAACAAAGCCCGTACGAACGGCAGGCAAAGGAGAAATAAAGAAAGAAAGAGAGACAGAGAGAGCAAGAGCGGGACTTTGGACTCCCGTAGGACCCCTAAAAGAAGGGGTCAACCGCGCTCTCCGCTCCTCGCCGTGTGGTACCCTTTTGCGAGCAGGCTTTATATATGTATATTCCTCTTCTTTTCTCCATTCTTTCGTTCTCGCATTCTTGCTGCGTGGCGCGCTTCCTTCTCGCAAAAAAAGGGGGCCCACCCCCCCCTTCTTTGCGTTCGTTTTCTTTCCCATAAAAACCACCGACGCGGGCCCTCCTGGATTCCCTTCCTCCTACTCTCTTTCATCTTTTGACTTTTAGCTTCTCTCGCCCGCGAGATGCTGCTGCTGCTCCTTTATTCTTCTGCTTCTTCTTCCTTCTCCCGCCGCCGCCGCTGGCCGTTTTATCGCCTCTATACGTCTTTTCGGGCCCCGCGAAAAGATGGCCCCACCCCCACCGCGACGCCTCCGCGCGCTTGTTTTTGTATGATGTTTTTTTTGTTCCGCTCGCCGCGTTGTTTCATATTTGGAAATATTGCGGGTGCTCGCTTTGTAGTCTGGCGAAGGGGTCTTCTTTTTTGTGTGGAGGGGGGGGGGGGATCTACGGGCTGGCAAGTTGGACGAGGAATTACGGCGGCTTTAAAGTATGTTACAGGGAGGGGGGATGTTACGTCAAGAGGTCCGAGAGTGCATCTCGTAAATCGGTCGATGTCGCTGCGCGAGGCTATAAAAATCAGTTGTTACCGGATATTTTTCGCGAACGAACGCCCTCGTAAGCGTAACGAGTCTGTGTCGTGGATGCGCGTAGTTGGATCGGAGCGAAGATTTGCATGAAATTTGCTGGTTGACGTTTTTTGAAGTTTAGAATCATGGCTTCCTATACAAAGAGATGATGAGTTACAAGCATAAAACTATATTATTATTCGAATTTTTCAAAGTGTTTTCGTTACCCATAATAACAGGAAGTTTATTTTAGCTTTCCTTTCATATTGAAAATACCTACAAATTAAATGTACAACTGCAAAGAATAATCACTGGATACATTCAAATAAATGAAGAAAGGTATTATATATATAAGAATCATGATAAGAATGGTTTATTTTTTGTTTGAATTAAAAAAACAGGAGGTTATTAACTTGAACAGTATTTTGTTAGAAATTCTGATCAATTAATTGCAATATAATTTTTAGAAATCTATTTTAAGTATTAAATTTTTACTTTGCTATTCATACCTTGTTATTGCTATATGATCAAAAAAAACTTTATAGTACCTTAATCAATAATATTTCTAAATCTAAAATAATATTTAAATCCGTTTTATCTTAATTTCTTATTTTTAAAACTTCAGAACTTTTGATTTTCAAAATGTAACTTTTTCCTGTAAATTATAACAAGTTAAAAATAAACATAAATGTATTATCAAGTATTGACAATTTAAAAAATCCGGATTGTCCAGGTGTTTGTCTCCTTAATGAAATACATATTTTTCAAATTTCAGAACTAGAAATATAATTTTAGAGGTGATTGCTCGAGCAGATTTTCAGATCATCTTTATCAGATTAGGCTATATGCGCATTGACAAAAATTAATCTTAGAATACATCTAAAGTGAATACAAAGATGCTTAGATTCTATATTGAGAGTAATTGAAAACTTGAGCAGTACCTACAAGATGGCAGGAGTCTTTAAGTCGACAAACCACCTTTAAGCCCTCCAAGAAAGCATATTATCAGTTTATATAAAAGTTTCCTTATAAGCAATAATTCTGAAACTTTCTTAATCATAAGGGTGTTTGTCAAAAAGTTGAACAATTCTTGTTCCTCCTGTTTTACAAGGTAACAGGGCATTATATGAATCTCAAAAAAATAGTACTACAACCGAACTATCGTAAGCAAGAAACTGCAAAATTTTCAGAATATCAAGTATTATTTATTCTGAGTAAAAAATAAAAATCTATGTAAAATGTCTTGTCCGTCCCATGTCTCAAGCCTTAATTTCATCCGAATATACCAAGAAAATTAGTAATACACAAATTTTAACCAAAAAGAATTACACAGAGGGTTAGTTAAGAATTACACAGAGGGTTAATGTTAGTCTTTGTTAATCCAAAAATGATGCGCGACCTTTTAATGCGCGTATTCTGTTTGTGTAGGGTCGTTTCGAAATGTGTCCCCTTTTTTTGATGTCTTGTCCATCCCAAGGGCTTTATTCAAAGAAAGTTGTATTAAAATATTGACAAATTAAAATGCAACCCATTCCTTCTTGTAACTCTTATATACATTTTGTGAAATAAATCACATATACTTATTTATTAGTATTGTTTTCTACAAATAATTAGTTAATGTTGCACTTCTACTACCGTACCTTTATTATATGAAAAATAAATATTTAAATCGAATTTGTCATTTAAAAGGACAGAGGATTTACTTCTATCTTAATTTCACATACATCTGGTGTATTTAAATAAATAAACTACTAAAAAATATGTACGGCATAAATGTCTTGTCCGTCCAATGATTACGTTAAATGTACTAAAACAATCGAGGTAGGTAGCATGTAATACCACAAATAGGTAAATAAACAACATCTTAACCTGTTAAGCGTACATCATAATCGTTCATATTCTGTAATAAGCGATGCAATTTTTAATTTGTGCTAAATAAGAGATACTTCATGTAAGGTAATATATATCAAACAATATTAAATGAAAGTGATACTCTATAAATTCGTAATTTAAAAGAATTGGTTATAAGAAACTTTCAACATTGTAATATTTTTTTAACTACATAAAAGTGTTTTTTGATCTCGCCCATTTTAATTTTCTTTATTTATACGATTTGTAGAGGTTTGGATAGTGTGTTAGAGTGGGAGAGTATGATTCGAAATATCGAGAGGTTTAGACTAGGTAATTACATGTATAGGTGAAAAACATGTGTGCGTGACGACGAGACGCGAGTTCGAGCGTCGGTTGATCCGGCAGAGTGATTCGGGGACTCCGAGCGAGCGGCACGCTGCGCAAAGGGTCCAAAAATTGTCGCGATTCGCTGAACAGTACAATTCTGAGATCGTCCGACCTACCCGAAAGGGTGTCTAGTTTGGAGCATTGTATTTGGTGTTCGGATTGGACCACACGGCTGAGGCGAGTATTATCCTGGCGATACGGTGTGGCGATTAGGCGAGCGCTCGCACGGACTTTTCCACGCCCAAGACGCTGGCCATTAACGTGCCCGCACTGGCAGTAAGGCCCTCAGGCACGCGCCGACAGCGAGAAGCTGAAAAGTCCGATCTACAGGTCCAGTCCACGAATACATCACGCTGATCTCTGCACAGCTAAGTGAAAACCCGGGTTGCGATTGCTAGCACGTGAATGTTCTAAGTAAATTGATAATGTTTATTGACAAGCCGCGAAATCGGTGAAATGATATTATATGCTCGCGCGACTAGCTGTGAAACAGCGGAAATAAACCGGTATAATTGACGTCACGCAGAAAAGTGCAAGAATTTAGATATATGAGCGAGTGAGATAAATGTAAAACGGAGCGTGTGTGTGTGATAGTGTGTGTGCTTACTTATGTGATATGGATTTGATGTGCGAAACCGCGGATTGAGTCTGAAAATATAAAGTGTCGACGACGGCTCAATAAATCACAATATTATCAAAGATCTCTAAGATTCTGTCAATTTCATTAAACCCACCCTGGGAGTCTCATCTCCTGAATAAATAAGTATTTATAAATAACGTAAATCCGTTACAGATTACATCATATTTTTTATTTTCGGTTTCAAAGACTTTATTTTTTTGAAAATCTTACTTGACAAAACTTATTTTTTAAGAGCTCTACCAATTTTTGAGAAAAATCGATTTTTTTATTGAATTTTTTTAAAGAAATAATAATAGTTAAAATCAATTAATTAACATTGAGTAGTATGCAAAATATAAACTTTAAATGCATTATTCTCGAAAAACATTTTCATAACTTTAAAATGTTCCAAGCCTCAGTCCTCTTAACGTCGAGTCTTTAAACAAATTTTTTTTATTTTCTTGTCCCCTAAACAAAAGAAATTTATTTGATTTTCAATTATTTAAAAAGTATATGTCGAGATATAATCATCAAGGTAGTGACAAATACGAGTTTTTACGGTTTTAATTGTTCATTCAAACTTCATTGTATTTTCTTAAGTATAATAAGGGTATACAAAATGAAAAACCAAGCTCGAGAATTCCGCGGTCATTTTTTATTAAACGAATGATTTGTTTTTTGTTTATCGATGAACATACGAAATTAGAAAAAAATTTAAGATTCCTCGATTTGTTTTTGTTTTATAATTATTTTTCTAATTTACGATACTTTCATATTTATAATGTAATTTATGTTCATAAGCTAAATTTTTTGTAATTTATCTTTTAACATACAATTAATGATAAAAAGATACCTATTCTGAGCTATTCAGGGGCCAACCTAAATTAAACTCAAAAAAGAAAATTTTTCTTCATGAGCCAATAAAAATTCTTTCTTTAAAAGCAACCATTCTGAAATCTCTTTTAGTATAAATACTTGATACTATCTGTAATTTTACCATTGTAATACCTCAAAATCTTGCTCCTACGTAACACAAGATATTACCATTGTCAATAATATATTTATTGCGAAAACTTTGCGGCGTGCATGTTTGTAGGTGACACGATCAACAAAAAATATTTTTCTGACGGTAATTTAACTTCTTTTAGCATATTTTAAAATTTTTTATCATTATTTTTCGAAGTACAAATCAATTATTAAAAAAATTTTCTTAGTAATTTTTCAAATATTGGTTTGTTTTCTAAAATAATAAAGATAAATTTTTGTTTTACAAAAAAGTAAACCGTAAAAGCTTTAGTACTTGTTATATGGATACAAATTATCGTCTGATACAATTTTTTTATTGATCGTGTCACCTACAAACGTGCACGCCGCAAAGTTTTTCCAATAAATATAGTATTGACAATAGTAATATCTTGATCACGTAGGAGCAAGATTTTGAGGTTTTATCACAGTAAAATTACAGATATTTTCAAGTATTTATAGTAAAAAGAATTTCAAAATGATTACTTTTAAAGAAAAATTTGTATCTACTCATCAAAAAAACTTTCTTTTTTTGAGTTTAACTCAGGCTTTCCGCTTTAATTAGAAATAAATATATCAATTTAAAATGAATGTATTAGAATAAAGAAATTTATATTGGAACAATTTATTTAGTTTGAGGAAGCTAAGTAACAATGAATTGGCAGCGGTTTTTTAATTTAGGGTACAAAGAAATGAAAAAAAAATCGAAGATTTTAAATTGAGAGGGCAGACGCCTGGAAGATTTTTAAAATATGCTATTTTTAAGGAGAAATAAGTGTATTTTTGTGTATAACACAATAATTACTACACTAGAGCTGGGAGTCTAAGTTGGTGAAAAAGTTTTCTTTTTGATAGCAAATACAATTATCAAATTGAAAGATTTAGAAAAATCAGTGGAGCACCCTTTA
This sequence comes from Gastracanthus pulcherrimus, assembly GCA_949152435.1. Lineage (NCBI taxonomy): Eukaryota > Metazoa > Arthropoda > Insecta > Hymenoptera > Pteromalidae > Gastracanthus > Gastracanthus pulcherrimus. The sequence continues at coordinate 37,144,657 of OX424573.1, forward strand.
ATCAACCACTTCTTATTGAAGTTTTTATTAATTAAATGGTGTTAGACGGGTAAAGTACACATTATTGCATATCGTTTATTTTAATGCATTGCACGATGTATAATAAATATATAATATCTCTCATTAAATAGTGGTATCATCGGCATAGCCATTTAAAAATACGTTTGATATGCATATGGTCTATATATGCACCTGATTCACATTCCGGACATTGAAGTGCATTTTGGCCGAACAATTTATTATAAGCACTAAACTATTTTTATTAGTTATATATAGGTATATTAGAAGTAGTTATACACATATACTTACAATGAGCTGTATAATATATATAATATAAATAATATATTGCAAGTGAATATTTTAAAATTAATGCAATTCTGGTAGTAGTTTCTCCTTGTATAAGATAATGTTATAAAAAAGTATGCATTTTTTTACTGTTTATTGCAGATTAAAATGTATTTCGAAGCAAATTAGCCTTATCCACTTTGGTCTGTATTCGCTTAAATTTCATAATTCTATTTTGATGAGATAAAATAAGATAAAAATAATCCTATTTACAATTCTTCTTGTTACAGTAACCTAGTTTTCTTACCTTATAAGATTATTACTTACTCTTATTATTTTTAATATTGACAGCATTAACGTTAATCTTATTATAACTGTCAGAATAATTAAAAAGCAAATTTCCATTTTTAACGAAAGAAGTGTCATTAAAGTTTCGTGCACTCATATATCTTTGGTGGTGGCAGTTCTCAGACATTCATAAACTCAAATCCTTTAATTATTTTAGTATCTTTTTTTACATATCAAAGTTTATTAAAAAAGCATTTGTATAAATTCAACATTTTTTAACAATTTTTACACAAAAACAAACAAGTTTCAATTATAATTGTTGGATTTCCCTACATCGGCACCTCACGTCTCAAACCCTTCCTGTTCCAAAAGCCTATCTATCGCTATCATCTAGAAACAACAATACGAATCGAATTATAAAAGAATCAACTTATCCTCCCCGACGTGAAAAAGACCTCGTCTGCATAACAAAACACAATCTCGTACGTATTAATTCAGCGTTGAAATCTACACTTACAGCCAAGTGCTGTCGTCACGCCGTCTCAAAGGGGGCGAAGCGAGAGCAAGCAACATGACTCGGAACAACGCTAAAACAACGTGCGATTTCATGTAGATTCTCTTCGGAACAATGTATCCTTAAAATCGCATCCGATTCTCTCTCGTCCTCTCTACCCCCCCCCCCCCTCTCTCTCTCGCTCCTTCTTCTCCTCCAGCTTCTCCCCGCACGCATTCATAAAGCAAAAATACAGCAACAGCCCACGCGCATAGAGAAACATATACGGACACGCTCGGCCGTATATACGAAAGAATCTCACTCTCCGCGAGAGATATAAGACTGAAACGGCCGTGCTGCTGTTGCCGCTGCACCTCACAGCCATCATCTCTAAAATCACAAAGAAAAAGGCGCACATGCACTGCACTGTACTGTGCACCCACGCTCTCTCTCACACACACATGAGCATCCGTACATACATCCACACGCGCACACACTCGTATGTATATAGTTATATATTACAGAAACATACCAACGTGTGCAGAAGAGCGCGCGCGAGAGAGAGAGAGAGAGAGAAACTCGTCATATCACGAGGGGGGAGAAGGGCGCGAGTAAGGCAATAGAGATTTGCGGGCCGCGTAAATCTCTCGCCCTCTAACGAGGCGCCGTAAAACACGATCCTATTATCGTTTTCCCATACGAAAAAGCGGTATATATTATAGGGCCGCGCTAGCCGGGCTTGCGCAGCGGATCGTTAGCCGGCATCATTGCCGCGCGCAGTGACGGACAGTGGTACGTACACACAGCGGGCAGCGACGACGACGAGGAGCATGCGAGCGACCCCAGAACGAGCCGGACGACGGCTTCGGCGACCCGGACACTTCCGCGGCCCCCTCGATATTATTTATCGCCAAGCGGCGCTTCTTTATTTTTCGTATAAAGCTCTCTCTCTCTCTCTCTCTCTCTCTGTGGACGCACCAGCTGCCACTCCTTTTCTCTTATATATATATACACGGTGTGTGTGTACTCTTTTCTCTCTCCCGCTGCGCGGCATTCCTGCGCGCGTGTATATATATATGCATATACATTGTGTCCCCCCGCGCGCGGTTTCTTTTCGCGGAGCGTGCGCTCTTCTTTTTTTTTTGTCGTTGTGTTTCGCCCAAGCGTGTATTCTCCGCTCGTCCTCCCCCACAAGCTTGGGCTTTGTGTTATACTTATACTTTGGGTCGTTCCCCGCGCTTCTTCTTATTCTTCCTCGTCGTCTTGTTGGTGCTCTGGCTGGTTTCTTTTCTTTTTTCGGCAGATACTTTTGTTCGTGGTCGAACGGTTTTTCGATTTTTCTTAATGCGCGCGAGCACACGCGAGTATAAAGAGAGAGAGAGAGAGTGCGCGCGTGCTACTCGAGATTTTTATCGCGCGCGTAAAAAGCGCATAACCGGACGCGCGATGCGCACGATTTCTTTTCTGCGCGCAGGCGTGGTTCTGTTTTGCATGGTTTGGTGTACGAGAGAGTTTGCAATTTCGGCGCGGGGGCACCGATTTTTGCAAGCTTGAGAATGGTTCTTCTATGCGAATTTGTGTTTGAGCTTTGCGGTGTAATAATTTTGGCCAATTTTTTAAATTACGATGATTTCGAGGTTGTTGAATTAAAAAAATTAGATTTGTCAAACATGTTTGTCTGAATATATAGGGTAGGTGTGCCTATTACTCTGTTCTACGTCAATTATTGTCACCTTCGATATTTTTATTTGAAAAATTTGAATGTGGGTCCCAAATTTTCTGAAACTTTTAGGATTATTCATTAGTAGCAAAACATGAAACATAGCACCCGTAGTTTCTGTGAATGGGCCCTTTTTCTTAAGATATCAGCTATTCTACTTCAAATAGGAGTTATTTCATTAAATAATGGTACCTCTAGCTGTGAGCATAACTTCAAATTTTTTACATAAAACAAAAGTGCCTGAAAGTATTTAAAAATAGTCGGAATGACCATTAAACTTAAGACCTAACTTATAACGTTAAAAAATATTAATCTGAGCCAAAGTTATTAACAATTAAAAATATCGACTGAAAATACATGAATATTCGAGGAAATTAGACTGTTTTAAATCCGTTGAATTTTCATGCATTTTCAGTTGATATCTTTAATTGTTAATAACTTTGGCTCAGATTAATATTTTTTAACGTTACAGGTCTCAAATTAAAGCCCTCTCTGACTATTGTTAGATATTTTCAGGCAGTTTTCTTTAGTGTAAAAACACGCGAAGTTATAATCACAGCTAGAGGTACCATTTTTTAATCAGGCATATTCAGAGTAAAATAACTAATATCTTAAGAAAAATTAGGATTCATTTCTGGCTACCAGTGAATGATCCTCAAAGTTTGAGAAAATTTCGGTACCCACATCCCTGATACTCTCATTGTAAATGCCACAGTAATTTATATCAAAATGCACTTTTCGTCTATATTTTATTTTCAATCATTATTGCCAAAAAAATTATTTATTATTTGAACTAATTTAGGATAAAAATGAAAAATAAATACTTATATTTTCCATAATTCTCAATTAAGAACTAAAAATAATGTAAAACTGTAGGGTACGGTTAGGTTAAGTTTAATGTTAAAAATATTGCGTGTACGAACAAGTAATTATGTAATTCTTCTTCTAGATCAAATCTAACCATTTCAAGAATCGATTCATAAAATAAGAAAGGTTCCAGAACGTGTATTTTTTTAAATAAATGCTTTAGAAACATTCACTATCGCTAGTTTATATTACTGCGGCTCGACATGTAAAAGATCCATTAGAGCCACAATGTAGAATATAAAAAAAAGCACGTATTTTTTATTGTTTTAAATACATGCAAATTAAAAGAGTTATAGGTCTTTGAATACTCTTGACGTCACGAACACAGTTTTGTTCGTGACGTCATATAACATTACAGTATAATTATATATCGAAAATCTGTAAACTTTAAATGATTGTAACTCTTTTAATTTGCATCTATTTAAAAAGAGAAAAAAATCGTGTCCTTTATTTTTTTATATTCTATATTACGGAGCTAATGGATTTTTTCATATAAAGTCTTAATTCATAAGTTAGGACCCGCAGTAATACAAGCATTGGGGTGTTATGTATTACCGAGGTTGACTTCTGTATTTATACAAATAAATAAAAGAAAATAGGTTTTTCTTCAAAATATGCATATTCCCAAAAGTTAATAAATCATTTTTAAAGGAATATTTACTATAAAGTAGTATTTTTGTCGACTTTGCAAATCTGCAGTAATCGGGGCGTCCCCAGGAATACCCACTCTTACCTTAGAACAATATAACCAAATACTAATAATGTTCTTAAATATAGCTGAAAACAGAAAAAATAAGACTATTCTATTTTTCCTATGATCGACTGTATTATAATTTCGTTATTCATCAATTTTACCTGACTTTATTCAAATGATTCGAGCCGCCTCCTAAAATGCACAAGTTTCGATCGTTACCCAACGCGCGATAGAGTAAGAACATTCCTAAAATCACAAAATTTAAAATACACGCTTCTTCGCACAAGCGTCAATATAAACCCAGAGAAAACATGGAAAAAAACTGCCCACGAGGTTTCACGGCTGAACGAAATACGACCGTGACTGCGCCCGGGGATGTTACTCCGCGGACGTTCTACGCGCGTCCAATTTATACGGAAGGGCCTAGGTGCCATCTGACGGAAATGTTGAGTAGTGCAGGTTTCGGAGCACGCACGTACATGTGCGTCTGTACAACCCAAAATTTTCTTTCAATTTGGCTATATGTTTGTATGTATGTACTATGCGTATATATCGCCCCATCTCTTAATATCTAAGAAAATACTTGACTGATGAGGCTGAAATTTTAAACATGTCCTAATTACGGACACCCTATATGACCCAATTACCGACGCCATGCATCCTGAGAAAACTATATCGTAACTCACGCAAGCTATCTCGTAACGCACGCAAAATATCTCGTAACTCACGCAAGATATCTCGTAACTCACGCAACATCATATCGTAAAAATTTACGTCTCCATATCGTAAATTTTGCAATATATGTAGTGTCAACTACAATATAATATCGTAAAAATAAGCGACAGTTGTAGAAGATGTCGGTCATTATGACATAAACATCGCATAGATAATCGGGTCATACAGGGTGTCCGTAATTAGGAAGTGTTTAAAATTTCTGCTCTATCAGTCAAGTATTTTCTTAGGTATCAAGGGTGAGGGGCGGGGGCATACACACATAGTACATACGTACACACATCTAGTAACATTGAAAGAAAAATATTTAATGAAGTTACATATGCGTGCGTTCTCCGAAATATGCGCTACTCAACTTGTGCGTCGATAGCACCTATAGGGCCTTCCATAAATTAGTAAACGCGCCTCGCATGTGCCGCTGCGCCAGACTCGCAGAACACGCGTATAATGCGCGATACTCGCGCATTGTGTATTAACACGCATGCGGATGTTTGCATTTTCCATATTTTACGAAGCCGATAAGAGTATATATACTCCCATGTGCCTCGCGCGCGGGATATTATTGTTACGTGCCACGCTCTCGCTGAACGGGCGTTCGCGTCCCAAAAATAAACGCGACCTCGCTTTGGTGTATGCACATATAACGAGAGCCTGTATGCACGATGAAATGAACTTGGCTTTTTTTGCTGTACACCTCGACAAATTTTAACGCGCTACGGTGCTATACGTTATTCGGCTTTTTTTTGCAAGTCTACGCGTTCTTTTGTGTTTTGTTTGAGATTATGAATAGTGTATGTATATAAAAGCAAACACATTAAGCAAATGCATTTTTTTATTTACTTATTGAGAGAAAACAACATTTTTTTTCATTTTGAATGTTTGGCTTACTGGAACAATTCAAGTATATTTATCTAAAAATTAAATTCACGCAATATTCTATGTATTTTCATATAGGCCTCTTTTGTATACGAAATAGTAGAAAATGCTGAAACATAATCCTATAATTTAAAATAGTATCGCACATAAAGACTTAAGTCTAATAGGTGATATGCATTATTAAATTATATTAAATTATGCCAATTAAATATTTCTATGAAGCTTATATTATTAATATCGTATACTAACATTTACTAACTGTAACTTTAAAATGTGGTTGTATTTTAATTGATTTTATTTAAACAAATCTAGAATATTAATAATCTTTTAAAAATATCCTAGTCGTTGTGCCTTACTTTGCTTTATATATACATATTCCCAGAATAACAACTGACGTCCACATGCATTGATCAATAGTTTTGCTTATTTTCTCGAATAGAAAGCATTAAGTTTAATATCTGTTTTTAATGTTATATTTCATACCTTATTCAACAAGACGCTATAATGAAGAGCCCGGTTCAACAAACAGTCATCTCGTTTTGCATTTGACTCTAAAAGAATGAAAATCGAACTTTTCTCAGTGCAACAAAGGTCATATCGAGATACTTTTGTGATTGTTTGTTGCTCCGAAACTTAAATATTTTACACTCTTGGTAGATAACATCCATATTTCAAGTAATAAACAATCATCTCATAGATCATCTCATGACTGTTTATTGCTCTGAAAACTCTAGACTCTTTTGACCATTTGTTGCACGGAATAATTGTAAAGTATAATCAGGGAGTCAAGTAAGAACCGGAATGACCGTTTGCTGCTCCGGGCTCTTCATTTTTTCTTGCTACCTTTAATGTTTCGATCTAGCGCATCAATGCAAACATTAAAACCGCAATATTTCAAAAATACGAAAAATGGACTAAAGTTATTTCCTCGCGATATCTCATAAATATTAATTAACGTCAGATTCCCCAGTCAAATATTGCTAGTTTTTAATCAAAGGTTTTATAAAAAATCTCTTCATCCCTTGATCCTCATATTCAATAAAACAAGTCACGGATGCTTCTCGTATTTTAAAAACTGCAAATATTAATAAAATCTTGGCGAGGGCCAGCGTAGCGCAGTTGGCTAGCGGAGATACGCTAGCCTGAGCGGCCGGGGTTCGATTCCCGGTGGGAGCAGATCGAGGATTTTTTCTCTCTGTGTCCTGCCGGATAAAGAACTCAGACTGCGCATTGGTCCTGGCGGAGGTTTTTCCTACGGGTTTTCCTTCGTTACAGGTTATCAGCATAGGTAGAAAGCTGCAATGTCGGTAACTTGGACGAATGTGGGATCAGTGTGGGGAATTAAGGGGGAGGGGGGGGGGTATTGTTAATTAAGTTAAAAAAAAGAACCTTTTTCAATAATTTTTTTAAAAGATACAGGTAATGTATTTTAAATTAGCTAATTACAGTACTGTAGTATATCATTTAAAAAACATTTTCTTAAATTTTCAGTGAAAAGTATCGAAAATTAAGCCGTTGTCAGCCAATTTCCGGAGACGTCTCGAAAAAAAGATATGTTGCGGTGATGGTCATTTCTCGCACTCGATCATCTGAAATCAAAAAATCAAATTGTTTTTGTTATTTTATGAGTTTCCCCAGGTAACCCTGACGAGTTTTTTTTAAATTTGTTGTTATTTTTTATTTTACAATAACAATTTGACCGATTTTTTAAGGGAAAATTGAGTTTTTCGCTTTCTAGTGTTACCAAAACTTGAAAAATCAGTAAAAAAAGAAAAAACTCGACAGGGTTACCTGGGGAAACTCATAAAATAACAAAAACAATTTGATTTTTTGATTTCAGATGATCGAGTGCCGAGAAATGACCGTCACTGCAAAATATCTTTTTTTCGAGACGTCTCCGGAAATTGGCTGCCAACGGCTTAGTTTTCTATATTTTTCACTGAAAAATTAACAAAATGTTTTTTAAATGATATACTACAATACTGTAATTAGCTCATTTAAAATACATTACCTGTATCTTCTAAAAAAATTATTGAAAAAGGTTCTCTTTTTAACTTAATTAACAATACCCCCCCCCCTTAAGTTGGGGTGTTAGGATCAAATACCTCCACACACAGGTGGTGAAAGTATCCTGTAAAAACCCGAAAGGGTATACGGGCAAGAGGGATATAATAAAATAAAATAAATAAAATCTTGGCAATATTTTATCCAGATATAATTACACTTTTTTCCGCATCCTCTCCAGTCCACAAGACTAACAGACTCTCCATCCCCCCTCCCCCACGCTCATTTTATATTAACGAACGGAATGTCAGCCAAACCGATTGCGACCGATCGAGCAAATCAAAGTCACGGCGAGACTTCGACTAGTTTCCGTCGATTCGAGCAAACGAAACGCAAAAAACAGAAAGGGGCTAGAAAGTCGAGCAAGAGTCGTCGCGTAGTTTGCCAAAGTGGCCGCAAATATACCTTCGTTGGCGTTCGGCGCTGTGTATATAGCTCTCTCTCTTTCGCTCTCTCGCTCTCTCTCTCTCTCTCTCTCTCTCTCTCTCTCACTCTCCCTTTCTCTCTCAAAGGCTCTCTGCGGCGCACGCCGGAAACCGAATATCGCACACGCTCGGCCGCGGGGACGTTTGCTTATCGACGAGCAATCGCAATTTAAACTTCGCGAGCTGCTGCCGGTCAGGTTGAGTGAGAAGGGGAGGGAGAGAGAGAGAGAGTGAGAGATGGATTCCCGTCGATTTCGCGCCTGGTGCATGCATAGCGTCGAGTGGCCCGCGCGCCGTCAATCGCTATTGGAAATCGGATTGTATAGGAAGTAAGTGAATTGATGGCTGCTGGGCACGTCACACCTAGGATTGTCGTATTGTTTTTTTTTCGCTGTTTTAAGGGAAATTAGTAAGTGTGATGAATTGTACGAGGAAGAATTATTGCTTTCTGCGCGAAGACTAAGTAATGGTAATTGGATTGTTGCAGAGTTAAGTGCTTTTTGGACTTTAATAGTTTAACTTTTACTTTTACCGGTGAAGGATACGTGAGCCGCCACTTTAACTTAGAATATATTATATTTGAGAACAAAAGGTAGAATCTTAAAAGCGACTACTACCCGGGAGTTTTGGGAGTCACTGATTACGAATCTACTATCAGATCTAACATGACGGTCAAACTTGGCGGACTAATTCAACTGTTTTAATTAACTTTTTGAAGTAACCACTTTAAAACCTTGCCTTTAAAGAGTATTGGTGCTGCTGATTTCGAATCTGGTGTTAGAATTTAAGAATTAAAAATAATCATTTGAAAAATTTAAAAATTTGTGTCTTGGCCGCCGTATTAAATCGGCAACCCCCAAATCCCATCACATACAACCACTCTTTTACGGTTTTATATAAAAAAAATTCTTTCTTATGGGTTAAGTAATTAGAGATATTAATCCCTTATATTAAAATGTACCATGAGATATCGCAACCTATATTGATTTTAGATCTCACAAAATGTAAACAACGTATCATTCTAATTTCATTAATAATTATATATATCTTTAATCTTTCACTAATATTATATAAAGTATTATTATATATAATAAATAAAGTATGTAAAATACAATATACTATACCCCCAGACTAAGTCTATGACAACGCAAAATTCTATGTTTTTGTAAAACCAAACAAATAATGAAAATTTCTAGTGTACAAATTTTGTGTATAATTTTACACAAATTTTCATTTACACAGATTTTGTATTTTACATACAATGTTTCACAGTGTACGCTTATTATTTTCTAAATCGGTATTATTCTAAATTTATATTTCGTAACAACGAGATATCCTTGATAATTCAATCACGCACCCATCGCGGTACACAGACCCCATCCAGTTCAACCGCAAACGAGGCGCATTCCTCAAAAGAGGCGAAAAGAAAGGCCAACACAGGCAGGCCACTACATATACGAGCCACTCGCAATATCACCGCGAGAAGTATTATAATCGAGCACCTAGTAGCAGCGGCAACAGCAGCAGCAGCAGCAACATCCAGAAACAAATGGGCCGTGAAAGCGTCTCGAATCGGCTCCATTAAGTACACACGCACACGCACACATCTAGCGGCCTGTGCGCTCGCTCGCGCATACAGCGCACAGCGTATAACTATATACACGGGTAGTATAGCTCTCGGTCCATCATCGTCGCAACTCATCATCGTTCTCGTCGTCATCGTCGCTGCCGCGGCTTTCCCCCCCCCCCCCCCCCTTCGTCATCTGTCTCTCTTTTTCTCAGTTGCCGAGCCGAGAGTCGCCGGCGCGCATAACGTTATGCGCGAGCGAGCGAGGGAACACTCGCGTATCACGGTGGGCGGATTCGACGTCAATTATCCTCGAGCGAAGTCGACGACGCGTCGCGCACGCGCGTGTGTGTATATTCAGGGTATACGGGTATATGGATGATTCCGCCGTAACTTGCGTAGTTTTTATACACGTATGGCATAAACCAACTATAATTGTTAAATGCCAGAAACGTTCATAAGTTGCTAGCTTTTAAAACAAATCAATAAATTAGGTCTCAAATGTCAGTTTCGTAACATGTCCAAAACTCAAATTTCGATACAAAACGGCACTCTACGCAGAAGTAAGGTAGGTAAAAAAATTACTCCGAGTACATAGTAAACTGTAGAGTTAATTATATACATTTGTATTGGTTTTAAACTCAAAATTCGCTGATTATATCATTAAGGCAAGGTGCATACTTTAATTTTGTCCAGCAGTTTGCGATAAAATATTGATGACAACAGTATCTACACCAACAAGCGGAGTAGTTTGCTATAATAGACTATCCTGACGGTGGATTCGCAAAATATAATGTATGACTCATCAAATGTATCCGGAAAAAGATCTGGGAATTCTAAATTTCGCGAGTATAAACAGTTTTCTCCCTTCAGAATTCAGTAAAAAGCAGTAGAGGTCAGTTCCGTAACACTACTAAATTACTATTTAGAAACTGTTTATTAGATGTTTTACTACAAGTAAAAAGTGTTTTTCGTTACTTGATAGTAAAGTACATAAAACTTATTTGCAACAATGTTCGTATGTTAAGTTTCAAAGTAAAATGTCAGTTCCGTAACACGCTATGAAAAGTATTATTCAAATAAAAGGCATTTTCAATCATTTTCATAAAAAACTAATCAAATAACGTGATTCTGCGGCTAAAAATATATAAAAAGTTATGCGAAGTTAACTCTTGTAAATTCCAGGGGAATCAATGCAGGCTGTGGGTAAAAATCGGCAATTTTCACTCATCCGCAGTTTGTATGCTTGTTTTGGGCAAGCTACGGCGGAATCACCCATATATAGAGATCGCCGAGTGACTGAGAGGCGGCTGCTGCTGCTGATGTTGCTATGCTGCCAGCGGCGAGAGCTGACTTGCGGTGTTTTGAGTCAAACTGTGTCGTTTGCTCGAGAGAGAGAAAGAGAGAGCCGTGTCGCGTGAGATATTGGCCGGATTTGCTTGGAACGATGAGGAAATGTAGTATGGATGTGTTCTATATGTTGTGATCCATACTGAGAATTCTTGCATAAAAATTTGGGTTTGATGTATGTGTTGGGCGGAAGTTGTGTTTGACAAAATTTTAGCTCGAACTTTAGCATTGAAACCATTCTATGCAAACACTTGCAAAACTCATAAGAAGATAAGTAATTATCAAACAAATTAAATAACAAATATTAGGGTGACTATTTGATCCGGCGGGCTTTTAATTTCTATAGGTTTGCTCTCTACAAACTGAGCTACCATTCTGTTTATGTCAATGGATCAAATGCAGGTTATACATAGCCCCCAGTGTAATTAGACCCGAATGTTTCAACCTAAATAATTTATTAGTTGCTGGCAGGAACTAATTACGAGTAATTTAGTTTGTTAGAAGCATACAATCCAAAAGTTCGTGGGTACAAATGCTTGCTTTGATTTTGTATTATTTTTGTTAACAATTAATTCGTTTTTTGTATAATAAGTTTGCAAAAGATATTTTAATTTTCTCCGATGCTTTTCTTGATGTTTGAATACATTTTAGGATTGTCTCAATGCTAAAGTTTAGATTAAACATTTTCCAAACAAAACTTATGACAGACTTTGTATTCGGGTTGCTGTATAATCAATATGTTTATGGAATTGATTAATAACGTTTAGGGCTTCTAAAGTTTCCTAAAACTTTGGAATATATGCTCTATTGTCACAAAATACGAGACACATGTCTCCTCGAAGAGGATGTTTTGTGCTTTTTAAATGGGATCCAGATCTTATTCTTAAATTATCAGTTCTTTTCCAAGTATGCGTTATTGTAGTAAATAATGGTACCTTTACTTCTGATCGTATAGCTCTGCAAGTTTTTACGTTAGAAAAATGATCTAAATAAAAGTAAAATCACACGGAATATTTTAATTTGTTCTTCGTTTCACATAAAAATGTTAATTTATTCCAAAGTTATTAACAATCAAAAATAATTTTTTGCCAAGACTCAACTTTTGATCAGTCATTAAATAATTATGTAAATGTTCCTATGATTAAAAGTTTAATCTCTTGTAAATTTTGATTTTAATTATTAATTTTAAGTTTGAAGTCAAGTCAATTTAAATTCAAAACTTAAGTTTTGATGAATGCCATGTATTTTATATTTAAATTTAAAGAAAACCAAATTTTGTTTAGGAATAAGAATGTTTCACTGAAATAGATTTTAGATTTTTGTAGAAATAAAGAAAACCTGAGATTACTTTTAAAAATGTTTTGCCTTAGTTTAAAACATTACGTTTGAATTTAATACAAAACTGTTTTGAAATTCATTGTTTTATCCGAAGTAAATTTGCATACTAAGCATGTAATGCGAAAGCTGCAACATTTTAGTGTGTTGTTAGAACTAGTTATGGATACATTTATATAGTAACAGTTAGAATTTCTGTGTTACGTGGAATGTATAGATAGGTCGGAAATACAAACGAATATGACTGAATATATACCGTTCAGCCAGCAGTTGATGGTCTACCGTTCATTTTCCCTGCGAAACTAACAAAACAATCCAAACGATTGTTCCTCTACTGTCTCTATTACTACATCACAGAAAACATCCAGAGTTTAAAACTCATCTGTTTTCAATTATTAAAAATATCATTTATAATATAACAAAATATTCCTTCAATTTTTTCATTTATGTATTTGGATTTTTTTCTTTAACAACTGCATACGAAAAAGTCACATGCTCCACGTAACGATAATTTTGAACTATTCCAATGACTCGAGGGTGTAACCATGGAATTGTCAAATCCAAAACCGCTGAAAGCTGCAGCTGCGAAGGCGTGGTAAAGCTTTACTGTGGGCTGTAACTCACCAGCTCTAAAATACCAGTAACTTTTAATGTCAAGTATCGAAGTCCCTTGAAACTGCGATATGGCTTGTGTGCTTTTGTGCGTGAAACACGCGCATGCTAATTAGTTTGTTTATCCTACTATAAAACAACGACGGTCTGGATGTATTGAATCGAATCCGAATATCGATATCGCGTTTGATGCCGCACGCCATTCGCGGGCTTCTATAATTGGCTGCTGATTGCCGTGAAACGCGTCCCAAGCGCGCCTATTTGCTGCTTCGGCCAGATATAATATAAATTAAAGTGATATATTTTATGTTGAAAATAAATTTTCTTTTAACGAATCTTGTTGAATCTAAAAGTCAATTTTTTCATTTTAAAATAAATTCTGCTCCAGAGTCTTTGAAAAGTGTCTATTGCAGTTTCTTTGCTGTATCTTTATTACGCATTTCTTATTACGTAGAATGATAAATGTGAGTTTGCATGGTTCAGGAACAGTTAATTTTTTATAATAACTCACCATTTTTATCCTAGGTAAAAATTCGGGAAAAAAATGGGGCTGGAAACTACTTAATGGCTAGTTATTTTTTATTGCAATGCAAACGCTTTCTATCCTAATATTTGAGCACTAAATATGTAAACTAAATTTTCACTTCATTGTTACATGATAACTTGAAGAATGTAATTGAGTAACTAAACAAAATTACAAAAAATAAATGTTGTTATTATATTTATTTATAATATATATTTTCGTGTATATTAAAAGGCATTTGTTTTAGAATCTGATTCTCTATTTCGTGTATTATCTCATCATTATATTCACGGGCATGTATAGGGAGATAATAGCTTAAAAGCTCGAAAATGTCTATGTGAAATTAATTAATATTAATAAATCAATTTATTTTCTGCATTATAAATAAATACTCAAATAATGAGAAATTGGATCATTTTCCGAGAGTTTTAGTTTTAGATAGGTACCTAATTACTGGTCTAAAAATTAAATACACTGTTTCACAAGGGTATATTATAGGATCTTCTTAAATGTAAAATATTATTTATGATGCACGATCTCAATAATCACACAAAACCATCAACAAGAAGTTAACGAATCATCCATCCAATGCCGACCATCTAATATTTTTTGCAAATACGAAGATTCCAATTGTTTAAATTCAGCCCAAAGCCACCCAAAGAATGTGCAATTGTCAACGCCCTAATTAGCTCTGCGAGCCATTAATACACTTATAGGATTCGACTGAAGAAAGAACCGCCGACGAGAGTCGAATAGACAAAACCGAATAAAGAGGGGCGCGCACGCGAGAGAGAGAGAGAGATCGCATAAAAGAATGAAAGGGATCTTGGCGCTGCTGCTCGGCTCCCATTCAATGTCCCAGCCAGCGTAGCTGCTCTCTCTCTTTCTTTCTCTCTCTCTACCTCCTTCCTCTTTCCACAGAGGGGCTGAGCACGACGCGACGGCGTTAAACAAGTCAGCGCGGCGAACGGTAGATCGTATACTAGTCATTTTTAGTAGGCATACGCTGGTATCTCGCTCGAGGATCGAAAGAAAGAGCCCGAGTGTAATCGATTTTTTCAGGAAGACAGCAGCAGCAACAGCAGCAGCAGCAGCAGTAACCGCCACAACGCTAACACTTAAACAAGCACAGAGAGAGAGAGAGGGAGTGCGAGAGAGAGACAGCCTCACTGTCATTTGCATATCTCGCGCGCGGCGTGACTCGCTAACGCCTGACAAGCTCGTGAATTAGCCCGAACGAGCGCCTCCTTTCCACTCCGCTGCCTCGAACACGATGCGGGGGCTCTCGGGCTAGCTCTCTCTCTCTCTCTCTCTCCCTCTCGCTCCTCCAAATAATAAGAGAAGGCCCGTAGCGGAGCGAGAGCGATACTTTTTCCGCAACGAGCTCGACGCGCCGAGCATTTTCGAGCGCTGCCCCTCTGCTCAACCTGTCTACTCCATACGTGTGTACACGCTATGCACACAGTGTCTTTGTATGCGAGTAAAATAAAAACAAAAGCTGTCGCGAGAGAGAGAGAGAGAGAGAGAGCAGCGCGGCGGCTATCCTAATATGGCCCGAGGCCACATTATTTGATACCGCTATAACGCTGCTGCTGCACCCTCTTCTTTTCTCCTCGCTCTTGTCTTCGTCCTTTTGCGCTTTCTTCTTTTACTCGTGCGGTACGGGCTCGGCGCGATTCGCGTATACCACTCTTTCGCGACGATCCGAGGCTATCTTCCTTCGCGCGACGACGCAGACAACGACGCGACGCGAACGAATTGCGCCTGCACGGCCGAGGATAAGTTTTCGAGTTCGACGCGGGGGGAGGCGCTGATTTGGCGACGTTGAACCGTTACTTTACAATTCGTCACGGTGAGCGATGAGTGGCGCCAGTCTGGTGGAGGAAATATGCATTCTTTAAGAGTCTCGAAGCATTTTCATCTGGCTGTGACTTGTAGACTTTGGTTTACGCTTTCGGTGAACACATCGGTCAAAAGTGTATTATTTTGTGGTAATTGTGGAAAATAATTCTTTTGATAGCATATGGATTTAAAAACTCTTAAATACTTAAGGAAACTTAATCCATTATGCCGCCGAGAAATGGTTATTTTACTTTTGGGCGTTGCTCCAGAACTGGCTCAGTCTTTGAATTAAAACGAGCTAATCTTGTTAAATTTAATTGAAAAACTTTAAATTTATAATCTACAATTGACTTATTGGTCATTTAAAAGAAATTAATTTTATTACGTCTATTGAAAGCATCTATTCATATTTTCACTTGTTCGCTAATCTCATACATTTATAAAAACATTTGTTTTATTTAAATATTGAATTGATTATTTCAAAATAATGAGATCTTGTTATTTTATTTTAAAAATAAAATTACTAAAAGTCAATTGCCAATTACACGAAAGCAATCAAAAGTCAATTTCGTTATAACAAAAATAAACACGTTCATTTAATTTATCAATGAATATATTTTTAAAATGTCGACCCTTTATTCGATTTCGAATGCCATATTCTTCTCGCCTTTTTTATAGACACGTTAATTTCATTCATCAACAAACATATTATTAAAAAGTTGTTTTTATTCGAATTCGCGTGAAATATTTTTCTGGCCATATTTTTCACAATTATTCTCTTCCTCGTCTATTTTTCTCTCGCTACAACTTTGATTGAGGTTAAATTTAAATTGACTCGAATTAGGCAATATAATTGAATTGAAAAATTAATTCAAAACTTTCGAGGGTAGTCGCCGCTCGCTATTTCCGTCTCATGAAATTTATAGTGCGCTCGCAGCTCTCCTACAGCAGTGACTGCGGCGCGAGGTCACTGCTGCCCGCCTGCAGCGCGCGATTTTTCCGTGTCGTCGCTACGACAAGCTCTCTTATTATTATTATTATTACTTTTTTTTCGGGTTGATTTTCGCGATTCGTTCGCGCTTACGCGACGCGTAAATTTTTATGTTTCACAGCCCCATCCCTCTCTCTTACCGGAGAGCTTTTTTTTTTATTTCGTGCGTGTATAATTGAATCATTGCGTGAATAAGTTACGAATATTTACGCAAACCGGCGGAGCCCGAGCGCGTTTATTAACTCTCGTGGCACGGCGATGAATGCGTCAGGGCGAAAGGGGAAGCGATTTAATTATACCGTCCGCTCTCACCGTGCTGCTTTTTTTCACCGCCGCGCGCGGGCGCTGTAACTTATTTTTGCGATTTTAATTGACGTGTAATTGAAATTAACTTATTAATTGCTGTCGTTCGCGATTCTTCGCGGGGAGATAAGCGCAAATATTTTGGTTTGGACGGAAAGGTGAATCTGTCTATTGCACCGTGCATAATGTAGATTCTTTTAAAAGGTATATTCAATTAGATTAATAATTTTGCAGCGAAAAATTAATTGGATGAAATTTTAAAAATGGAAATTTCGAAATCGCAAAAGGAGATGTAAAAATTTTCTGAAATATTTTGAAAGGATTTTGTACAGCAAGTGCAAATTGTTAATATTCATATTGTGTCTGACTAGATCCGGCTAGGTACTACTTTGACAAATTCCATATATAAGATGCTGTTACAACCATCGAACATTAGATCACAGTTTTCCTTGTTTTCGGATATATTTGTTATTTTTCTGCTTATTATAAACATTATTGTTGACTATTTGAATTATAATAGTCTAAACCTCACGTATTATAATGTAAAACAGAACCTCTAAATATTAGTATGTAGTTACTTAAAATAAACATTGAAAAAGTGTGTAAAATTACACTGATTACACTATTCTAGACTTTTATTTGAATTTCTACGGAATCGTTTCTACTAGAATTGAAAAACTTTATAAAAAAACTCGCCTTTCTACCAACAGACTTCACCATTTTTTAAATTACCTTTGGAAACTCTTTTTAAAGTTCGAGAACCCTCTTGAAAATTCTCTAAAAAAGTCTAATAATCTTTCGCAGTGCATAGTTTCAGTTTACCCACGTTTCCAGAATTCACTGAAATTTCTCATTCAATCCTCTTTTTCATGAAGTTTGACCTACAAATATCACCCTTATTCTAAAAACGCTTCTAATTGTAAATTAAAGAGATATCATTTTTTAAATCTTTTTTTATAATTTTATTCATTATAATTTACTCAGGCTATTCTATAAAAAAAAACATTAGAATCTAATTACATTACATAAAAAAGCACATTTTTTTACAACAAATAAAGTATTCTTTTGATAAAGAGTATACATTACAGAAATTAAATTTAAAGTTAATTTATACTTGTATTACCTAACGCAACTGCATTCGCTGATGCAAAATACTATCTCATTCGGGATTACATATTTTCAAATATTGGGATTGGTGGTCGTGACGTCATTGCCCTACTCTTTGCTTCCATCTTGACCTAACAGCCAATTAGATACAGGGTACCAGAGACCAACTAGGTCTTCTACTGTACCCTGCACTTGATTGGCTGTTAAGCCCAAGATGGAGGCAACGAGTAGGGTATGACGTAACGACCACCAATCCCAATTGCGAAAAAATTTGTAAAAAATATATAATATTTAATATTTAAAAAGTTCATAGACTAAATTTATGAAAAACCGGTGAGTCTATATTTCATTATCTAAAAAACAATCAGTGCTAATTTCAAAGCATTGCACATACGAAAAATTACACAAATTATATTGTTAAGAAAACGCGTTTATTTATATTTAACATTTTTTTCAGATTGCATTGCATTTTATAAATTGAAAATACGTAGATATTGTAGGTTCTGCTAATGTTTAGTAGAAACTTACTATTATTACAAAAGCTCTAGCGTGATAAGTATGCCAAAAGCGTCCCCAACTGTTTGAACCTGTGGCTGGGCCACAATAATTATCATAAGGAAATATGAACCCTGACAATTTTGACTACCTTGAAGATATATATTTCGAGATGATACGAACTTTCAAAGGTCATATTTCGTGACAATTTTTATTGCGATTCAACCAAAGATTCAAATAGCTGGGGTACTGTCAAAAAAGGATTTACTTTAAAAAATAAATTACATAAAGAAATAAATAATCTTTATATAAGAACATCTGTAGAAAACCGAAATTTAACATTTTAAAATTATGTAAAATCACTAATAATCCACACGCACACATACACTTACACACACTCATATCCAGAACTACGCACGCGTGCGCGTACATACACGCATGCACACACTCATATGGGTGTTTGTCAAAAATTTGAACAATTCTTGTCCCTCCTGTTTTACAAGGTAACAGGGCATTATATGAATCTAAAAAAAACATACTACAACCGGACTATCGTAAGCAACAATCTGCAAAAATTTCAAAATTTCAAGTATTTTCTATTCTGAGTAAAAAGTAAAAAACTATGCAAAATGTCTTGTCCGTCTCACGTACCAAGCCTTAATTTCATCCGAATATACTAACAAATTTAGTAATACACTAAATTTTAACCAAAAAGAATTACACAGATGGTTAATGTAAAAGGAGATTTAAAAATATAAAAATGTAAGCCTTACTTAATCCAAAAATGATGCGCGACCTTTTAATGCGTGTATTTTGTTTATGTATGGTTGTTTCAAAATGTGTCCCCTAGTTTTGACGTCTTGTCCGTCCCAAGGGCTTTATTCGAAGGAAGTTGTATTAAAATATTCACAAATTAAAATGCAACCCATTCTTATTTGTAACTCTTATATACATTTTGTAAAATAAGTTCACGTATACTTATATATTAATATTGTCTTCTACAAATAATTAGTTAATGGTGTACTTATACTACCGTGCCTTTATTATATGTCTTGTCTGTCCAGCGAAAAATTCTTTAAAGGAGCATTCAGTTTTAAAAATAAATATATAAATCGACTTTGTCTTTTAAAAAGACAGAGGAATTACTTTTTTCTTAATTTCACATGCAACTGGTGCATTTAAATAAATAAATTACTACAAAAATATGTACGGCATAAATGTCTTGTCCGTCCATTGATTATGTTAAATGTACTAAAACAATCGAAGGCTGTAGCATCGAATACGACAAATAGGTAAATAAACCACATTTTAACCTATTTAAGCGTATGATCATAATCGTTCATATTCTGTAATAAGCGATGCAATTTTTAATTTGTGCTAAACAAGAGATACTGCATGTAAGGTAATATATATCAAACACTATTAAATGAACGTTATACTCTATTAATTTGTAATTTAAATGAATTGGTTACAAGAAATTTTGAACATTGTAATATTTTTTAACTACATAAAAGTGTATTTTGATCTAGCCCATTTTAATTTTCTTTATTTATATGATAAATATTATTACAACATATTTTTTATTTTTGGTTTCAAAGACTTCATTTTTTGGAAAGTCATACTTTTAAAAAGAGCCAACTTTTTGACATTCACCCATATACACAACCTCGCACACACGCATGCACCCATATAGTACGCACTCACACAAATACACACACGCGCACATACGATCGCATATTTTCTGGGCACAGCGCATTCAGATTTACCACGTCACATACCACTACATCTCCACGTTAAAAACACGCAAAAAAATGTATCATCACAAAGCTCTCTCCTCCATCAATAACCAACAAAAAACCAAACCCCACCCTTCCCCCCCAAAAAAAAAGTACTACCGTATACACAAACATGGCCTTTGGCAGAGCATCGACGCGGGCCACGATCCGCGGGACAAACAACGTCGGCGCGCCTCCGCGTCCCGACTTGACGGAGTGAAAAACGAGCGCTCGCGCGCCTACATATACATTCAGCACGGAAGCCACGCAGCGCGTTCCTCTCGTGCAGGCGCGCGCGCGCGCACGCACATTAATCGGCATCGACGCTTTATTTATCATATCGCGCGGCGCCTTTTGACGCGTCCGCCCTCCGCTTCGCTCCCATATAAACGCTTTCCCGATAATGTCTAATAAATCGACTGCGCGAGAAGTGGCGCGCGCTCACTCTCTCTCTCTCTCTCTCTCTCTCTCCCATCGGAATGCAAAAGGAGTGTATATAAGTGAGAGGGAGAGAGGGAGTGTATATACACACACACACACACATACGCGAGTTCGATGCGTTCGAGGCGCCGCGTGGCACACGAGCGAAAAGACTTGACGAAGTATAGCCGCAGAGAGAGAGAGAGAGAGATTCGCGATGTTTCCTTATCTCTTTCTCTGTCTGTGGGGCCCCGCGTATATACTTTCCGTCCCTCTCTCTCTCGGTCGTTCTCTCTCGTCCGTTCGTTCGTCCAAGGCAGAGTGAGCGCGAGCGCGGGCCAATCAGATGGGGCGTAGGCCATTACTCACATCGCCGTGGAGACGTCATCCTCGGCGAGTGTTGTTATTAATTAAATGTCCGAGAGAGAAAAGAGAGAGAGAGGGGCTCCGCGATAGGCATCGCGCGGCGCACGCGCGCGCGCGCCAAATCGTCAAACCGGCTTCCTTCCCTATTAGACGTCATTTGTCTCCTGCATCGAATATTCCTCGATCTTTCCTCGCGCCTCGTTAAACCCGAGATTTATCGCCACCTGCGCGCCAACTTTTCTCTCTCGTCCTTCTCGTCCTCTTGCTCTCTCTCTCTATCTCAGCTCTTCCTCTTATCCCTTTACTGCCTTCGTAAAGTAGAAGTGTACCGCTTCGTTTCCTTTCTTCTTCTTCTTCTCTTCTTCTTCTTCTTCTTCTTCTTCTTCTTCTTCTTCTTCTTCTTCTTCTTCTTCTTTTGGTGGTGGTGCTGCTGGCTCTCGACCTCCTCGCTCGCGTGTCTGTTTCTCTTTGTCACACGTACCTATATACACGCGCCGGGCGAAAGGACGAAGTACTAAGCGTCTTTTTCTCTCGCACGCGCGTGCCATCTAAATTTTTACCACGAAGGAGAAAGAGAGAAAGAGATGGAAAGAGTGACTAACTAGCTGCGCGTTTGTTAGTACACTTTTGGTTGTTTATGCCGCAATTAAGAGACTGCCGCAGTTTTGCGGAGATGACGCGATTTTGAGATAAAAATTACGGTGTCCCTTCGGTGATTTGGATTTGATTGCTTCTGGACTGGCCGGGTTTCTCATGCTATTTTACTTAATTAAGTAAGCGTTAGCTTACAAATTTAATTATACTTTTTTATCTCTTATCAAAATTTATTTTCTAAAATATTTAATACTTCCTGAATGTTCGTGATTTTAATTTCTTTATTAAACTATTTTTCTGTGCTTAAGTAACCCACTTTTAGTGTATATTCACTAAGAATAGTATTGTAGTAAAAATTAATATTGCCGCTTAGTAAATAAACCTTTAGTAATTCTAACTAATATTATTGTTTCTTTTTTGAAATTTGATTACTGTACACAATAAAAATTCTTGAGGTCTTTAATAAACAATAATTGATTTAAATATTAGTTGATTTAAAAGCTGCACGTTTTAGTTACGTCACTATAACAATTATATTAGTAAAATGTTTGAATTTTTATATGTATCAATTTAAAAAAAATCTTTATATGTATTAAATTTAAGAAAATTATCTTTATCTTGTCAGAAAATTGATTTCTTTTGCCTCGGAAAATATGATTTTTTAATATTACAAAGTTACATTGTAAAATTCCGGCCAACTACTTTATTGGTAGCACTTACAATTAATTTATTTCCTTTTTTTTATAAAGTGGTTCGATCAAGATATATTTGTAAAATTAGCTAAGAAATTGGTAATTATCTTAGATATCGTGATAATTTTTTTACCAGTTTTTTTAGCTATTTTGATAAACGTTTTTGTAAAATTAACAAACCACTTTATAATGATAACACAATACTTTGTAGTAAGTGTTAACTAAAAAATAGTTAGTCAGAATTTTACCACGTGTTTTGTAATAAACATTTTATTCTAACGGAAGAAAATTTTGCAGAGAAGTAGTTATATCGCATGCGAATATAGCCAAGGGTCCTTACGCAACTCATTTATCTTATAAGTTTTGAAGATATTTAGGATAACGTATTTTCTTTTTTTTTAAATTCTGTTATATGACTCAGCAAAAAGTAGTGGAGAAACATACGAGAATAACGGCATAGCATTACTAATTCTCTTTGCAGAAAGAATAACTTCATCGACGTATCGATGATCTAAAAACATCTACTGAAAGTAGTTATGACCGAGATCGGCGAGAGACAAAGTTGTAGACATCAATTGCCAAGCACTTTGCGTGCTCCGTGCCGAAGCGTCGAGCGTACTTTTAGGCGCTCGACACATTGACGGCCGTATAGCTTCTCAATCCTTCTAACGGTATAAAAGGATTCAATTTTTGTTCAAATTCACGTTCACTCCGTGCCACGCGCACGGCGTCGCGCGCATGTGTGGGTACGATAGGTATATGGGTAGCACTTTCCAGTGCAAACTTCATAAGTATACCCAGGGGGATTTTATTCTTCGAGCGCGGGCACGAGATTCAGGGAGCCGTAACAGTGTAAAATGCATCCTGACGTAAAGCGATGTAATCACTGTATAAATGCATTCACGGAATAATAATTCTTTTATTAGATTTACGACGTTTTAAAGCTTTTTTTTGTGTGTGTTTTAATTAAATTTTGTTGTAGGTGCTGCTTTTCACCTCTTATCGTGCGCTATATGAAATCATGATAATGGTAATGTCACCGTTGCAATTATCGTAACAATAGTAATAATCATCATACAAATATCAGACATTGCAATAATAATAATAATAATAATTAACGCGCACTTTCTCTCCTAGATAATGCACTGCAGCAAAATGCAAATGACAATCCCCGCGAGCACAGGTATGAAAGTTACGAAAAGTGTCGTTTTTTAAAAACTGATTATTCATGTAAAGTATAAACTCGATATTTAATAAACTTTAGTATTGTAGCATAAAAAGTCGATAAAAACTGGGTATAATTTCTTTATACCGCGTGAAAAATATATTGATACACTGAGAAAAGTATATCGTATGTGGTACTAAAAAAGTACTATGCAGATAAAATATGCAAAATCGGTAGAACTAACTTTTTGATTATTAAGTACTAAAAAATTCCTAACAAAATTTGAGTAACCTATATACTAAAAATACAAAGCTTCCTTTTTGGGGGAGTCAAAATTAAATTCACTTTAAAATATATGTCAGTCTATGATTATTATTAATTTACTATAACAAATAAGGTGGGTGTAGGTAATGTGGTCATCTACACGAGATCTCGGTGTATACGTTATTATGGGGCACTGTAACTCCTACAGGATATGTATTGTGATAATACATGTGGAAAGGCGCGGTGACCCCGATGCTAGCGCCCTCTTTTTATATAAGATAGTGTCATGTTTACGCACGAAAGCATCAAAACTTTGATGTCTTAGCAGTGCATGCATGTAAAGAAACCACTTTTGTCAGCGTGATATGAGCGAAGAAAAAACATACATAGCAACTTTCGTTGACGTTTATCGGTTGGTAAAGTGGCCATACGAATGCATTGCAAGGCAAAAGGCAATCAACGCCGATAAAACCGGTGGTTGCTTCTACAAAATTCCTAGGGCTACTAATCCCAAAATATCGACTCAAAGGCGTACGCTACGGCACCATGTAGTTAAATGCAAGTCCTTTGACATGATGCGCCACAACGTTGAATTAAAACTTTCGCTGACATTTTATATACAATATAAACACAGAGGAGCATTCTTTCAAAACATTTTTTCTATACTCAAAGTAATAATACGAAGAATTGAGATGAGGGGATTGTAAAAGGCAAGAATTCCTGCAGCGCTTCGAGCGCTCGATTATACCAGTGGCGCGCTGTTCGGTGCTGAGTGGAGGTGTGTTACGTTCGCAGGCTATAGAACATCAGAAGAACTTAGAATTTCACTTTAAAACTTTTGGATCATATTTTTTAGATGTTTTACTAACATTATATGAAAAGAAAAAAAAATCGAAAGGACTACGCACAGAGTAAATGGAAATCGGCAACCGATACAATTGTCTGAAAATGAAATATTTTATAGTTTATGGTGTGATGAATAAAAGTTCTCATGGGTCCAAGACCCAATAATGGCCAATTACGACACTAAACGGCACTGAATGTCAGCGAATTTGATAGTGTACACACGCAGCGGCTACAGCGTTTGAGCGTAATTATTTTGAAGCCGTTATCATTTGAAGTCCTTGAAAATCAATAAAAATACAAGATAAGGGGTTTTTATATCGCATATCACAAATCTGGGGTCAGATTTACTATTTGGTGGCCCTAATGGGGTCAGTGGGCTCCTAATCATTCAATTCATCGAAACCGACCTCATGGTCAGGAATTGCTGAAGACTTTATTTTCGAGGGTTTTCGTGGTCGCTGATCCCGAATCTGGGGTCAAATGTACAATAAGGTGCCCCTAATAGGGTCAGGAGGAGCTAAGTAGTCTTCTGAAGAATGGCTGATTTATTTTTGAGTGTTTCCATAGTCGCTGATCACGGTAGGTGTAAGTAGTTAGGTAGGTAGATAGGTAAATTCGCTGATATTCAGTGCCGTTTAGTGCCGAAATGGGCCATTATTGGGTCTTGGACCCATGAGAACTTTTATTCAGCACACCATAAACTATATTTAAAACATATTTAAAAAAATGTTTCACGTAGATAAGACTGGGGTAAAGAGAGGTTTTCTATACTGTTTTCCTTAATTTATATTCAAAATTCATGTTGAGATAAATTTGACAATATCTATTTTACTAATTTCAACTCTTATGTCAACAAAAAATTATACCATGCAGTGAAAAAAGATTTGACTTCGATATTTCATAACATATTTCATTTTCAGACAATTTGACCGGTTGCCGATTACCAATTACTCTGTGCGTGGTCCTTTGTTAAGCTTCTAAAGGTATTTTTTCTCTTAAAGCCCAGGTTCAATATAAGATTCATACATTTTCTGCGATGTGTAAGCCTAATTTTAAGCAACAATCAGGTTTTCGAAAAAATTATTCATCAGAGAGTTTAAATGCTTTTAGCAAAGAGAAGACTTTACACATAGCACAAGTATCGAAAAAAACATATATATATATATATATATATATATATATATATATATAAAATAACTGCCTTTTCTAAGGATTTTTAATTCTAATATATATATATATATATATATATATATATATATATATATATATATATATATATATATATATATATATATATATATATATATATATATATATATATATATATATATATATATATATATATATATATATATATATATATATATATATATATATATATATATATATATATTAGAATTAAAAATCCTTAGAAAAGGCAGTTATTTTAAAATATATTTGATCTCTATACACTATTTGCAAGAGTGATACCTTTCACCAAACAGTGACAATGAGAAATTTCAAAACGAGAAGTAAACGAAATAGCCTCGGTATCCTCTATCTCCTATCCCTTATCCGTCAGTCTGCCTTTCATGACGAAACATTAGAATCTTATTTCGGCAGCCTGCACCACCTCTTTATTAGCTCCACGCCCGCTGTTGTCTTCTCCAACTCTTACCTTTACACACACACGCGCGCGCGCGCACGCACACATACAGCCGATCGTCCGAGGGCTAATCTCGCGACGGGATCGTCGCGGCCACCACCGCGAAACCGGCTCGAACGTCGGTGTCCCGACTAGGCCTCGCTTATACATACATACATACACGGAGAAAGAGAAAGAAAGGAGCTCTCCGCGGCATCCCCAAACGCGTCGCGTGATTTAACTTTATTCGACGTTAAGTTCGGGTAATCGCGATCGTGTTTCTTTTTGCCACTAATTAAAAATACATAGCCGGTGCGCGCGCGTGCGCGTCACGCGTCTTTTATTCGCCGCGCGCGTGATTTATCGATCGAGAGCGCGGCTTAAAGAACCACCCCACCCTCAACCCTTCCTACTGTGCATACGAATGTGTATGTGTGTGTGTGATGTGCATGTATAAGAGGAGGTCTTTTTTGCTTCGCGGAATCGCGTCGAGCAGATCTGCGAGTGATAGAGAAAGAGAAGCATCCATTTGGCGAAATTGACGCGTTTAATTTGCCGAGACGAGCTAGTATTATATCCTCTTTTTTTCTCTCTTGGTTTTACGACGTTTTCGTTGCCGCACTCCTCGTTTTGAAGCTGGAAATTGTGGCGTTGCCGTGGATTGACGTGTAGCGTTCTGCTTTTTTATTTTTTTCGTTCCTTGGTCCGGCGTCAGACTGTGAGGTCTTTTTTATTTCTGTTTGTTTCTGGGGACGCGCGCGCGCGCGTACGAGGTCGAAGTAATCAATTTGAATTAGCGGCGCTGTTGTCCGTGGGGGGATGATTATTTTTTTGTTTTGTTTTTCGAGGAAAATTGCACGCGAGGGTGATTTACCGGCCGGGATCTAATTAGGTTTTAACGGAGGTTTTACGGTCTTTTTCGAGGATAATTACATCGAGGCTTTGAAATGCGTCCGCTTGAGTAGGATTGATGCGGCTGATTTGATCGTTTGATTTTCGATTTGCTGCTTTGTGTGCCTGAGAGATAATTTTTATCGACAGTACAGAATGAGAATGTAGGTATTGATTAGTGTAAATACCGATTTAAGTACTAATTTTGGCCGTGTGAAAAGGTATTCAAGCAAATCATATTTAAAAAATGTTTCACGTAGATAAGACTGGGGTAAAGAGAGGTTTTCTATACTGTTTTCCTTAATTTATATTCAAAATTCATGTTGAGATAAATTTGACAATATCTATTTTATTAATTTCAACTCTTTTGTCAACAAAAAATTATACCATGCAGCGAAAAAAGATTTGACTTAGATATTTCATAAATTTCTAAAATTTGATTTGACCAACTCCAATTGTATTAAATTTTATTGCTAATAGTACAGTATTTTTTAAATAATTTTATTTTTAACAATACTTGCTTTACCGTGGTCTAGAAAAAATGTTAGATTAGATTTTCTTTTTTTTTTAAGAAATTATTTTACTTATGTGTACATTAACAATACGCCCTCAATCATATTTGTATTTCGAAAATTTTAGTTTATCTGATACTGTCGTTTTAAGAATTCAGAAGTCCCACCACCCTCCTCCTCCTCAGCAATTTCCTTACAAAGGATTGTCGATAGAATCAAATTTCTATTTTAACTGCCTTGAAAAGTAAAAAAAATACACAAAGTATTTGTTCGGAAAAGAGGTTATAAGGTTAGGTTTTAGAAATCGACCTATTCTTTAACTTAAATTTATTCTAAAAGAAATCATAAAATGTGTAACTTATCTAAAGTGTTATTGAAGTAAAATACATGGTGAGTTTCCTTATTAAATGGCGATGAATAGAAATGTAGCCTTAAAAGAATTTTGCATTACGTCCAAGACAAATTGTTCTAAGTTCTCAGCGACGTGAAACTATGTGTTTCTATGCTGGCGACTTGAATGAATAGTGATGATTGATCGTTATTGACTTTGTGTTTGTCAGTATTTATATTTTGTAAGGCTATAAATAAATAGTTTCACGTCATTATGAAGTACGACAATTTTTTCTTGGACGTAATGCGAAATTCTTTTAAAAACAACAGTAAAAATATAATTTTTTATGAATTTTGTTAACTGTTTTGATAAGTATTAGCGATTATCATTACATTTAATATGTTTCTACCTTTAACGCCGATGCATCCTATAGAATTATTATTATTCGAATACCAATATAAACAAATTTTACGATATTTAATTAAAAATTATTTTGCCCAGCACAACTATAAACTGTTTTAAATAAATAGATTTTAAATTATTTGTTCCAATTAAAAAATTTCCTTTCTGCTTAATTTTTCAGAGAAATTTCACCAGTTTATTTGCGCAAATATAACAGAGGTAATCGCGACTTACTGGCCGTTGCTAGTGGAACGATTCTTCTCTCGACGTTTTGCTTTCTCAAAGAGAAAGATTTATAAGAATAATATTTTAAAAATACAAGACTTTTATGAATTTCAATGTTTTTAAAGAGTCTGAATCACATTATGTATCGTTTTTAAAAATGTTTGTCTTTGAGTGTGTGTATTGTATGTACGTATGTCGGTGGTAAAATGTGTTTCCTATAACTCTCCAAGACGTTTGTATTTCAGACTGGATTTTTGTAGGTATATAACATAAAACTGATTAGATTTTACTTTTATTATTTTAGATTTTTATTTTGGATAAAACATTTTACAATATTTTTTAAATTAAAAAAATTTATTTTTTCTTTTATGTTAGATTTGAAAGTAGGCACTTATTCATAAAGTAGTTTTTATATTTTACAATTACTTTGAAGTAATTTAAGTTGAAGAAATACAATTTCAAATTTCGTATATGTATTGTATATGACAACATTTTTCTGGTCGTCATAGGCTTTGAACTTAGTTGTACTTTATATTTATATCTTAAATGTTTCTGAAAAAAAATTGTCTACGAAGAAGTCTGTCATTGAGTATAATACTTTTTGCCAGACTATTTAAGAAAACAAAAAAGTCTAGGTAAAAGTGTGTCGTTTAGTCTAGCAATTTTAGCCAGACTATTTAACGAAACAAAAAAGGCTAGGCAAAAGTCTAGCCATTTAGTCTAGCACTTTTTGCCAGACCATTTAAGAAAACAAAAAAGTCTAAGCAAAAGTCTGTAATTTAGTTTTGAAATTTTTCCCAGACATTGTATAATCAAAATAAATAGTCTGTCATAGTGGCCTTAGCCATACTATTACTAGATCTTTGCCGTACTTTTGTCAGACTTTCACGAGATTTATTTTGCCAGACTTTTTCCAGACTCCTGCCAGACTAATTCTTTTACACGGGAATTACTAGCCTCTTATGAACAGAATAAATCTTTTCAATACTCACAATTCTCGCACTATTTTCATGTACAAGCGTACTCGGCAAGCCGAGGCAAATAAATCACTCGCTCCTGTTTAGCCCACTTTCTTCGCTCCGAGTCCGCGCCGAGAAGCACTCTCATCGATCTCTCCTTAAACTTCATCATCGTCGGGCACTCGTCGAATAAGGAACTCCTCTCGAGCGGCGGCGGCTCGAGCAAAGAGGCAAGAAAAAAAACGGAAGAAATTGCGCTCCTTCGTATGCACCCTGGCGGGCCTCTCGGCCCTCCGAAGTAATTGAAATTTTCAGATTCATTAGTAAACTACTGCACAAGGAGAAAGACTTACTTTCCATTCGCTGCAGTTGGTTCCTCCTGCGCGAACCCCTCCCCCCCCCCCCCCTATCTCGGGATTCAAAGGCGGAACTCGTTCGCTGAAATTTCGTTAATAAACTTCCGAGAGAGAGAGAGAGAGAGAGACTCGTGCACCACGGATTTTTCAGAAAATCCCCTCTCTCTCTCTCTCTCTTCGCTGTATGCACAAAGATAGATAAAGCAGCATTCGCGGATAAAAAGCAAATGGCATTACCAACTTTTTAAAGTGAGCCCGTATTCACAAAGTCTGGGGAATATCGTTTGCCATACATATCGAGAAGCTCAATAATGAGACTTTATGAACAAAGTCTTACTTTGGCCGGAACTCGATAAGTCTCTCAAAGGCTACTTTAGTTTGCTTTAGTTTCGCTCGCTCGCTGGGAACACTGTGTGCGTGTATATTTCAGCGCGGCTCGGCGCGCGCGCTTTGTTCCCTTTGGAAAAGTAAGGCAATAATGTACTTTCCGCAAAAATAGAGTCTTTCTCTGCGGGCTTCGCGTGCGCGCCCGCGTTGTGCAACGGTTATGAGCGGACAAACTTTTTTAGCACACAATTGCCGGGAATCGAGGCCTTTGTGACTAATTGGCATCGTGAATTTTGTGGGATTATCGTTCATTTTTTCCTAAATAATTTGCTTCGTTTAATCGTTAACTATTGTGTCAATTTTTTTTGGAATATTATATTGTTTAGAGATCTTTTGTTTTATAGATGGTATATTAATTTTTAATTTTTCTTCTGTAGGGTATTATTCAATTTTGTTATTCAAATTATACAGAATGAAATTAATTTTTTAAGGGGAATGTGGTGGTATTCAAGTGTGGAAATTCAAGCAATTGTTTGTAATTAACGTAAAATTTTTTTAAAAATAACATAACTAGAGGGCCACAGGTGCGGGAACGGAATACTATCTAGGAGGTGGTGTAATCTGAAAAATCATCTGATTTTCATTTTTGTAAACGTTACAAATTTAAATTGAAGCTCCTTTCTTCTAGTTTTATTTTCTATTTAGAGCATTTTACAACTATAAAAGCTTGCAATATTATGATTAACAATAGTGGAACGTTTTTCATTAATATAACGCATATTTGGAGTAAAATAACTCATATCGAGAACAATGGCTCTTCGGAATAAATCATGGATGCTGGGCTTCGTTTTTGGATACCAGAAATCACATTCCAAAGCATCACCGAAATCCGTTTCCCGCACCTGTGACACTCCTCGTTGGAATGTTTATAACATTTGACTTAATTATTTCATGTACGTAATTTGTGAGGTGTAACATTTTTAAAAGAAAAAAAAACTTAACTGCCGACTTCATTCGTAGATTATTTTCAAATTTGACATATTTACGTTTAACTCGAGATACTTTTTAAAATGTTTTTACTTTCCACTTAAAAACCAACAGTTTATCGAAGTAGATTCTCGTCAAATAAAAGAAAAAAGAATCTTTTTATTTCACTCAAACATTCTCAAATGCGCGCATTACTACTGTGATTAATTTAATATTAATAGAAGATTAAATACAAATTAGAGCCAGTTTCAAAAACTTTGCTGTTTCAAAGAGAAAACTTTGTGGTGATGAAATTTTTTTTTTGCTCTTTTTAACGTATAAACATGTTTCATGCCTTGGGGAGTCCGAATAGACTAGTCCTAAAAAATGTCTCTGTGTGTGTGTATGTAGTATGTGGCATATCACCTCTCGATCAATCTGCGGTATAACTTTCCCAAACTTTGCACAGATGTTTGCTATCAATACGCGGTGTGTGCTTAAAAGTTTCATCGAAAATGGTCAAATAAATCTTTTTATGGTCATTTTTCAAAATTTAATAATTTTCAAATTTCGGTTTTTTCATTTTTGCAGTGCAGGAATGGTTTTTGGGTAGCGAATTTTTATAACAATAAAATACTCATAAAACCCTTCATTTTAGGATCGGAAACGAGTTTCTATGAATCGTTTTTCAGTAATTATACTGATTGACAACAATTTTTTTTTCAACATTTATTACTTGAATACTATACGATAAAAGTCAGTGAAATTTTTACTGAATACTTGTTTCCTATGCAGGTATATTCCTGTAAATTTTTAGGTAATAAGACGGTTTGTTTTCTGAGAAAAAAATAAAATGTCAAACAAATGTATTTTTTTGAACATCGATAACTTGAGTAATACTTGATGTACTTAATGTCATGAAAATTTTAGAGAATATTTGTTAGGTGTCAGGTTACTGGCTGAATATTTTTGAGCCGGTTTGATTCATAATCTTTTTAGATATTGGATATTGTTCAATATAAACAATACCTTTTCGCCCATTCAGCCATTTTCACGACCTCTCTAAGCTTTATCGTTGTGTTTTGTCTTGAGATATTAAGTATTATTATATGAGATTTACTATTCTACACTTCTAGTCAACTTTACGCATTATATTTCATGAGAAAATTCAAAGATAATGTTATATTAAGAATATTATTATATTGTAATTTTTTTAAAATGATTTAATACCCTGTTAGAAACCTTATCGTGGCACCCATATTGGCTACAAAGGCCTATATAGGCAGACTAGATAGTACTAGACTACACAAAACTCGATAGATCTATACAGATCTAAATAGGTTCCTCGATCAATAATAATATTATATACATATGAAATATGTGTTTAGCGTATAGAACTTTTAATGTAATTAATGTTAAAAAAACAAGTTTAACATGAAAGTTATTATTTATAATAATAAAAATGACTGTCTTATTTTTGCCAGTTACATGTAAGAGAAGGAAAAGCATTTCTAACCTAAAAAAGTGAGAATTTGGAAATAATTTTCTTCGTATAATAAACAAACAATGTCCGCATAATATGTAATTAGCTTGTTTAATATAATTAATTGGTTTATAAACGAGTAATTTACGTGAAATTCTCAACATGAATAACATATGCCAAATTATTCTATTAAACTTTTATGAATAATTTATAAATTATTATTTTACTGTTTTTGATAATACAGGCAGGATCTGTATTATGATTTTAGTAAGGCAATTGTCTGATTTATTCAAACAATGGTTTACAATATATAAATATGCACTTTAAGACAATAATAGTAATATAATTCTTATACAAGCCATACAGGTTTTGAATCTAAGTCTGCATTTAGGATGGAATATAATCTAATATAAGAAAACTTGACATATATTTGCAACATGGGTAGTTTACTTCATAAAAATCAGAAATCTCATTGCACTAAAACTTGGTAACCTCACATTTTGGAGGTTATTCATATTGTCTTAAATTGATAAAAGGTGAACAAAAATATGTAATTACTTATAAATCAAAACATTACACAATAAATTATACTTCTGTTTTTTAAAAAATAACCTTTAAGTGGTTGTTGCTATCAAAATTTCCCTTATCCAGTATTATCGGGAAAAAAATTCGGGAAATTAGAAGGGACGACCGTTACACGCCTTTATAGTAACTATCTAGTTTGACTGCATAGATCTACATATCACGGGACTATTCTAGATAGATCTATA
Organism: Gastracanthus pulcherrimus; assembly: GCA_949152435.1. NCBI lineage: Eukaryota > Metazoa > Arthropoda > Insecta > Hymenoptera > Pteromalidae > Gastracanthus > Gastracanthus pulcherrimus. Next base: position 37,178,194 of record OX424573.1, read on the forward strand.
AAGGGGGCGGGATAAATTTCTACGAGGGTAATGACATAATTTATTTTTGCTAGATTGAATCTGTATCTATTATAATATAACATAGAAGAATTATAATTTGTATACTATTTTGATGGTAGAATTTGTAAACTAGTGTATGTTAAATATTAGTAAAATTTTTAAATAAGTGACTAAAAAATGATGCGTTTTTGTGTTTTATGCATTTTTTTGCAATGAAAGAAAAAAAACAATAATTCAATCTTTTGTAGGTATATATTTCATTTGATTTTATATATAAAAATAGATTTTAGAATCAATGACACATGGCTGATCAAAGACACCCACCCGGATATACGATATACGATAATATGTTTATTGAAAAATATTCATTTTTAGTAGGGCAAAAATCACTAAATGAAAATAGTTACATAGACAGGAAAATAACTACGATGGGTGGTTGTGCATCTCTTCCTTATTTATATAATAACTTTAATAAAATAACCAAACGTAACATATTTCAATCATAATTTTTATCATTGCTTATAGAAATGAAAAAATCACACGTTAATTACGTAAAATGAACATCTAAGATAAATTGTTTCCCGGTCGCAATCGCTTCTCAATAGCTTTCAAGAATATACTACACAAACATCGTGCACCCCAAAATTATGTAATAAAAAAGCATAAACGCATAAAGTAACCTCTCTGCGTCGAAAAGTCAGCACGCTCGCACGGGGGGCCAAAGTCCACACACACACACACACACACACACACACACACACACACACACACAAATTACCCACACGCAGCCGACACAATGGCCCCCTCGCGTCCAAGTGCTTTATATAAAGTTCAAAAACCAAAAAATCCCCGAAGAAAGAAGGGCACACACCCGTGTAGCAAGAAACACGCGCGCGCTCGTGCTGCAGAAACGAAGTAAAGCGCTCGAAGGAGCGTCCAGGAGCGTTATAAAGAAGCGCGCTTTACGATCGAATGAATCCGAGTTTTTGCGAGCTGTCGCTTGCTTGCCCTTGTCTCCCTCTATCTCTCTCTCTTTCTCTCCGCCTCTCTCGTTTGCGTGTCCTGCCGCGTGCAGCCCGTAAAGATTTAGCGGTTCGCCGCATACGGCGACTCGCGAATTGCCGCGTTCGATTCGTCCGGGCGATTTCCGCGCGCTCGCGCGCCTGCAGGCGATATAAACAAGCCTCTTGGCGCCAACGTTGATTCTCTCTCTCTCTCTCGCGCGCGCGCGCGTATGTCCGATGGTGCGTGTAACACCCGTGCTCTCTCTCTCTCTCTCTCTCTCTTTCGTTTGCCGGATCGCGTGACTCACGCGTTACGGAATTTCGCGCGTTACATCGATCTCTGTCGCTCGTTTACAGCTCGCGCTTTGGGGAGGGGCGGCGCGAGAGGTGCTGTATACGCGTGAACGGTATACTGCGAACGGAGGAGGAATTCTAGATGTATATAGACGGTCCTGGAGTACTGGCGTTGGGAATTGGGTTAGTTTTATTCTTATGGAAGTTGGGAGGGAAAGAATTTGCTTGTGGTTTTCTTTTGGGGGGTGGGGGGATGGAGTATTTGTGCGTAAACAACAATGAATTATATATGAAGTTGTTCATGAATCTGCTGTAAAATGAACCCGATTTTATTTTTAAAGTTTTCATATTTCTTTTTAATTGCATATACTTAAGTATATTATATTGTATTATACTTAATTAATTAGTTAATATAATTTTATAGAAAAATGTTTTGTTTAGTTTTTATAAGCATAGAAATTAATAAAGCATATCAATTCGGTTTTACGTAGCTCTGTGTATATATATATAGATATTCATTTATTTACAATACTAAAGGATGTAAGGTAATAGAAACAAATAATGTTTCCAAAAACAATGAATTGAAATAAAACTTATTGGTACCGAAAAGTGATATTGTATCTTAGAAAATATCTAGATATAGATATAGATATTTTCTAAGACTATTTAAAATGTTTTCATGTAATTATAAAGCATTATGCAATAATGAAAAATTTACTAATAACCTCTTATATTTTAGGCATTTATATCATGCTCATGAGTAGTAAAAATTTTCAAAGGTATTCAAAGCATCCTTTGATCCTGTTTTCTCTTCATTTGAAGTATTCGTTAATGCGTTTGAAGGATGTCGTTTGGTGGTCAGAATTTCGAAAATGAAAATAGATCCACTTTGAAGTTTTGTTATTCGAAATATCCAGAGATTAACATTCTGCGAGTTTGCAGTGGGAAAATTCGTAGGAGGTCGCGGGGTATACGAGCAGTAGCTCGAGCAACTCGCAACAAGATTCCACGAGGGTGGGTTATCAACATTCCGAATGATCCCTTCCCGTCTTCAACTCGTCTTGTATAACTCGAAGTAGCTAAGTTAAGGATTACGCAACGGTGAAACTTGAGTCGCTTATTTGTTCCTTTTAGTTATAAGAAAGCATATTATTGTTAATTATTTTTCTAACTGTTAGAATTATAATTTAACATTAAATTTATTTGTTTTATCAACTTTTCAAAATATGGTAAAATCCCATCTTATTTATCGGCATTTTTATTTTCACAATTATTTAAACTATGTGTTTGACATTCTTTATTCAATTTTTTTTTTACTTTTAAAATCTGTAAAGCGTTACTGATCATATACACAATGTGAAGAGTAGCTTTGTTAGTTAAAAAATGCTATATATAAAAAAATATAAAGTTGCAGATTTTTCAGAAAAAAAATAATTTTTTAGATATTTATAAAAGTAACATAGTCATGAAATTTGCATATTCGAAATTGTTTGTCGTTGATTATTAATCTAAGGTCAAAATTCAAAAGTTTAAGATGGCAGACAAAAATGGCGAAAAATTAATCAACTTATTTAAAAATATATAGGTTATAGATTTTTGGGGTTGATTACAAATCTGAAGTAAAAGTACAAAATTTTTGTAATTTCGAATTGCCATTACAAATTTAATTTTTTTTCTAATTTTTTACCTTCAACGTGAAATTTATATTTAAGAAATATTTATTTAACTTAGTTCATCATCTTTAATCATTTATTACAACTCTGTACTTCGATACAGGAGTTAAAAACCTAATTTTAAGTATTATATTGTATTGTAATTGCAATTCTTTTCAAAATACATTGATGGAGTGGTTGATGGCTCAACTGGTAATCGCGTACTTCTTAGGACAGCGTTCGAATCCCTGTCAGTCTGAATTTTTCGGAGACATTGTGAGAAAATGTTTTTTCCGGATTTTTTGGTGGCGGATATCGGGCCTGCAACCCGCTACTTGGTTAAGGGCAATAATTCCCGTATATGTGAAATTAATAAAAAATACTATGTAAAGTACAAAAATAATTTTATGATCAATACATAATTTGCAATTAAATAACTGCGATGTACATATTTTGATTGCTAAGAAATATAGATTATTTATACTTTCGTAGATTATTATGGTTTTGTAATATTTCCACAAAATTCAACAGAGTAAGATTTTTATTTAAATTTCATGTATTTTATTCGTCGTAATACGACGTGTAAGGAGCTTTGAAGCTATATTTTCGTAGCTAAATTCACCTATTTGCGAAATCGGTCGACTTACCAAAATACGCATTGTATGAATTTTGAAATGTGCATGATATGCGGAAAAAGAAAGTTTGAATTCTTTAAAATAATATTTCTGAGAAGAAAGAAAATTCTATCAAAATGTTTCTATTCTGACTGTTATTTTTCTTTTATTGAAGTTCAATCTTTTCCGTATATTTTTCCCGTGAAACAATGGAATATTATTTTATTGTAAAATATATGTTTTGAAATAAAACAAAATATAAAACAGTTTTCTATTGAAAGACGTAAAATTATTTCCTGATATAAATTTTTCATATCCAATAACAATAATTTTTTTTCTTTGCAGGTTAGTAGCAGGAATTACTATTGAAGCATTTCTTCCGAGGTACGTAAGTCTAAGTAAACATTCATTATTAGCTGAATATGATAGATTATATAACTTTATATTATTACATAAATTGCGCATTTTACAATACGAACTTCTTGAATCAATAAGCTTTAATACTGACTAAAAACTGAAGAAGTAGGGTACTCATTACAATGGCGAGAGTGAAATGAATGTTACAGTCATTTTGATAAAAAATACAACCAATCGTTTTCGGTTGAAGTTTTCACTTTAACAAAGAGTGATATCGTACTCTTTATCTAAGTTAAAAATCGACCCGAAAGTTATTGAACTATTTACTCGAAATTTCGTGTTTATTTACTCAAATAGAGTGAGAAATTCACTCGCAAAATGTTCGCTATACTGTCTCTCGAAAAGAGAGATTTACTGAATCCTTCTTAGCAATTAACATTAACAATTTTTTCAAACATCTTCCCCGCAGAAAATCCACTTCCCAAAGGCGACACAACCAAATTGAAAAAAGAACAAAGACCCCAATCCATCCAGAAAAACACACAGCCCACAATTTTCCTCCCAATAAACCTTCACTGCCCGCCAAATTCTTATTACCCACCCTCCCAAGTCCCGTCTACCCGTCCAATTATACAGTTCGCCCGGTACACACACACACACAGAGCGCAAAACGAGAGCCAATCTCCATCTCGCCATATCCCAACCACCTTCTTCCACTCTCCCGAGCCCATAAAGCATTTCATTGCCGCCTTCGACGCGCAAGCCCGCGCGCTTCTATATACAACACTACGGCAGGGTATACAACAACGGTATATAACACAGCGCGGGACGCGTCTCGCGGCGGGTCCCGCGGCGCTCCTCGCGCGAGTGTCAATTTCAGCGTTCTCGTCGTCCTCGTCGTCGCTGCCAAATCCAATAGCGCCCCCACCCCCCTCGATCTCCCTCCCCCTCTCTCTCTCTCTCTCTCGGCACACAAAGCAGCCGTCATATCGTTACGAGCGACAGTTACGTATGGCTTATTAATATTAATGAATAACCGATCGCGCGCGAGACGAGCGAAGGGAAGGAGGCCTATGTGTATATATAGATACACGTGTACGCGAGGACGAATCGGGAACCGCGCGCGCCGGGTGAGAAAAGAAAGCCGCGAAGAAAAAAGGGAAGACGAGTGCGAGGCAAGAGAGAGAGAGAAGGATAGGGATATCTTACGCGTGATTTATGCCTCGCGCGAGGGAGAGAGAGAGAGAGAGAGACAGTGGTACGCCAATGCGGGGCTCGTTGCATCGCTATAAATCCTTAGGCATGGCGGGTCAAAAGTGGTTTCAGTTCGTTATCTGTATTTTTAGCGAGTGTACCTCGTATCTTCTTCTTCTTCTTCTTCTTCTTCCTATACCTCCAGCTCGGCTCGCCCGCAACTGACACAAACCGCCTCTCACACCCTCGCCTTCTCGTGCGCTCACGCTCGCTCGCACTCCTGCACGCGTGCACAAGGTGTATATACGAGTGGCCGTGTGCGCGCGCCTCCGCCCTCGCCAATTTCTTCCTTTCTATATACTATTTTCTCTCTCCACCTCCGCGGAGAGCTCCTCATCCTCGCGGCGCTGCGTTATACGTTTCCTTTCGTTTCCTTTCGTTTCGTTTCGTTTAGTTTGCCTCGCGCGCCCCCCTCGTCTTTATTACTCTTTGCTCTCGGCAGCGCTTCTCTTTTCCGAGCGCGGAGAGCGTCGTCGCGAGGGCCGCATGCACGGGCGCGCGTCTTCATTTCGCACCGAGGCTGCCGGCATGGCTGTGTGGGTGCGGAGAGAATGAAAGAGAGAGAGAGGGGGGAAGCTGGAGTCACGGGATGGAAAAGACACGAGCGGCTAATTCGCGCGAGTTTCGGAGCGGAAGATCGCGAGGTTTTGTTTTCTTGGATTTTACGGGCAGTGAGTGAGCCGGGGAAATTAAATGACACGGTCTGCGTGCACTGAGAAATAGTGTTCTTTATATTGAGAAGTTTTCTGTTATACTCCTCGTGTTTATATTTAATGAGACAAGTTAATTGTAAACAATTTTGTATAATAATGTTGATTTATGTTTTCCTTTAGTACTAACATACTAAATATGAGTTTTTGTTAGAAATATTGCGATTAATATTACATTTTTTTAAATCTATGGGGAGACTGAGGAAAAGTTTTTGTACGAATATAAAAATTTATTGTAACTATAAATACTTCGAAGTTTATTGAAACTGAAATGCAGACTTTATGTATGTTGGATTATTAGTATTTAATATATAATAATCAGATATAATTTTATGCGAATGTATCTAGTTATTAAGTTAGTCAAGAGGGTCGCTGCTGTAGTTGCCAAACACGTGTGTTCCGTCGTGTCCGTTTCTCTGATTTAGAACCAAAGCGTCGCTCTCACTATCTATACATTAGAGTTGCACGCAGTTTTTTTTTCTTCCAGTAAATCGCACACACATCAACAAATTCTCATATTGTACATGTTTAGTTTAAATAAATCTTTTTATTTCTATTTAACGTGAGTGCTCTCCTTTTTTTAGTAACCCAATAATGTAATATAAACTTCGTTCAGTAAACCTGTTAAGAAATTAATCATGATTCTTCAAAACTCTTATTAAATTAATTAATTTATTATAATTTAAATTTGTATCCGAATATTTTAGTCAGGCTCACTTTATCCCATGCCTGGAGTATTGAGAAAATAATTCCAAAATAAATTCCATTTTATCTTTGTTAATAAATTCTAAAATACTTTAAATTAATTAAAATTTCAAATTTAATTAAATTAAATTTATGATTAAACAAATTAAACAACGCTGCCAAGTGATTTGGCGCTGTGCTTTCTCAAAGAGAATTCTATTAAAATTATTGTAAATAATGGAGAGCTGCGCAGTATATGTTTTGTTGCTTTCAATTCAAGAAATACAATACGCACTCAAAGAATAAATTATTGAGCAGATTTTTTTTTGTGTATCAATTGATATTATTTTGCCATCTAACTAACTTCATCTAGTGATTTGTGCTCCACAAAAAAATAGTCTTTGGTCACCGAGGTATCTGCTGCGTACACTGCTGCGAGAGCTCGAGATTAGCTGTGGGTATCCGTGGGTAACTGCGAATACAGCTGTAACGTTGCGGGCAACTTTGATCAGCCTTGAGCTCCTTCGTGCATACACGCAGATGGCAGACATAGGATAGGTTATAAAATAATATCCCCAATAATACCTATAGGTGTAGGTTTGTGATTATACTTGATTGGAATTTTGTCATACAATTTACGATGAATGAAGAAGACGAAGAATCATTAATATGGATTGTGCACCTATTGCCAAAACAGTCGATTTCGGCTTAATTCGGTTATTTGTTTAAAACCAATATCCTCCGTTTGCCATTTGCGTGCATGTACGAGGAAGTCCGAGGTTGCCCGAAATTGCCCGCAACGTTGCAGCTATTTTCACACTTCCCCAGAGATACCCACAGCTAAACTCGGGCTCCCGTAGCAGTTTACGCTACTATGAACGTACCCTAAATCTTAGAGGTGTTGTGATAATGGAGAGAGATGATGTACAGGGTGAAAAAATATTATTTAAATTGCATAATCTCTAATATCTCAGAAGACTATGAACCAAATCTGCTAAAAAATATTCAGTCGATAACCTGCCACCTAACCATTATTCAATTTATCGTTGTCCAAAAAAATTAATTAATTTTACATTTTATTTTTTTCTGTGGAAACCAAGAGTGTTATGACTTGAAAATTTATAGGTATTTACCTGCAAATAAAACTTATGTTCAGTGAAAACCGCAATGACTTTTATCGTATAGTTTTCGAGTTATAGATATAGAATAGACATCTCGTACACAAAACATTTATTATTAAATTCTTTCAATTAAAAATATTATACAATATTTATATTAATTTACATTTTTTATTGTACATACCTAATAAACAATATTGTGTAGTCTAACACTTTTTTTCTCATTTAAGAAAAAAATCAAAGTATTCTAACCAAATATTACTCTGTAGCCTAGCCACTGTAATGTCTTCTTTCTTAACGCGTGGGTTGGCTAGTTTTATTCGAGTCCCTATAGGACAGAAAGGCCGTTCTGTCACATTTTATTGCGGGATCCGGATGGGAAATAAAAAAATTTTACGTTAGTGTCGGGCAAAGAGGCAGGCGAGCGCAATAAACAGTGGCAAAGGGCGAAATTTCTCGCCCAGCGATCAGAACTAATTTCCCGGGGAATGGGGCAACAGAGGGTTTACTCGCAGACAGGCGGTGAACTTGTATATATACTTCCGTGAATAAAATTAAAGGATGTTTGTCGTTACTGCATTGGGACTCGTAAAACTTAGCACGGAATTGAAACGTTTCTAAAATTGTGGAAAAAAAGACCTAAGGGAGCCTTAAATTATTTCTTAAACTTTAGCAAAAATTAAATTACAAGGAAGATAAATCTTCATTTTTGTAGATGTATTAAGAGGATTTGTATATACAATGTTATAATCAATGATTTGAAATATAGCATGATTGATTGCAATATTAAATACATTTGTTATTCTAATTACACTGAATAGCGGTAGATATACCATTTTATAATAGATGTACCATTTCGAAATAGGAAATTATTACTTCCAAATGATAATTCGTGATCTGGCACACTTCCAAAAACATATTTTCAAACATACTGAAATCAAAGGAAAATTCATATCCAATAAGTATATTTGTTTTGCAGTCCTTTTTCAAACAAATTTGGACACAATAATTCTTACTTTTATAAATACCTTTCTTGAACGTTATTCATTTGAAGTTTTATCACGTAATTCTGTAACGCCAGCAGACTTCCATCATTAACCGATTGCATAAACCATTAGCTATTACCCTGTTCGGGATTAGCTCTTAAGCCGATGCACTTGAGCTCAGTGATTATTAGCTATTAATGCTTCAAAGTGCGCCTCGCAGCACTGATAGCTAATAGTCCTAATGAGCTGCATTTTCCTGAAATACTGAAGAGAAATTCATAATCTCAGTCTAATGACTATATTGACAGCGCTTGGGATAATCAGATTTTCAACTGACTGGTCAAAGATCCATCAGCTGTTCGTTAAAATATTTCTAATCTTTTGAATGAAAGCATTTCAAGGTATTATCACTGCTAGTTATTTGACAGATCGTTGTTGAAATATCAAAATATTGAATTATTATTTAGAAGAGTATTATTTTATTAAATACAAAACCTCTTGATTTGTAAGAAATGATTTATATCCTAAATAAAGTTAGAAAAATTAAATTGGCACACATAATATTTATAAAAAAGATGATAATCTAAATTCAAATATTCGTTAAAATTTGCACTGACACAAAACATATTTCACACATGACAATTCATTTTTACAACCAAAAGAAAATTTTCAGCTTTATCAATTTTTTACTTAAAAACAGAACATAGTAAAAATAATTGCTAATATCATAATTTCATGATTTATAAAGTTTTTGTGTATACGTACTTACGCGAAAACTCGCTAATGGTTACCCTTTTAGGGTATATGCGACCAACTTACTTGTGGCTATTTCATTTCGGTATAAGTGTATGTTGTAACGGTAGAATATAACGCTTCAAATATTATTTAATATCCTAGTATAAACCGTTAATGTTCGGCTAGTTTTTCCTGTTTCAAAAATGAAATTTTAAATTCTCTTCATACAACTAATTTACCGGTAAGTAATCTCCTGAAGCATAATTAAGCATCAGTAGATACATCCAAGTCGAGCAAGAAGCACAGCACCTGACATGGAACAACACGCGCGTGATTCACTTTCGTGGCGCTGCTCGCGATAAAAGTGCTGTCGGTCGGAAAAAGAGATAAAAAGAAAGGGTTAAAGGTCGTCTGTCTCGTCTCCTACAAAACTACTCTCTCATCTTTGACAAACTCGAGAGAGAAAGAGAAAAAGGGAGCGAGAGAGTAGCGAGTGAGCCGAGGCAAGGCGAGCTTATATGGAACTCATCAATTCTGTCCTCTCTTCTTCTTCTTCTTTCTTTCTCCCATCGTCTCCGCTCGATTTCCCGACCTTTCCCATGCGAGCGCGCGTCCGGCCTCTACATATATACACCTACGAGCTTCTCTTCTACCCCCCCCCACCCCCACACACACACACACACACATACACACACACACACACACCCACACACACCCACACACACACGCACACACACACACACACACACACATATACACACACACACACACACACACATGCACGCACGCACACATAATACACAACTGCATGTATATATAAATTCCGCGAGCCCTGAGAAAATCTCGAGAGAGTCCCTCGAGAAATATACGCGCGCCCGCCTCCTCGCTTTTCCTCCCGCTTATCTTCGGCTGCTGCCGTTCGCCCGAGGAAAGAGAGGGAAACGCGCAAGAGAGGAAGCATGATCGCAAAGAATTATGGGCTTTATTGTTACTCCTTCCCTCCCGCTCTTTCTCTCTCTCTCTCTCTTTCTTTCTCCATCCCGTGTGGCAAAGGACAAACAAAAGCTGCGCGCAGCAGCGCGAGTGCCTTTCGCGGCTGCGTTGTAATCAGCGACTGCGGCGTGCCGGGAAATTGTATCGACGTCGCGCGCTGCTGCCTCTTTTCTTTCTTCCTCCCCCCCTCCCTCGGTTTATCCCGTGTCGCGCATCGCGCCGATGGTCGACCGCTGTGGCAGTCATTTTGCGCCTCTCTCCTTTCATCGCGCGAGTCCCTTTTCGCGCCAACTCCGTATACAGCCCTCCGCAAATTGACTCGGGGCTGCTGCAGCGGCAGCGAGCGAATGTACATAGTTGGCCGTGGCGCAGCCAAAGCCGTTGTTGCTGCGACGGGCGCAGCTCGGAATTTTCTTTTGCGAGATTTTTCAATGCGCAATTACGAAACGTTGGGCCGCCGCGGGCGCTTTTCCTTTCGCGAGGACGCGCGAGATTGACGAGAGTCGTGCGGTTGAGAGATTCGTTGCCGCGCAAATTAAATGGCTTTGTGCCTTTTTTTTTTCAAAGAGCGAGCGCGATGTTTTCTCAATGAGAGAGGTTTGCGAGGAAGGGCATTTTTGGAATCCGAGGTTTTGATGAGTTTTTGATGGTTTCGAGGTTGCTGAGGCGGAATATGTTTATTGGGTTTTCAGAAGTGGCTGCGTGTGTGCATGTGCGTGTGCTAGAACTGGTTAGAATTACTGCTAATTGGCCAACATTTATATTAGGGTGACTCCAGCAATAAACGCAAATGTAATAGCACTGAATTAATGAGCCATATTGTGATACTTTCAATTGCTCGGATTAAATTTTCTTGTAAAGTTTAAACTAGTTTTTACGTTAAGTTTGTTAAGAAGTAATGCAGTGATATTTTCAAGTCGCAAATGCTGGGAGTAGCACGTTAATGCTATTGATAATAGTACAAATTAACCATTATACTTATCTTTTTTTTTTAAAAAGTGTTTATTTACCAGTGTTCGTTCGCTGGAGCACTGACCCTAATACTTATTTCAATAAATCAAATATTAAAATTTCTTTTTTATTAAATATATATATATCTAGGTAATGAATGTAATGTTTTAACAATATGTATATATTAATAAAGTAGACTTAGTTTTCTTTCGGTTCATATGCCTAGCGAATTTTTAAAAAACTGGCTATCTAAGCTAATTGAAAAACTTGTTTTTTATTTGTACTGTGGATATATGTTATTATATGCAGAACGTATTTTTAAAGTATACTTAATATTCATTTTCATTGCATATTGAACAGACCTTTTGAAGCAATTTTTGAAATAGGAATACTATTTTGAGTAATTTGAGTTTTGATTTCTTATAATGCTTCAAGAAAGCAATTTGCATCTAACATTTTCTTATATGCAGGGTTTAGTATATAGTTTTGAGTTTAGGGACGCATATTTTTAATTTGTGATTTTTATAACATTGAATAATGATTGTTTTTGTTGTAGCAGTATAATTCATGGTCTATTTTATTTAATCCTCTCGTGCTTATTCTATCGAACTGCATTATTGAAAATAATAGCCTTGTTAAAACGTACTGCCTCATTAAACCTTGTCTTTCCCATTACACATTTTCATTCCACATATTATCAGTTATGTCTATACACTATAATCTATGACATGATTTATCGTGAAATTATTCTCCATTTTCAAACAAATAGTAGATCAAGTATTTAATAATACTCACATTATCTACTTATTATGAGAAACATATAAAAGTATAACTTAATAACTTAAAGTTGGCTGAATTAAAAAATTTAAATATAAAAGTTTCTTTAAAAGTTCACTTCCTTGCGCATGCTTTCTCTCTTTCTCCTCTCTTTCCTTACATTCTGCTTCTCCACGCTATACCTTATCTTTTTACTTCTCTTATCTTGAAAGCCGGATGACTGTACTCTTTCCTCTTTTCATTATTCTTTTACCTTTAATCTACAGGCCGCTTTGCGCTTATCTGGTCTTATCCTCCTCCTCTCCTCGTTTTCTTCAACTCTTTTACTCCCATCCTCCTCCTACTCTCCTTTCCCGTTAAAGGATGCATCGGCTACACGATCTTACTCAAAAGTAACATGCAGATATAAAAAAAGTTCAATCTTTAATATCGCCTTTGTTTTCAAGATCTTCGTGTGCGAAAGTAATTTCCGTAACGGTACAAAAGTATGTACTCGTAAAGTGAAATCGTAAATTTGAATGTTACCGCATCATTGTAGCTTGAATTTAATACCTTGGCTTCTTTCATTCTTAGTTTATTGTTTTATAAATCACTTACAGTTCACAAACCATTATTTGTTAAGTATATGTGGTTAACAAGCCTAAAATCTAAATCTATAAATTAACAAAGAAATCCCAAAAATTAACTATTTACTTTGAAAAAAATAAAAAATTTTATGTCCGAAATAATAATATAATTTACAGTAACAGTACGTAGAGTAGATACCAATAAAAGGTAGATCATATAATTAAAAAGAATAAGTAACTTGATTTCTTGTCTGCTTAAGCTGACAGTAACATAAACATCAATCCTATTTAAAGCAAACAATGATATAAATTTTCTCGTACTTATTAAATGATTGAAAACAGAAATTCTTAGTACTTTGTTAGTATAGTAAAATCTCTCGTTCGCATAAAGCTTCATTAATCTATGTGTGAGATCGATGGGGAGAGTATCAACGTACGAATAATGTTTGGCGGCTCACGTAACAAAGGTAAACGTACGAATGCTCGGACGCTTAAGCCCAATAATCGGACAGTTTTTCATAGCTCTGCATACTTTTAAATAAAAAAATATTCGTAACGTTAACTATAAAAATCATTTAATCGATCATTAGTCTATAGATCTGGGGTGATTACGAATTATTTCATGTATCTAATAAACACTTATTTTTAATATTGTCCGATCATAGGGACGTGTCCGATCATTGGTACGTTTGCCTTATATCGATTTTTCTACTACGTTGATAGGGAAACACTGTGGGAAATAGAGACTTAAGCGGAAATTATAGTTATTATTAAAGTGCAAATCTAGAACGTATGAAGGGTATAACTCTTCCATAAGAACACATGAAAAGTAGGTGATTCTTAAGATTTTATTTAAAAATAAAGCATGAGATATAATTTTTAAAAACTTACTGGCCATTCTCAGTACATCTTTGAGGGCAATCAAACATTTTCTATATCATATAATTTTGTAAAATGCCCCATTATAACAAGTACTGGCGGAGATAGTGCGAAACAATCTGTGGGAGTTATAATTTATGGTAAATCGTCAGAAATAAAAATAAAAAATAAAACGATTGTTAAAGTCTATGAGATTGTAAATGAAATGAAATTTGGTATATGAAAATGTAAAAAATACCCATTTTAAAAGAAATAAAAGAATTTCTACATTTTTACCTGTTGAATTTCGAAATTTCTATAGCATGCTTTATCACTAGTTAATTCTACGTTGAAACGCAAAAGTTTGAAGATTCGTTTTGGTTTTTCAATTTCAGACGTTTTTATATGTAGATATCATTTTAACAGACGAGCAATTCTTTTCACACTATGGCCATCAGCACTTTCCATTATGAGCATTATACAAAACAATTATTTTATATCCATGAGTTTAAGGCTCAAAAACATTTGAAGGGGTCAAAAAATGCATTTTAAAGCATCTTATAAGTTTTTTTCATATTTTTATAGTACAAATTTTACTCACATAAATCAAAACACAATACATAATTATATTTCATAAGTTCGTGTGGAAAACGTGTATACGAGAGTTATATAAAAAATCGCTTTCACAATATGTTTATAATGTAAAATACAATAATTCTGTGAAGTTTCAAATTATTTTACCTCGCGCATTAGCGCAAGGAGCATTTTTAAGGCCAAAAATGAAGTGCTGAGAGAAACAACTTTAAAGATTGCAAATTACATATAAACCAATGTAATCAAATACTATAAAAATATTCAATAAACTTATTGGATGTTTTAAAAAACAATTTGGAGATTTCTAACGTATAAAGTGAGCATCCAGGAATAGTTTTTTTCAAAAAAAAAAGTTTATTTTTTTACCCCTTCAGGTGTACTCTAGCCTTAATAATAATAGTTCGTCAGTCGCTTTTTATGATAAAAACCGTACTTTACAGTTTATCTATTTAGTTTTTTAATTATACCTTAAAAAATATCTTTCTTAATCATGATACTTTGATGCAAGGTGCGCGAGCTACCCCTAAAGTACAATAACGCACGCGGTCAGCGCAACACCTGAAACGATTTCCAGCCCAGCGTGTCCATTCACCTTATCCGACAAGCATTCTCAATATTCCAATTCACATTCTAAGCACTTCCCCGTATATACCTGCAAACGCCACGCGCGCTGTGCTCTCGAGTTTCGCGCTCGCTCGCTCGCACTCATTTCCATGGCCGGCGAGCGCCCCTCGTCCCTTCTATATAATATATACGGACCGCTGCGCGCGCTCTCGGACTCGCTCGTCGACGTGACCTCAGGGGGACACTCGTCGCGGTCCTGAACCGCCGGGCCGTAGCTCGGCCGGAAGGCGATATCGCGCAATTAACCTTAGCTCGCTATCTCTCGACGCGGCTTGAACCTCGGACCTGCACTCTCGCAAACTCGCCGCCGCCGCCGCTGCTGGTCTCTCTTGTAGTCTCCGTGCATGCTCTACCCGCGGGGAATTGACGGCCGCGCGGATGGCGGCGCACAATCGAGATCGGCTATCTCGATTTATATATGTGTGTGTGTGTGTGTGTTGAGCTCTTGCCTTTCCCCCTGGCCCCTCTAAATTCTGTATCTATGTCTTGGTCGTCGATAGAAAGTGTGCACTTGAGTGGTTTAAGCTTCGTTCATAGTGATCGTGGAGGGGTTGTGTATATAAGGATGGCGAGCGCCGAAATCCGGTAGATGGTGCAAGAGGGATAAGACTCCAGCCAATTACAGATCGTCTCTTCTGATTGGCTGGAGTTTTAAATTACCTTGCCCTCTGGTACAAGTTTACTGGGTCGCTAGCCTCATAGTTGCGGCGAGTTGCAACGCGTGACGGTAAGTGTCTCCACTCGCGACTAGGCGCAACTACTTGGCTGAACGCAGAATAGTTCGCCTGGTACATGCGAGCGTGAATCATGCAATGTAAGCCGGCGAATATTCGAGTGTTACAAATCTGAAGTAAGACGATATTAGTCATCAACGGTCACAGTTTAGATTAAATCTTCAGTGTAGAGGAGCAATACTAAAAAATTCATCGCTTTACACTGCACGACGTCTGGTCGTGCACCATGCACATTATTATACATTCGACCCTTTCATCGCCTCACAATATTGTGCCGATTTTTCTGCGTAATTTTTATAGTATAACTACAGTCTTGATTTTTTTACTCGATTGTTGCAAGGCACATTTTCTAAGGTCCTTTTGTATTGAGAATAGCGTGATTGTGTCTAATTGCAATAAATTATACGTGGCGTAGAATTGCGGAGCGTGCACCACCTTTTGTGATTAAAATCAACTCTGGTCATAGTCGCGATGTAAGTACAATCGAACCCTTGGCAATGTGAACCCACACACTGTAAATTCGTGGATACTAATATCAGCTGTTACGTGAAAAGTATAGGTAATGTTATCGCTGTATGACTGAAGTTGTGTCTAGTTCGGAGTGGAAACGTGCGCGTTTCAACTTCATGCTACTAGGTATCCTTTTAGGGAGGAATCGGAAAAACGTATATTATGTTGATCTAAATGCATGGAAGTATGTATATCTATAAAAGATGTATCTTCTGTCTCTTTCTATCTTATGTTTTTCTTATGGGCTTGACAGCCGGCCAATCTAAAACTTGGGTACGGTTTCCGGTCACTTTCTGGAAGATCACTACAAGCTACGAATGTCAATTCATCGCTACAGCTGAACACAAATGATAAACTCTTCAAGGTAAAGTAATTCCACAGGAATAATAAATCACTGCGGCATGAGTGACTTTCACTCCAACAGGTTTAGCGTGCTGAATAGTGCGCCTGGTGCATGCGACTACATGTAAAACGGCGAATGTTTCAAAGTTTCCGATCTAAGCTGAGGTCTTAATACAAATTTTGACTACGTTACTAAACCAATGTAGCATTACTTTAGATTGGCAACACCAAAACAAACGTTTAACAAGCGTTTGAACGGTGCACGGTCGCAAGCGTCAAACGCTTTATTTTGTATTCAACTTACTAGGCACTGTCCTCACTATGAATTAGCATAAATATTATTAACAAAATGGCTGTAGATGAAAGGGTGCAGCGTTAGTTCTCAATGATCGAGAACCGACCATGAAAATACGAAAGGCATCGCTATGAATTGCGTCTAATGACGAAAGAAATCGTCGCAACTTAAAACTACACATTGTTACATGTTGCACATAACTAGACGCAAACTCGCCATCCTCACTGTGAATAGACCTTAAGGTACAAGAGAAAGAGAAAGAGAAAGAGAGATAGATAGAGGGAGAGAGAGGCGAACCTTGCCGCAGACTACGACGACAGCTGCTGTCGGTCCCGCGTAAATTCAATCTACGAGAAGTCGATAATAACTTCTTATAATTAAGTTTTCGCATTTGCACTCTCGCTCTCGCCCTCGCTCTCCCTTATATACACCATTCCCATCTCTCTCTGTCCCTCTCCCTCTCTTTCTCTCTCCCATGCTTGTCGTGGCTTTTTCTCCCCGCGCCTCGCCGTGCCTCTGTTGCCGACGTTCCGCCGTCGTCGTCGTCGTCCTCGTCGTCGTAGGTTTAATTCAGCTCGCTATCGCCGCCGCGCTTGCGTATGTTTCCGTTCGCGTCGCGCCACTGAATTATACACAATGCACCGAGCCGGCAATGTGGTAAAAGCCGGAGGTGCAAATAGAGAAAGGTGCCGCTGCACTGGCGCAGGTATACCTGTATACACGTGCACGAGTGTGCGCGTACGGTGTGCACATACGCGCGTGGATAGCCCGCAACAGCGGCAACAGCAGCAGCCCTTA
This sequence comes from Gastracanthus pulcherrimus, assembly GCA_949152435.1. NCBI lineage: Eukaryota > Metazoa > Arthropoda > Insecta > Hymenoptera > Pteromalidae > Gastracanthus > Gastracanthus pulcherrimus. The sequence goes on from OX424573.1 coordinate 37,195,644, forward strand.
TCGATTCTGTCGGCGCAACCTGCGCTCCGTTAATTCCGCGCGTGCACGCGCTTCATATTCCCGCGGCCGCGCGAGCTCCGAGCTTTTATACGTACGAGCAATTATCCGAGAACTTTTGTCTTTTGCGTCGGCGGCCCCGCTGCAGCGCGAGCGCCGCTATCGGCGAGCGCTGTGGGCGAACGCGCGCCGCGCGGTGCCTCGCGAGAATACGAATGCGCGTGTGTATCGCGATATATGTGTCTGGGGGGTATGTGCGTGGGTGGGTGTGCTCGTGGGTGTATAGTGGAATCGTTGTTGGGTCTTTGTGCGCCCTTTCAGAGCGGATAACGGCCCCGTAGCTTTTTGGGCTTTCTGCAGCGTAACGCGCAGCGGTGAAAATGAAGTACACGTGTGCGAAGTGTGCAGTGAATTCTTTTTCAAAGGGTGAGAAGCGATGGGTTTATGCTTATGGCGATGATATTCTCTCTTGTGCTACAACAACAACAATTTTTTGAACAGTGAGAGACTTCATTGTAATTTCTAATCCGGTAATTATGCTAGCTGAGGTTAACTTTATTGTAATTTACTGTTTCAATTAGAAATTTACATTAGGGTGAATAATAGAGAAGCTTATGAATTTTCTGTTAAAGAAACAATATGATAGCCAATGTATTTTTTGTAAAGCTTCTACCGTCAAACTATACATTTTCGAACTCTGAAATCTTTATACATTCAACGCTTTTCCAATTGTTAGAAGAATTAATACAAACTTTGGAAATAACTTTAAATTTGAATAGACTAATTCTCAAAAACCTCATGCACCACAATTTCTTAAAGTCTATATGCTACAAGCTGACTAAAATATGTATATAATATTTTTTATTTACTTACAATACTATATGTTCATCTATTTACTGTCAAAATCAAGGATACTCACATTCAACCCTTATTGACAACTTTTATATTTTTAACATATTTTTAAATGCTACAAAATACCTATTTGATAAGAAATTTCCATTTTAGACGCTCTTATCAAGAGCTAATAAAGTATAAAATACCAAAACTATAAAATACCTTCCACAGCCTCGTTGAGATCCGTTTCCTAAAGCTTATAGACTCTTCTTATTATTGTACAGTTCACAAAATAATAATAAAAATAACAAATAAAAGTGATTATAGACCAATGTATAGAACAATGTATATCCCGTGTAGCAATTGTGCCCGAAATCTGACCCGATTCTGACCAGATCTCCGTGTAACTGGTCTGAATCTGATACGGATACCGTGTCAGAATCGGATGGGAAAGTGCCCCACTTAATATATTCGCCCGATTCAGACATGGTATCCGTGTCAAATCCGTATGAAGGAATCTCACACGGATTGCTGGTCAAAATCAGGTCAGATCTCCGTACGAGGGATGAACGCACGTTTTCACGACCATGGACCCTAGATTGCAGCTGTATATGTCCTAATTATCAACATCCGATGCTGTCCTAATTACTGACATAATGTATATGTCCTAATTACCGACACCTTGTATGTGTACCAATTACCAACACCTTGTACGGGTACGAATTACCGACATCTGATAATGTCCTAATTACAAACATCATGTATATGTCCTAATTACTGACCCCTTTTATATTCTTCAACATGTACCAATTACTGACAGCCAGTAGTGTCCTAATTATCGACATCCGATAATGTCTTAATTACTGATATCACGTATATGTCCTAATTACCAACACCTTGTACGTGTACCAATTATCGACAGCCTGTAGATGTCCTAATTACCGAGACCCTGTATATATTCTCATTACCGACACTCTGGATATTTACTTAATTGCCGACATCATGTGTAGGTCCAAGTTACCGACGCATTGTATGTGCACCAATTACCGACATCTTGTATGTGTAACGATTATCGACACATTATATGACCATTACCCTTACCATGATCAGGATCTCGCTGGATATTCAGAACGGGAGTATAAAAAGCCTTATAATGGTGCTGTAATCGCATTAAATTTACCTATTGAACAAGTAAGATAGTCGTATTCCGTTATTTCGTATTTGAAATAAATATATACACCGATCGTATTAAAAATAGTTTTTGTGTGAAGAATTATTGTACATAAGGAAGAAATAAGTAAAATTAAAAAAAGAGAAAGTAACAGAGCATCCAGAAGGGTTGAAAAAGAAATAAATAACCTCTTTGGTATTGCTCAAACAAAGTTTAATGGTAAGTAAGCAACCAAAATTAGGACATATACATGATGTCAGTAATTATGACATTATCGGATGTCGGTAATTAGGACATCTACAGGATGTTGGTAATTGGTCCACGTACAAGCTGTCGGTAATTGGTAAACATACAAGAAGTCCGTAATTAGGACATATACATAATGTCAGTAATTAGGACATTATTGAATGTCGGTAATTAGGACATCTACAGGCTGTCGGTAATTGGTACATCTACAGGCTGTCGGTAATTGGTACATCTACAGGCTGTCGGTAATTGGTACACGTACAAGGTGTCGGTTATTGGTACACATACACGGTGTCAGTAATTAGGACATGTACATGATGTCAGTATTTAGGGCATTATCAGATGTCGGTAATTAGTACATATGCATTTGTACCCTAGGGTCCATGGTCGGGAAAACGTGCGTTCATCCCTGGTACGGAGATCTGACCCAATTCTGACCAGTAATCCGTGTAAGATTCCTTCATACCGATTTCACAGCGGATACCATGTCGGAATCGGGCGAATAGCCAGGGACGTCCGTGTGTAATTTTATTGTGGATGTGTACACAATAAAACATTCTTACTCTGATGCTGTTGAGTATAATCTGTCAAATTTTAATGGAACAGTCGTCTGCCTGTATTTTCTAAAGTTAAGGGAAGGAATTGCATAGAAGTGTCTAAAATGAATATTGATTTTTTGTTAGGGAACAGTTGAGTCCATGAAGTTGCATATTTCTCGGAAAATTGCATGTTGATAGCATATGTGCAAGATGACCGCTCGAGCGCAGAGATTATAAAGTATACAAAAAAGGGCTCGGTAAAAGATCGTCGCTCGAAGAGTCAAGCTAGATGAGTCTTTCCTTGTCTAGTAAAAAGTGCGTCTATATTCTGGGAAAATCACTTGCACGTGCTATCATTTTTACATTCGGTAGATAAAAATAGTTCAAATATCAAAATTATAAAAGTATAGTTGTAACGTTATGCATCGGGACATTTTCATTTGAAATAAATTGTTATAGTAAAAGAATTCTTGGAATCTATTATTATAATAAAAATGTGTATTTTTAAGTAAAAGAAAGCACAGTCAAGTCTATAAGAACTTTTAAACTTTTTTTATATCAAAGATAAAAAAAAGTTTCAAACCATTGCCCATATATTCGATCTTTCGCTGCGTAACTCGCACATCTACATGGGAAAGGAATATCGAGAGTAGTCGCAAAATTGAAACTCCATTGTTAGAATGATATCTTTGCCGGGCGTGCTTTTCACTTTTAGTTACGAAAATAACATTTTGATTGTATGGAAATTTTACTGTAGATTTTCACTCTTGAAACGAAGAAAGAACGAGCAAAGAAGGATTTGAGTTGTGTGCTTCGGTAGTTAAGTTTTTATGTTTGACGCTTTGGTCGAACGAGATTTGGCTTGCTGTATGTGTGCGGTCGAAAGGTCGAAGTGGAGCAATTTGAAAAATGATTTAAGGATCGATAAATCTTGGAGCGTGTTTATGGTACGTAAACATAATTAGTTTCAACGCCTGGAAATCCAGTAGATCTGGATGTTTAAACTAGTTGCACTAGTGTAATAATTGAAATTTCCTTTTAAATTGAAAATGTGCGTCAATAAAAATATTTAACAGGAACAAACGAACAGTATTATATAAAATTTTATAATTTATGATAGTGAGTTGTAAAGAAGATATATGTATAAATCAGTAGTTTAGTTACGTGTCTAGCCAGACACGCTTATTAAACTTTAACTTAACCCATTACTTCCGAAGCTTCCATATTGATGTTGATTTATTTCACTACTAAAAAGTGCCAATTTAGTTTTCATCAATAAACATGAACTCGCAAAATGAATCAAACTAACAATGAAAAATATTGTTTCGGAAAAAGAGCAATTTTTTTTCAGACTCTAAAGTGAAATTTTCGAAATTTGCCAGTGTTATTTACATAATATTAATAGCAATTTCACAATTATAAGCAAATAATGAAAAATTCTGTTTTCATACTTTAGATTTATTTCTACTTTGCGTTTCTAAGGTCGTTAATTCCAAATCTAGGGTCTTTCTTATTAAAAGTTTAAACTGGCGGATTCAATATGTCGGACCGAAATTGAAGATAAAATGAAAAATCTTCCTAAAACAACCATTTTGATTTTTAAAAATCTTACCCCAGATTCAGTATAGGCTTGCCAAAAGCCCATAATACGTATCGTGGAGATTCGAGCGGGCTTATTAATTTCGTGACTGAAGGGGTTAAACTGAAGTCCAATTTTCATCATTTTCCAATAACGAATGACATTTCACTCGAAGAACCTCAAACAGCACACTGCAGGGTCTCACATTCTCGGCTGCCGTCGAACAAAAGACATCAACATAATAATAATAAAAAAGAACCCCGCAACTCACTTCCTCCCTCTCTCTCTCTCTCTCTCCCTTTCTCTAGTGTTCGCTGCAGCAAAAGGGTTGTCGGCGAGCAGTGACGCAGACGAGGCTTTCTCTCTCTGTCTTGCTGTGCACCTGGAAACGCTCGACTGCGTTTTCATTACGCGCGTATGGTACAGCCGCGGTGGCAGCTTTTCCGCGAGCCGCGCCCGCGGGCGCGCTAAACTTTGGCTCCTTCTCTTTTGCGATGTCCATGCGCGGGAGAAGCCCGCGGCACCACCGTAACACACAAGGGCGCGGGGGCGCGATACCTATCGCGCCATTGGCTCACGCGAGAGAGGGATAAAGAGCCGCCGTATGTGCAGCAGCGTTCGTGCGGCAACGGCCGCACTCCGGATAAATAAGAACCGCAACAGCTTCTCTCGCTCGGGCGATTTTTGCCCGTGTGCATCGCCCGCGAAAGGTGAAGAGAAGAAGAGGCACGAGGCGAGGGCGAATGTCGCTTTCGTCGTTTTTGCAGTTTCCGCGCCAGAGGATGATCCGAGGCGAGGACTTATAAAACCCTCTGATACTGGGAGACTTTTCTGCATGATAGATGTAATATTTCTTTGTGTCAAATGCTGGAGGTGGTTCTTCCGTGATAATTGTAACTTTTCAGGGTTTTCGATGTTTTTCTATTTTTTACATCGGTAAGTCCCCCAGAAATCTTTCAAGGAACAAAATGAAACATTTCAAATTAAAATCGAAAAAACAAAAAGAAAAAGATTCGTATCATTTGTCGAATCATTCTCTAATTTCTGTGATATCTAATTTTGCAATATAGAAATTTTCATGACTTTTTTTTGATACTTAAAGTACCCTTCTTTTATAAGTTGAAATAAATCATACGTAGCTTAAATGATAGCTTACATTGAAACCTGTCATTCAATTTACATATGAAATATTATTTCAATCTTATTCCTTATTAAAAGAATGATTGTAATCGTGATAATAAGCGTGAGTTTATTATGATGTAGTGATTAAAGGGTCAATGAGGAAGGTAAGGGAGAGTGCTAAGGAGTAATGTGAAAAAGTGGAACGGGTGTGGTAAGTAGAAAAGTAACGTGGCATGTGGTGAGGGGATTTCCTCAATAAAAGAATATTGTGAGCGTCACGATAAGCCCGTCACGTAGAAATACGCTCTAGTTTGATACAACCTAGTGCTTGGAGACAATGGAAGCGAGGAGGTTGTGGGGGTGTAAGGATTAAAAAAGGGGAGAAGATAGTGGAGGAACCTAGAAGCAGATCACACTAATAACCGAGTGATATTATCATTCTGCTAAATATCCTTACAAGGATTTTGATTAATACATAAGGGGGATAAAGGGAAGGGCAATGGAAGGTGAGGAAAAATAATAAAAGAACGTAAAACAGGGTGACTTTCGTTGATGGGTAACTTCTTTCGAAGGCTTATAGGTGTTACATTGGCGGTCTGCAAAAAGTATTTTATACCAAATGAAAGATATTTGAGCACATTGAAATAACCATAGTCAAAGCGTCGCCAAATTAATAAAAATGTTACCACAAGTTCATTCGACCTTTACTTACAATGTTAACCTTTCAAATAAATTAAAATGAATACTAGAAGCTAAAAAGAGAATAAATTGTACAAAGAGTTCTTTAAATAAAAGTGTTATAAATCCATTATCCTACATTTCCTAAAACTTCATAACTTTACCCATCGGCCGAGCTTAACTTCCGAGAAACGTCGACAGAATTTTTCTCACCAGACTTTGAAATCATCACACTAGTATACCGCTCGTTATACCCCAAGGCACTTCGAACTCCTTTCAGCCCTCGTGGCCTGCCCTTTTGAGCCTCTCTGTTGCGCGCGCGATGCGCAAAGCAGCACTATACGGCCTCTACGCGCGAGCCTCGAGTTCTACATGCGTCTACGTGGACCATAAACAATGCCGGGCATCCAGCGTATATATGTACGTATACCGAGCGAGACAGAGAGAAAAGGCAACTAACCGAGCGTTGAGTGCGCGCGCGCACCGGTAGTCGAGTTCGTGATGCACTATACTCTGACGTGTAGACCCGCGAGCGAGAAAACACATCGCTAACTCGCGCGCGCATGTTCGCACACTGGACTCGGTCGCCAGCGGCGATGGTCGTGGCCACGCGAAACCAGATACAAAGACAAATATGTGCACAGCGAGCGTACATATACGCGTACGCATATACACGCGAGCGTACACACTCTGGCATTGTAAACGTTCTTGTGTATACTACTTGTGTCAAAATGGTTTCTTTTACGGTGGCTTGCAGTTTGTCGATCGAAATTTCAGGAAATTTCGTTCGACGGAGCTAAAATTCTGATGTCGATGTTGATGTTGAAGTTAAGTTTGTTATCGGTAATAAAGCGATTATAATTATCTGGAAATACATAGTGTGGAAAGTATGCTGGGAGTAATTTTTCGGTATCTGTGGAAAATTGTGTTCTTAAATCGATATTATTAACCGACTAACGCCGGACTATTTGGGAGTCAGAAAATATTTCTCTTGTTACAGAGCAGCACGACTACAAGTACGTGGTTGAATGTAACGTAAAAATACATTTGTCTTTTCCAGGTCAATTACGATGCAATACTCAATATTTAAATGTAAATTTTATTTTGAAAAGTGTTGATTTAACTTTAAAAATGGTTATTTTTAAAAAATACTGATATAAGAAATTTGTCATTTTCAATAATAAATGTCCCCATCCCCCCACAATCAACTTTATTTTATTTACTTATAGAGCAAAATAAATTAATAATAAAATTTTAAATTTTTAAAATAAATTAAAAAAAATAAAAATTTAAATTATAAAATATTATTATTATAAAATATTATTATTTTAAATTTTATTTTTATTTCATTTTAATCTTTATTTCACCCGTCTTCGGCTCGCAATACGCACTCGCCTCGACTCTTACTGCAAACCACACGCGGGTAAGAAAAGGCTACTTTTCACCCTTGGTACACAATATAGTATTTTATCATACATGCACGATTTTCGCGTTATTTCGTGTTTCAAAAGTGGGGCGCAAAGCGACTGTTTTCCGACCTTAAAAAGATGTTCAATTCCAAAGTTTGCATGTTTAGCATGTTAATTATAGAAAAAGCGCATTTTCCGTCATTCAATCGAAAAATTCTTGTATTTGTAGAAAGATTCATTCATCCTTTTTACTATCAAAGTAGTCGTTATTCTCTAGTTTCTTTACACGCAATAAAAAGTAGGGTCACGAAATATTTAAAGATAGGTGAAAGGGTACTTTTCAAACCAGGGGTCTGAATCCAGATAACAGAATCTCTTGAAAATTTAGTATAGTAAATCGTTTTTTCTTCCAAAATCGAATATTTTTTTACAGGCATCTGTATTATCGGCTTCTATATTTTAAACAATTATTCGAGATTAAACAAAACTTTTTTGACCGAATCTGTATAAGCCTTGTCTAGTTAAAATTTCCAAAGATTCCGTTATTATTTGCAACCAGAATACAGTTTTAAATATTTTCCGTGGTAAGCGATACGATGAATATAATTATTTGATTTAGGTACATGTATAATTATAATTTCTCATGAGTTAATTTATGCAAAATCTTTAATTTTTATCTTTAATCTTTAACTATTAAAAGTTTTTTTCGAAAGTTACTGTTTTTACTAATGTGACGCTAGGGCTACCTTAATTTAACTTTCTTATATAACGCTCTTCCTTTAACTTATGACACTTACCGACATTCACCGGCTTGCGGTAGCAAAAGTTGAAAAATTTAACTACAAAGTTTTAATTTTTAACATGCAATTCCTATTTTGAACTGTTGCAATTAAAAGGGATATTTTCATTTATTATATGGTACGTTTTCTTTAAATTATTTTGAAAAACTAGTATGTGATATAAGATAAGCATATAAGTAATACATAAAAGGCTGTTTTTAATCCACTAATGATTTACCAATGTTGAATAGTACTTGACTTATTTTGCTAGAAATATCCTTTGAAATGATGTCGCACGTAAACTGCACGTTGTTTGCTGCCCCCCCCCCCCCCCCCCCCCCCGCCCTGCCATCAGACGGTAGGGAAATGAGTAATTCAAAGGTCTGAATGCATTGCATTTGTGCGACCTAAGTTTGTTGCTTTAGAGAAGCGTTAACGCATGAACTGTTTTACGCATAAACAATGTTAATGATAGAAAACATCAAAGCAGGGGTAAACATTTTTTTAGGGATTAAATATTGTGTCAACGTGTAAATGTATATTAATGTACAGATGATTTGACTACATTTACTATTCACCGAAGCTTTAACTATTAAATATATAGCTATGAGTTAAACAGAAATATTGTGAACAATAGTATACTTCTCTCATTTAACATTGACACTATATTATCTACATTTCATTCGTTTCAATTTGAAGCTTAAAACCATTGAGCTAGCTAAAAGCATCCACGTGTATTTGAACGTTCTACTCATGTATATTTGATCCGAAAACACACGACAAATATTATATTAGCTCGCGTAGTGTTTATTGCCATCGCGAGTATACTCTGTTCAATATCGCTAAATGAATGAATTTAGCTGTTTCGTATAGGTATGATAAATTAATATTAATCAGACTGCAAAGGATAGTATAATTATAATTATTTATGTTAATAATAATGATAATGACCATAACAATGGCAATGACAATGACAAAGATAATGACAATGACAATGACAATGACAATGACAATGACAATGACAATGACAATGACAATGACAGTGACATTAATAATAATAATAATAATAATTTGAATATATTCCATGTATAAACTAATAGTATCCTTGCCACAATCCCGATGTACAGCCAAGACCTGTTAACTAAAATTATTACAGTTAGTATCAAAGCTTTTTATCCAAGTTTTTATTCGCACCAGATTTGTTATATGCAAATAAAAATACAAAATCCTTTGTTAATCTCATTAATTCGACTAAACAAAACCATCTTCTTTCATTCGAAGCAATCGTCTTAATTAACTTTTCTAATTCCCAGTGCAGCATCTTTCTTTCTGAAACACGCACCAACTCACATTTTCCTCCCGCACCTTCCGACACGCGCACGCCGCAATCTTCCGCGTTCCACGGATGCACACATGTGCCCTCGGAGAGACGCGAGTCCTAAATACGTCGCGCCGCAGCTAGACGAATTTACAATTAGCGGGCTCCGGATGGGAAGCAGCTGTCGCGCGTTCCGTATCCCCGTGTCTCTCCCTCTCTCTCTTTCTCTCACTCCCTCACGGCCTCTTTCAGCCCGACCTCTTTATCCCTCCCCGAGAGAGAGAGAGAGAGAGAGAGAGAGAGAGAGAGGGGGGGAGGAGGAGGTTATTGTTATTACGCCGGGCGATTTGCATTCGACGCTCCGCTTTGAAATTTCGCGGCTTTAATTACGCGCCGAGTTGCGTGCGCCTACTTCCTCTTCTCCCCAGCAGAGTATAGAACAGCAGGAGCAGCAGCAGCAGCGCGCACCGCCTAAATTGTGGATGAATCTTATTACCCGTGTGAGCACACGCGCGTACACACATAAGAAAGTCAGCCGTGCGCGGCAGCAGCAGCGACAAAGTGAAGCCCCCGCGAGCTGCGCTAATGGCGTCTATTAATCGCTAGATTATCGTCTTATCTTTGGCTCTTCCATTAGACGTAATAAAAGAGAAGACGCTGAAAGTACTTACGGTTTTAAGCTCGCCAGATTAAGCCTGGCAAATTGGAATTGCTCTGCTTGTAGTTTGTTTCTCGCGCATGCGCGCCGCGAGCATGCCTTGCGCTTTATAAGGTCGCCTCGATTATCGGATGTACGGACATTAATTTTTATGGTGTTGCTAGAGATGCTAAATTTTCGGTAAGCAAGCCGAGAGTGCAGCAATGCGGGTTTTAAGATGCAAAGTTAACGTGGTGTACGCGACGATGCAGGCGAGTTAACCAATAAGGAATCAGTTTAGGTGAGCTTGCGTTCGTATTTAGAGCGTATAAGCACCCGATTATGCTAGGCTGATTATACTTTTGAGATGTGATGAACATAAAGTTGTAGAGAATAGTGTATACTGAGAAAACTATATCGTAACTCACGCGATATATATCGTAACTCACGCAACATCATATCGTAAAAATGTACGTATCGATATCATAATTATTCAGCGTCAGTTGCGATAGGATATCGTAAAGTATCTTAGCAGAAACCGAATGTTTACAAACTTAGAACTTAATTTTGAGTAAGGCTTTACAGACACCATCTCGGTGAAAAGAGTTAATTAACTTGAAAATATAAATTAAAAGTTTACAAAAATTGTTATCAATAGAATCCTTTCTTCTCGACAAATAGCTGTATTGTAGAACAATTTTGGCAGAAACTATTCACCGTCCTAGGGTGGGTTAGTGGACAATATCTTGTCGACGTTGCCTGCGGGCACGAACGCCACCCAAACCACTTTCACTTATCAATACAGAGATGTCAACGTGGGTCCCTTAATGCGAAAGCGTAACACGTATACTGCGTGCCACCCATAGCGATAAAGTTTTGATTACAATTAGGGATCTGAGTCCAAACAGGTTCGCACACCTTCATTTACATGAGTCTACGTGATAAACCGACAATACTGTTTGCTCTTGATAAATACTATTTCATCATTTAAATATTACATGAAATTATTTATATAAAGTTGATATAGTAGCTTTTATTATTTTCAAAACAGTAATATTGTATAATTTCATTTTTATATAAACGAGATGTTAAACTTAGAAATATGTGAACTGATTAAAAAAATTATATATATATATATATATATATATATATATATATATATATATATATATATATATATATATATATATATATATATATATATATATATATATATATATATATATATATATAAATAACGTAATAAATATTTTCATCATTAAAAATGCTTTTTTTTTATATTGTAAACTTTTTGATAATCGTTGATTGGTCTAATTCCCTAGCGTTACAGTCTTTGTATCTGAAAGTGCGAGAGGGTATATTCCAAAATGTTCGGTCAACCTTCATTTGGAATCTTTTCAATGATCGACAGCGTTGTATATGAAAAATATATGAAAAAATATTTAAAGATAAAACACTTTTATTAAATGTACTAAAGTGTATCAAATTTGTAAATTTGTCGGTAATGTTTCAAATTGGGACACTGTTGTATAAAAATGGGCATATCGCTATTCCTAAACACTATTAAAATATATTCACCAGAGTCTTTACGCGTTCCGAAAGTTTAGACTCTCTAACATAGAGAAAAAGTTTAAAATGTTCAAGTACGACATTTGATAAATAAGTAGATCTAGTTGTATTGTCTCAGATATTGGAACAAAGTTTAGGTTAAAGTGTATTTATTTATTTTATTTTATTGTCATCTAATGTCTATCTGCCACAATAGCTTCAACTTTCTAGTTTATAATATACGGTTTCTGAATTTTTAAATACAAGTTTTGAGGTCGAACTGATCTGTTCTAAAATATCAATAAACTATACCTACGTTATCCAGTCTCTATCCTAAAAGTTTAATCTCTGTAGCTTATTGGGAAGTTTTTTTTAAATTTATAAATGTAAGTTTTGAAGTCAAACACATGAGCAGAAGGACAAATAAGTACGATCGCAACGTTTTAACTTTATTTATAAAAGCATTTTAAAAAAGTGCTATAGTTCTAAATCGACCGAATAACCTAAGCAAAGAAGATTTCAATGCAATGATGATGGGCTAAAAAGTCTAATTGTCTAATTTCAATGTGCAGGTTTATATTTTTTGTATTTCGGAACAAATTTGAATTTTGGATAAATTCTCGTTACGTTCTTCTGGAAATCATTTATAGTCATGACGTTTTCTTGTTTCCTAATTTACAACTCTACCTGTTAATTAAGACCACCAACCAGTGTTAAAATGAAAAAAATCAACGTATTCAAAGCTCTATAAAAATAGTTTTCCACGTTGGCAGTTAAAACATTTTTCCCAATAAAATATGGTGCTTTTAACATATTTTAAAAGGCGTTGAAACTTATTATCTCCAGTCAAAAGAACAAATTATAGCTGAGCTTTGAATACTTAAATTGATTTTCTAAATTTAACACTGGTTGATGGCCTTAAGCGATCTGGCATAAAAATTGCCCAGAGTTTTACCTCGATCGAACTATAACCTTCCCCAGATTAAATAAATCCTGTAATCCATCTTGAAGGACCAAAAACTGCGGAATCTCATTTGATAATCGACTTCGCGCTTGGACTGCCTTTCACCCTGTCCATTTTCATTAGCCAGATTAAAAGCTCGCGGAGAGACCCGTCGGATTGTCGTCGGATTATCAGGCCGGCTGAATGAGAATTCATTGGCGAGCGGCGGCGCGTCTTATTAAAGAAAACGTAACTCCGACGACACTGACACGGATTCCGCGGAATTCGCTCGAGATCTTAGATAATATGAGGCTGCGCGATAATAAATTAGATTGTAGAGAGCGGGGAGGGGGGGGGGGGGGGAAGGGCAGCAGATTTCCCAAGCGCTCGCTGACACTGTCACTGGTATACTGCTGCAACCTCAATTCTGGGAAAAGACGTAATCGCGAACAGGCCGCGGCGAGTTTCGCTTTTTCCAGTGCGCGCGCTCATAATGATGCGAGAATTCTCACTTTAGCAAAAAGCAGAAAGAGAATGAGAGAAAGAGAGATAGAGAGAAAGAGAGGGAGAGAGAAGAGCCACACCGGCTTCGTCAAACAAGGCCAGTCTCTTAATTAAGCATCTTTTTCAAGTGCGAACCGCGAGTACTTGCTCTCTCTCTCTCCTTCTCTCTCTCGCTCTCTCTCTCGGACGGAACTACTGCGCTCACTTTTTTTGTTTACACGTCGTATCCATTTGGCGCAGTCTTCGCCTTTTTGTCGTCTACTCGTATAATTAGCTCATCTAGTATAGACAAATTAGTTTTTTGCTTCTTATGGAATGCTTTTCACACGTTATGAAAACGTTATTTTATTAAACAAAGGGATTTTGTGATTCGTTTATAGGGAGAATAATTTTGCTCTTGTATGACTTTAAAATGACCCTCAAAATCTTTAATCAGCGCAGTGTATTTAATGCAAAATATGTCCAAAAAAAACTAAGATAAAACCGGTTCGCGATAGTCATGAAATACTAGTGAAATACGATTCATATGGTATTAACTGGTTTATTACTAAAAATAACTTTAACTTTTCGTGATTTTTATTTTTAAATTTTATTTCCTAATTTTTTATGTTTATTGGTAAGAAATATTAAATAATATTTTCTTATAATATTTTTGGCAACTGAAAATCTTTTAGTAACTGATAATGGTAACATTTAGTTATACCCACTGTGCACTAGAAACTCTAACCCTTTCGAGTAACAAGTACTTATTTCTACGTTTTTCAGTAAAGATTATTTATACATTTTCTTTCAATTGAACATTTTTTATAATCACAAACGCTTCTATTGTTTCAGTTTGCCTCGCGATCGCATTCAACAGTACATTAGTTTTTCAATATTTTTCTTGAAACCCTCCCGTAAATAAAAACAAACAAAACCAAACAATAGTTCCGCATTCAAATTCTAAAAAAGTCTAACTTTATCAGTAAATAAACGAGCAGCCTTCCCCAGCATATAGAAAACTTTATCGATAAAATAGACGTTATATCTACAGAAATAAAAAATATTCAAACAAGACAACGCTCCTTAATTAAAAGCACACTTTAATACACGGTAGCGGCAAAAAACCTACAACCTCAATATAATCCGGCTTTAACTTCCTCCGATAAACAGGCGCTCGCTCACGTTCCCGCGAAAATACTGATTTTTAATTTCTCGCAACATTGTTCTAAGTCTGCCATTAATCCTCGAACGAAAATCTCCGCGTATGAAAAAGAGGCACACACACGAGAGGCGAAGTTAAACGGCGCGCGTAGGTATAACGCTGCGCGCGGATTGAGGGCAAAAAGTAGAGGAGAGGAGGAAGAAAAAAAAATCAAAGCTTCATTAAGGCAACACGACGTTCCCCCTATTAAGACAAAGCGACGTTAATAATGCTTTCATTGTGTGTGAGTGTGTGTGTATGCGTGTGCTGCTTGGTGCTTGTATCTCGGGTACATAACGCAGCAGCAGCAGCAGCAGCAGCTGCGCCCGGCGTATATTTGCGCACGCGGGCGAATCTCGCGCTTTTTTCTCCTGCCCTCGCGCGCGCCGAACTGTTTTTCTCGGTCGTCCGAAAAATCCAATTATATTTCCGACGCCCGCGCGCGCGTGCATGTAGTGCGCTCTTGCTCTCGCTGTTCCTTGTTGTCTCTCTCTCTCTCTTTTTTGGCGTAGTCAGGAAAGTTACGCTCCTGTGCTCGCGTGTACGGCGATACTGTTAATTTGATTGGACGTTTAATTGCCGCGTCCGTAGCGTTTTATTAAAATTATGGAAGCTGGTCTGCTTTGATTCGTCAACATTTTCATTATTACGCATTGCTATGTCAAAATGATTCGTGTATGTGGGTAGTATCAGAGAAATTATTTAATATTATTGAAACTCGGGGGGAGGGGGACGGGGGGATATATGCTTAACATATACACACACACATATATATATATATATACATATAAAATTTTTAATAAAGTATAAGAATCACTCATATATATAATCATTCTTATACTTTTTTAAAAAAACGTGCGCAGACGGTCTTTGAGAATTACCGCCTATTTACTTATATGAAAATGCTCATCAAAATAAGCTCTAAAAATAGTACATTATGCAACAAGAGAATAAAGTCGACTTTATTCCCGTGTTGCATACAGAACTTTTTCTCATACCCCACCGTAAAGTATTGTGTTAATTCCCCGTTGTCAGGGAATAAAACGCCACGTTCTTAGACATTTAATATTATACTGTAAGTTTAAGAACATATTCTCTTGATGAATAACTATTGATTCTTGCAAAAAATAAGAATTGATTTTTCTAGCCATTGATACAGAGTTTAAACCCTAAACTTTTCAAAATAATTCTTATCAAAAGGTATAACAATAATGAATGCACGCAAACAAACTTTCACCACCAATTTGGCGAAATAAATTGCTCAAATAATACGATACAAAGCTCGTTCGCCTGATCCTTGGCTCCTTGCTCGGTCTCTCTTTCTCTCTCTCATTCTTCTCCCTCTTCAAGTTAACCATCAGCCGCAGCGCAGCAGCAGCAGCGCGCGTACCGGTAACTATATACGCCCGCATCGCGACCCTCCGTCGCAGACGACTTCTTTCTTCATTCCTTCACCGCCAGCTCCTTATAACCTCCAACCCCCGAATATATTATCCTCGCGGGTAATTGCAATGATAATGCAGTCGCGCCGGGTTTGGACTCTGCCCTTCGGCCTTTTATCCTCTTTCCCTCCTCCGTCTCGTCGTTCTTTTTCCTCGCTCCTCTTCTTTTTGATCCGCGAAAGGAAAAGCGAGCGTGGGTGCGCAAAGACTTTCGCTCTCCCTTTCACTCTCGCGGGCATGGGCGCGTAAATTGAAAGAGGACACACGGCTACCTCGGTCTTGTGTTTAAAAAGCAATTTGCGGGCTCGAGATACGTTTTACACACACGCAGTCTGTATGTGAGTATGTACACTACGCGTACGTAGTAGAATGAGAGAGAGAGAGAGAGAGAAAGAGAGAGATAGAGAGGGAGAGAGATAGGCTGGAGAGAGAAGGAGAAAGATAGACAGAGATAGGTAAATAAGGGGCCAAATTAGTGGTGGTAGATAGTTAGGTCGATAGTAAAGCCCCGTCGGCAGTTTACGGACCTTAAGCAAAGCAGCCTCCCGTGTCTGGCGTCTTTTCACGTTATATATACCTCTCGAGCTGCGGTTCTCTCGCCCTCTCTCTCTCCTTCACTCTGTCCACGTATAAGTTTCTTACCTTTCGCAAGCAAAAGCCACACACACACACACACACACACACACACACACAGAAACACGTCGCTCACCCAGCGGTGTGTATGTGTAACACGCGTGTAAGAGCACATAGGCGCCTCTCTGCGGTTCGCGCATCCCCTTTTGCCAAGTTTTCCTTCTCTCTCCCTCTCTCTCTCTCTCTCTGATGCTTGAGGCTCGAGCGAGCGCGTCGAGAGGCTGTGTGTGCTCTTGATGCCGCGCTGCTGCTGCTGCTCTTGCTGCTGCTGCGGCTGAAGGCTCGCCGCCGCAAATGCGTTTCTTGTGTTGGCTCTGTACAGATAGAGAGAGAGAGAGAGAGAGAGAAAGGAAGAGAGAGAGAGAGGGGAAAAGGCATCGCGAGAGGGATAGTCCGCGGGATGAGACTCAAAGAGGAAGAGAGAGGGAGAGAGAGAAACGCGATTTACTTCTGCGAGGTCGCATTCAAATATCCCGCACCGCCGTTCTTCGTTTATTCACGAGCTTTTTTTTCTCTCTCTATCTCGCTCTTTCTCTCCCTCGTCCCCCTGCTCTTCTTTCCTTTCTTGGTTCTCGCGGCGTCTCTTCTTCGTCTTCCGCTGAGGCGGTAAGGGCTAGCAGCGCGCCGCGCTCCATTATATGCGCGAGAAAGAGAGCCGCGCGTGCAGCAGCTCACCTGATTCCCTTTGCGCCATTGATACTTTAATTGCTTCAGAGTGGGAGGGGGGGGGAGTGATTCTTGTATGTGCGGATATATGCGTGTTCGCGTATATATGTACGCGCACTCGTCGGCGAGCGCTGATGGAAGCCAGTGTTGGATGTCGAGGATTTACCGACGCGAGATACACGGCGTTACCGCCGATTGTTTTCGGTGTACGAGCGACGTGTACCGCGTAGCGGGGATGGAATGCTGAGTATAATAAATTCCATTCGGAAAATTGAAATCGAGCGTACGATCGGAGTCTACTTCACGTGAGAATGAATTCATTGTGTATTAAATTTCATTTGCAAATGTAATTACATAAAATTTATAACTATTTTATGTATATTTATTGTATAATGGCTAGGACGAGGATGCAGAATAGTGTAGCTTTGCCGCTTATAACCGGTATTTAGTCCCGGGTTTCGGCACCAATTTAGTATTAGAGGTAGACTCTGCTTTTAATGGGGATGCCTTTCGTCCTGGGTTGACCTACTGAATTTACCTACAAGGCAATGTCCCCAGCCTTAGACGCGAGAGATAATTTAAGAAACATTTAAAAAATTACAGTTACGAACCTCTTCTACTCCTGATGCGGTAAAATTCATCGTTGCACTTGTACTACCTCAAGAGGTTTATATATTTACATTTTAAATGTATTTTTGACAATATAATTGTTTATATATTTGATTTTATCCCTTTCTGATTTTCAATATACTTCAATATTACAGCTTTAAATTATTTACGCTTACAAAAGTTTTATAAGAAAACGCGATAAATTCTAACTAGTTCACTTTCAATTATTTAAATTACATCCATCAAGTATTGAAACGTAGATGAGAAATTTGTCTTCGCTGATAAAAGGGATTACTTATATTAAGTATTCTCTTATAGTGCATAATCTGGAGACTTAACAGGTAAATATTAAATGTTCGTTACTCCATATTAACTGTTTAATCATTAAGAAGTGTCTTTGCTATTAATAATTTCATCTTTCGCAGTATTTAAAGTCGTACTTATGAATAGTTAAAAATTCGTCGTTTTGTTAAAAATCCTTTCTATCGGTATATCTTAGAGTCGGTAGCGGTTAGTGATTAGTTGTTATGAAGATAGAGAATTTTAATATCACTTCATTTGCATTTACTTGTAATTTAAAAAATAAATAATGTATAACTCTTAACAATATCTGTAATTATTCAGGAGTTTTTTTCTATTATGCATGTACATACAAGAGAACAAGTAATCGAGCTCCTACCAGATCCAATTCATAAAAATTATGGCTGCAAACACGGCGAATATACCCTTGTTATAATCGCCTATAAATCCGACGCATAAAAAGCGACTACTTCAAGCGTCCAAAGTACCTCAAACATTAACAAAAACATCGCATAAATAAGGCAAAGTGAAACTCCAGACGATACTCAATGAGTTCTCCTCCTGCTCTTTTCATCTCTCTCTCTCTCTCTCTCTTTCTTTCCCTATCTCTTCGCGTCTCTTTCTCAATTCGTCGTCTCTCCTTTAAAGCATCCTCATTCCTTCCGCACTTGCCTTTCTCCGCAATTACGCGCGATCGACTGCGAGCGAAAAAGCTGCAGCAGCCGCGCACGTGTAAAACGAGAAGGAGACGAGGTCGACCGAGGGCATAATTACATGCGCGTTTTTATAACGAGCGACGTGATTTCGTATACGTATTCCGTAAAGTGTTCAGGGCTCTCTCTCTCTCTCCCTCCCTGGTCTCTCTCTCACTCTCTATCTCTCTCTCGAGAAAGAGTCAATGGAGAGAAGAGCCACCACCGCTGCTTCGTGGAACGCGGCCAGGTCGAATTTTATTTCGACTCTAATTTAACAATATGATGATTGCCCCCGTAAATTAGGGTCTATGCAAATGGAAGGAGAAGTCTTATTGAATACGCGACTGGGCGGAAGAAATTTCATTTTATAACCGTGATAAGAGTGCTTATAAAGTAAGAATGATTTTTCTATTAGTTATTTTGGCGCAACTCTCTTAATTTGAAATAGTGAAAGCAACTAATTCATATAGTGGCTGAGTTTTCACCGCAAAACAGTGAATTTTCACTATTTCAAATTAAGAGGGAAGGTTTACGTTGATTATTGTGCTTTGCTCAGTCAAGTATTTGTATTATTTTGTTGATAATATTGACATTCAACCTAATCTTTCTATGAGAAGATCAAGGAAACCTAATCATCTTTAAATTTAAATAAATCATCCCTCATACTTTACTTGATGTTTAGAAAAATTGAAATGTATTATACAAAATGTAAAAAGCATTCGTTTAGTGGTTCATCGATTTAGGTGTTCTTATTTCTTCGATAAAATACGAATAACAATCACTTCACCGATTGAGCGCTGAAAAATTCTGTGTTCCTACCTGATTAGATGATAAATTCGTCCAATTTCATTTTTCATCACAGCCGATTTGTTCGAAGGAAGGCGGCTACCGCGGGAAGAAAGATTTGCGGAATTCCAGGGAAAAACAGTTATTGAGAAATTATGTAAATGGGTAATCAATCAGAAAGTTCCGCGCGGTCGAAAGTGTAACGCGAGAGGCCAGTTATGCGCGGCCGAGCTAATGTCTTACTTTCCGAAAGTGATTCCCTTATCGTAGCCTCTCTTGTATTATTCATGCCTCGAAATTATTCAAATATAGTTTTTTATCCGATACGGATCGAGTGGAAGATAGAGAGAATGAGAAAGAGAGAGTGGAAGAAAGATAGCCCGAGCGCTTCTGCACCATTTTGCATAATTTTTTCGACTCGTCGGATCTTTTTAATTTTTCGGCACTACAGTCACTCCGCATAATTTAAAAACAAATTGATATTCGAACGGCATTCTCGACTCCAGGTAGTAAGTATTTACAAATGAACTCCAAGAATAATGCTCATTAGTATTCAACTACACAAACTTTGCAATTTCCATCAAAATAACTGCTTACTTTGTATCGCGAGTCTTGTAAATTCTTTGCGAAGTCTGCCCGTAATAATTTAAATTTGGTCTGTCTACTCACCAATCGATGTTTACTTGAAAGTACATGCAGTATTTCATAAATTACAGTTATCATCAATTCTCAAAAGTGGATGAATTTGCTATATCCGCGCCCTGCCCTTTTAACAACGCCCCGTCATATATCTCGTTTGCATATCAAAATAAATCCTGCCTGCAGTGGTCGCTGAAAAAGCTCGTGTACATCCATACGTGCGCCCTCTATGCGGGAGCGGGAATCCACCCCAGGTCTCTCTTATTATGGGCTCTGTGTAGTTGGCCTCCCGCTTTCTCCCCTTTTCGTTATTACGGGATTAGATTCGATCCGCCTCGAAGGATTGCGTCCTTTGTGTCTAGGAACAAATCGCCTCTTCCCTTTCTCTCTCTCTCTCTCTCTCTCTCTCTCCCTCTCTCTTTATTTTCGACGATAAATGCGATTGCTTTTAAACAAAAGCTCATTTCGGATTCCGCACGGACGACCCGTGTCGCCGACCGAATGTGCAGCACGGGCCACGTACAACCGGCTGCCGGACAAAAAATTCTGCAAATCCAAGTAAATCTTTAGGAAAAGCCCTCTGCTCTGCTCCGCCGCCGCTTCTGCTGCTGTTTGTCGCGAGCGCTCGTTCCCCATTGTCTTGCTCGGACGTCGACAACGAAGTAAACATTACGTTTGGATTTACGTGCTCGATGTAATTCTGTGATTAACGTTTGTTTTTCCAGCTTTACCGAGTGCGTTCTTTGTATTACATATTTTCTTTCTTGAAGTTAACTGTTATGGTGGATTTTAGAATGGTACAAAATAATGAATGAAAAGAAAATTTCTATGTTTGTTTCGGTACGACAAGTAAAGTATTAGCAAGTAACGTTCGGCTTTCAGAATACAAAGAATAGCCAAAAGGTATCGAAATTTTACATTTCCCTGTGACGTCATATCGACGCTTCTCAGAAAGACAAGTACATTTCAGTTTTCTTGAAAACTACTATAGTTCTTTTCGGAGGACTCTTATAAGAACTGGAACTTTTTAGATTCTCTGATAACGACTCTAGAACCTTCGAGAAAGTGATAATTTTTGTTGGAGAATATAAAAATTTGTAGTTTTCTAGGATGCTCCTAAAAAGAATTAGCATTCTTGAGAAATCTGAAATATGCTGGTATTTGTAAAAAGCGTCAGTATACTGACAAAATTATCATTTTAACTTTTTTTTTTAATTATATAGGTTAGCTAATTCAATTCACTTTATACACACAGTTATAAGTATTACCCTAATCATAAGTTACAAAAATCACATATGAACAAAAGATAGTTTGGAGGAGCAAAAAAAGTAATGCAAGAGAAAGCTAATCAAAAAGTTTCGAAGCGAACACCACAGGCACTAGGTAAGCTAATTCTAAAATATTCCAGTAACGCACATACTATTTGTGGTGTTCGCCTCAGAACTTTTTTATTAGATTTCGTTGAATTATATTGGATTCTTTATCCCACAAACTACATTATGTTCTTAAATTAAAATGTATGCTAATAAATAATAAACTACATAGATCACATCTAAACTGCCAGAGTATTTATCGTTATTGCTGACATTATAAGAACACGATATAATAATAATTCTACCTACTTCTTAGAATAGAAAAAGAAGTTCGATAACCGATCATGCTTACCTAGTATAGAGCTCAAAAACTTTTCATTGAGCAGAAAATTTGCCATCTCTCCAGTGCGTTGGCTCTTTCCTCGCTTGCGCTTTTGCACATAAGCAGACGATACATTACGACTTCCGTAATGCAACGCTAATCTAGATCAAAGAACGCGAAGCCTGCCGACAGACCGCCTTTTTCTCAAATTATCCTCTCGCGCGCTCTATAATTACAATAATGTTTTTATCAGTATATAACGCTGCGCGTACGCGTACAGCATTCCCTCGCAAAGATTGAAACTCTATCCTCATAATTTATCCGCGAAAATCCATCGACGCGCTCGCTCGTTCGCTCGCGCACGCAATGCAAGTGTGTATATATATATACACAACAGCACCTCGCGTCATTACACTGCCTCTCTCTCTCTCTCGCTCTTCGATAAATCGGTGGATTCAAGGTTGCGCGATCTTCTCTTTTTCACTTCTCTCCTCTCTTCCTTCTAGCTAGGGGCGCCTCCTCGTTCTTTCGTAAATTATCGCGGCTTCGCGATCCCCCAGGCGCGCATTCGCTCTCAGCTCTTCTTTCATATATATATGGGTAATTCTCCACGAAAGTGCAAAAAACGCTCATGTTCTTCATGCAAAAGCAGCATGAATCGAATTGACTAATTGTGTAGTATAATGAAGTTCATGATATTCTTCATTTAAAGTACTAATTGGCACGACCTCAAAAGTGGACAACTTTTAAGATATTTTGGGTCAAAAGTCAATGATAGTATTTTATCATAGCTAGTAAGATGGGTCTATCTAACAAGAGTTATCACATTCTTTTGAACGCGATTCAATAGAAAATCTATTTGAGATTGGTATAATAACTCGAGGTCTGAGACCCCAACTGCTATTCACATATTCCTAAGGAATGCTTCATTGGCTCTCGATGTAAAGAATAGTGTATACGTGAGAAGAAAATTCGTTATACCTAACCGAAATGTTTCAACGATTATTAGTGTGCGGTCTTGGTCCCTAAGACCTTAAGAG
Organism: Gastracanthus pulcherrimus; assembly: GCA_949152435.1. Taxonomy (NCBI): domain Eukaryota; kingdom Metazoa; phylum Arthropoda; class Insecta; order Hymenoptera; family Pteromalidae; genus Gastracanthus; species Gastracanthus pulcherrimus. The sequence goes on from OX424573.1 coordinate 37,218,576, forward strand.
TTAACTATGTATTTTCAAGCCAAATTTGATGCATCAGCAGCTCCCGGTGCATGGACTAGTTGATTTGTGAGAACAATAATCTTTTGACCCGTGAGTCGACAACGTAACTGACATTGAACAAGGTTGCATTAAGATTAACTTACAAGGTCTAATAGTCGAACGAGTTTTCTGTTCAACAAATTTCGCTTAAACCTTTAGTTCCCAGACCTAGAAAAAAGTAAAAAGTGATATTCTTCTTCACTGATTCTAGCTTATTGTGTTCTAACTTAGTTTAGGTGTTGGGTTGGGTTAGGTTATAGGATAATTTTTGTCGGCTCAATTTGTCTAAAAGTATTTTTCTCTAAACGGAATATGCCATAAAAATTACATGCGCCTTTTTGAAATCGATTATGGGTAGAATAAAAATATGTTATAGCTAATGTTATCTAAGAGTATGTTAATTCTCATTTAGCAATACTTATTTGGTTAAAAAATGATCGAAACAATGTTTCTTAAAAAGTTCAATAAATATCTCATCCCGCCCTAAAACTATTCTCGTCAATTTTTCGTGAGATGCTGGTTTAATATTGCTATTGTAACGAGATAAAACAATCAATTAGATTTCTACCAATGTGTATGTATACAGGGTACATTCTTTCATAATATATCAGTGCAGTCTTATAAAACGCTTATCGTGCAGTTTTCTGAATATAGAATATTACAACAAGTCTTTCTTATAAATAAATTATATTACTGTTATCACAGATCGTAAATCTTAAAACTATAAAATTTTGCACTTAAATTAGTACCCAAATAAGATGTAGTATCAGAGTAATGATAACATTGCCATTAAACCGCCGATAAATTTAACCATAAGTCAATAAATCGATAAACTCCTCATTTTTATCGATCTATGATGTCACAGCGCATTGGAAACTTATAGTTCCATATTGACACTATTGACACTAAAGGGTTAAGAATACATGGTTGGCACTAGAGGTCTGACGAACTCCGAAGGATCGTATAAAGCTCAAATGAATTTTCTTTTTACACGTGGACTACTCCATATATCGGGAGTAGCTCAAGCATTAGTTTTAAATATGCGGGTAGACCCGGGGGATTAATGGACCCTAAGAGGTCATACCAGGATCAAATAAATTTTCTTATTGTAAATCGATCATTTTACATACCAGAAACTACTCAACACGATTCTTCTTGATTCAAAAGGATTCTTCCTTATTCAAACGGATCCTTCTTGATTCAATAGGATTCTTCTATGAATATAGAAAATACACTGCAGGTTGATCCACTTTTGCTTCAGTGAGAAAATTTTCCAATTAAATAGCTTCTATTGATATCATATACATAATGCATTAGCTATTTACCGGCTAAATCGCGTAATAGCTATGGTGGGTTATATCAGGTACAGTCACCATTACATTATGCTGTATTCTGAGCCAACTTGACAGGTAATGCTTGGTCTTTTATGTCTACTTAATAGCGTTGCTATAATCTTTAAAGAACGAGTATCATACTAGATTCATACGATTGTAAATAATTTTTTTCACTTTACGCAACAGCAAAACCCTAAAAAATTGGTACTGTGAGTGAGCCATAAAGAATTTATTCCCAATTAAAATTGAAATTTTCATCTGATAAACTGAAAATCCTAAAAAATAAATTGTATCCATCACGTCGAAGTAGAACATGTATATTGTAAACAAATGTATTGTGCTAAAACCCTCAGAAAGTTCTAAAACACATTTCTAAATACTTTTCAGAAGTTTTTTTCAACTTTTTGCAGATCTGGTAAATAAGGGGCTACTAACTCCGCGGATGTAACCAAACCATTTTCATCTCATAAGAATCCTTTAAGTAAAACAACCTAAGTCTAATTCTTTTTAATGATTGATGGAAAGAAAAAAACATTTGTAACCGCAATTTCTGTTATTAATGTCTGTCCCTATTCCCTTTAGTAAACTACGTTTATATCATTCCTATTAAAAAAAATTAGATATAAAGTTTCCAAATTCTCACGGAGTTTACATAAAATCTACGAGATTTCAGAGAATCATCCATATATACATGTACATGCATACAGTTCGCAGTATATCCGTATGCCTCGCCGTAGCCAAAAAAAAAGAGAGAGACGAAGACAAGGACGAGAAGGAGGAGGCCCGAGTAGGAAGAAGACGAGAGAAACGATGATAAAAAGGAGAATGAGATGCGAAGGCAAACGAAGCCGTAATCGCGCTGCGTTTCTCTCTCTCTTTCTCTCTCTTTCTCCCCCTCTCGCGGTTCGTTGAACCGCGCTCTTTCTCTCGTTGAGCTCGCGCGCGGTCTCTTCGCGCATAGTGGCACTTTGGCCGTTTCGGTATTTGACTGTTCCCTAACGCGCGCGCGTACTTCCCCACCCTCTCTCTCTCTACTTTAGCCCGGGCACTCTTCCGACTGTGCGCTCTTTTCTCTTTCTCTCCGCGCCGACGAGAGAACCTCTCTCTCTCTCTCTCTCTCTCTCTCTCTCTCATTCCCCTTTCTCCCTCTCCCTCTCGCGCTGTCTCTCTTTCTCGCGCTGCACGGCGGCTGCGACTCCCGTCGCGAGCGACAGTACACCATAAGCAACCAATTTAAATGTAAATTGAAAAGCAGCATGGCATACAAATTGTTCGACTCAGCGTCAAAATATACTGCGTGATGCCAAGATCAAACACACGGCGCTGCGGCAGCGGCAGCAGCAGGAGCAGCAGCAGCAGCCGGAGACCGAAGAGAAGAGAGACAGAGATATGCAGGGGGTGTAGTATACCTACGCGAGATACGGAGAGTGAGGGTAATACGGGAGAGGGTGCGTATGGAGCGGCAGCGGTCAATGCGCGACTGCGTAGAGCGACGCTTCAAAGGGATGTGCCTCGTGTCGTGCACCGGGAGAGAGCGCGGCCTTGGGCTTCTCGCGCGCCCCGTGCGGGGATGAGCGGCGAGACGGGGACGGCAAACGCTTTCTCTTCGGTATATACATCCGATCGGCGATCGGACGCTTCGACGGCAATCGGTGATCATCGAAGGTCTACGTGAATAAGGGACGGGGTCGGTTAATTTCGGAAATTCGAGTGGATATTTGCTTCGATGCTCTGGGAGTTTGTTTGATTTGGGTAATGATTTATTTCAGTCGAGTAAATGTTTACTGTAAAATAGAATCAATATACGTTGTATCATAAGAATGAATTTTTAGAGAGCATTGTAATAAACATTTATTTCAATTTATGGAATATTGTTTTCGACTTGGGGTTTCTTCGTTTCCGAATGTTGCTTTTCAGAGGAATAGGTGAGTATTCAGCGGCTATGAATTTGATTTTTTTTCGGAAAATTCTTCATAGAAACGTTTATATATTTTACGTTTGTTATAATTTTCACAGTTCAACCTATAAGAGTTATTGTATCTCAACAGCGTACGTCTGTTCTAGCTTAGAAATAGTTTAAAGTAAACACAATTACTCGATAAATATTTCGTTAATATATTTTATCTAAGAATCAATCAAAGCTTTCAAACAAAATTTATTTGGAACAAAATAGCGGCGGTTTTTTTCATTGCTATTCCTATTTAACAAAAAGTCTTATTATTCCTATATAGAAACCGTTGCCAGTTCATTGGCACTTTAGCTTCCCCAAACTAAATTAATTTATCCAATATGAATTTCCTTATTCTGATACATTATTTGATATTATTATATATCTTTCTTAATAATATCTCAAAATGGTGAATTTCTTTATCATCAATTGTTGTCAAAAAATAAATTACAAAAAATTATAATCTTGTGCTTATAGATTGCATTATCGATTTCAAAATATTAAAATAGAAAAATCATAATAAAATTTAATGAATCAAGTTTATGAAATTAAATGACTGTAAGGTTTTATTTCCTTTTTTTTTTAATTTTGATATCTCTACTAGTATTAAATATATTAATACTCAAACTTGTTGATTGCATAGGAAAAGAGTGAGAGAAAAGATAAATAAATATTGTAATACAGTGTTTGATCAAAGCTTGGAAGTGTAAGCACCGGAACCAACGGTTTACACTAGGTGTACACTAGTGTCCTTGATTTTCTTTAACTGTAACATTTTTAACAGTGATTTGAAAAGTAATACAACTGTTATAGCGATTATAGAGCTTAGAGTTATAATTAAAATTATATTTTTAGAAAAAATATTTTAATTTGAGTAACAACAATACATAAATAAATAAATGTCTGAGACACTATAGTAAGCTGGTGATGGGTTTCTCTCGACCGACATCGCACAACACAACAAACAAGTATATAAAATACAAATGTAAAATACAAAATAACATGCATTTCACATATACATTGTGACATATCGGAGTACAAAAAAGGAGACTCGTATCCATTAAATACAAAGAATAGTATATTACTCACCGAGGGAGTAAAGTAGGCTAACGACGCCCGTGAGTAACTTGGTGCCCGAGCGAAGCGAGGGCGGCAAATTCGCAGGCGTCAATAGCCCTCATTGTTCCCGAGTGCAGTATACAACTTTTTTTCATGCCCGGCGGAAAATTATTTGTGTTTAATCCCCGATTTCAAGGTCGAAAACGTCACATAACCTCACTTCTAGAAATTGCGACGCAGATGCTCGTTTCTACGTTTGCTTCCGACTAATGTCGCCTGCGTAATTTGGAGCCCGAGCGAAGCGAGAGCACCAACACACAGGTAGCCTTAGCCGGGAGGAAAAGTAGAGAGATGCGCATGCCCGTGGCACTTTCTCGGCGTAAGAGAATGTGGCAGTTCATTCCCTGACAACAGGGAATAAACACAATACCTTACGGCAGGGTATGAGAAAAGGAAATAATTAAACAATCATATTATTTCTAAAATACAAAAATAATTTACGTTTTAGATTTCAGAATATCGCAAAATATCGTAAAATAAAGACATTATTGTAAAACAAAAATGGATCAATAAATCTCAAAATTTCTTTCGAATTCAGAATCTTTATTAAAAAACGGAGAAAGTGAGCCATGATTTACGAAAATGACCGCGCCGTTCACGAGATATAAATGATAAAAAAAAAATTTTAATTATAACCTCAAATTACTCGTAATGTAAAGGTCGTTATAATCGGGGCTTCTAACAGTCTCAAGAGATAGTAAAAAGCTACCTTTCTGGAAATTTTTAGGAGGAATAATGACGTATTATTTAAGTTATCGTTTGCCAAAGAAAACGATTTTTTTACAAAATGATTTTTTTCACGATAATAGAAAAGTATAACGGCTTGAAAATTTTACAAAATATTCTTATCCATATTCCTAATTACTTCATTTCTTTTTCAAAAACTTTTCATGTTATATTTTCAAGACATCACCGTCTAAACAAAACACAACGATTTCGTGTATAACAGAAAAAGGTAAATAGCTTATTTAATATTGCGGGTCGGAAAAGATAGGTAATTTTATTCTCTTTCAAATGTATAAAAAGTGAATCGATGATATTATTTCAAACTTACAAAAAAACCCGAAAAAGTGAAACTCAAAAATCGAAAAGCCGCTAAAAAACAAACAAAATATAAAAACAACAAATACCATTTTCAGCCCCCTTCCTTAAAAAAAGACAAAATCATTGAGCCCTGAAACATTAATTTCATAAATGTTCAGAGTAATTTTCGTTCACATCCGAACATGCACACACACACACACACACATACACACACACGCACACACACACACATCCATAAAGACTTTTTCTAAAAATAGTGTATTTTTACTCCTAATGTCTCAAAACATGTTTCTAACATGTTTTTAGCAAAATTTTTTTTACCATCACGAAGTTTCCTCTATGATGAAGCAAAAAATATGCAATAAAAAATTGAACCCTTAAATTAATCTCTAGCTTTTAATCTATAAAAGAAGTTTTTAATATTTAAAAATCGACAATTAGATTATATAATTGGCTTATTTAATAAAAATTAATAACCGAAACTCTTTTTTGGTAAAAAAAGATATATATTTTTAATGGTAGGCTTATTTAATAAAAATTAATAACCGAAACTCTTTTTTGGTAAAAAAAGATATATATTTTTAATGGTAGTGAATCAAAGTTTTTATAAGTGATCGTTATAAAATCCACTATTTTTCTTTATTTCTTTCTTTCATAATTGTAACATTTGACAATGACTATCGATCCGTGTATTTTTTCACTTTAACTGGATTATTCATCTTAAACTATAAATTGGTTGTTATCTCTTACTATATAATCGGCACTGAATGTGTGACTATTCTAGTTTTTAATAGAGTTGTGAAACTAAAGTTTATCCATTTTCTTTACATTTTATGTAAACGATATTAATTACTATTAAAATTTTATTGAATTCAAATAGCCAACAAGATATCATAGATATCTAATTATCTCGAAGTCATCTCAATGGTTTTGCGGTTATACTATGCTTCTACACGAAAAAGAAAGGATTAGTAATGGTTAGGTTAATTGAAAAAAATATGATTTATTACTTATTTGGTTAGACAGCGGAATCATTGGAGACTTCCGGGGTCGTAAAATATAGAGGTAGAGGCAAAAAAATATAAATATAGATATAGAGGTTTTCATCATAGCCAATCAAATGGACCTAGCGACCTTAAAAAAATAAAAAAAGGGTTTTTTAGTTATATTTTCATAAAATGTTCAAATTTTCCGAAAAAAACAGGTAATATATTATGAGTGACTTAGTTTTACCTTAAAATGTATTATTAATCAATTTTAAATTTTGAAGGTGTATCTGTCCTCGTAACATAAAGCGATGCTTTAATCTTGCAATTTTTTCCAAAAGTCTGGCATAGAGGCCAAAGACAGACTTTTGTCAGACTTCTGCCAGACAATTAATAATAATTAATAATAATAACAATAAATAATATTAACAATAATTAATATTAATAATAATTAATAATCTCTTAACTTATGTTTGCTACTATAAATATTACATTTTAAGCTTATTATATACACTAAGCTGTCAAAAAAATCATCGGAGTTACAATTAATTAATGTGAATTTGAATATGCCAGTAATAGAATCAGTGTCCGTAAACAAGACGTATTAACGATATCGAATTCTTTTTTGAAAATTCCAATAGACTAATCGTCAAAAGTCGGTTTATTAAGGCGGCTTCGTCGTTTCTTAAAAATCCATCATTGACAAAAAATAAAAATCCCACTGAAAGTGTGCATTTTATACATTCTATTACAAATTCGGTTGGGTGGGCTTGCCAGGTAAAATGAAGAGAGAAAAATGTTTGAAAATAAAACTTTTAACATGGGCTCTTATGGCGACATATGCATTTATGCCTGTAACTATATGAAAATCCATAATTTATTTATAAAACTACCATAAGATTGTATCTTTTTAACTATATGTTCCAATTATTTAACAAGAATACCCGATTGCCAGCCAAATATAAAAAATATTTAATATATAAGTAAAACGAGTGTATTTTTGCATACATATATTTGCGAATTGTTATTATTTCTCATATATTATAACTCATATATTTAGGTCAATAGACAATTGAAATCGAATCATTTTTATTAAAATCCGTTGGTTATTAGAAAAATAAATTGTGTGCCCCCCACGGGACCCCGCGTAGGTACGGGACTACGCGACGGAGCCACCTTAAAAAAAAATATCCATCCACGAATAAGTTCAACTCGACGCGCGCGTAGCGCTCCCGTCAATTTCCATCGTTACAGACGAAAAAGGAAACGCACTCGCTCGCACCTCTCCTTGAATCGTCAACGCAATCGCCAGCCATTAATTGCTCTCCATCGAGTAAATAAAGCCTTAAAAAGAAAGAATAAATAAAAATCGTTAAAAGCCCTTCGGCAAATAATCGCTCCGAATAATGGTCCAAGCGCCATCCAAGTCTCTCCCTCTTTCTCTCTCTCTCTCTCATTCTTCGATCTTCGTCCCCCCCCTCATTCATCGATACGCGGCACATAATTTTCCGCTCAAACTGCACAGCAGCGGCAGCACTCAGGGCCTATATATACACTCGCGCTGTGCGCGTCCCAAAGTTTCCCGGGGCGACGGGACGCGGCGGCCGGGTGACCGAACGGCGCGGGCGCGCGGAATAAAGGTGCAGCTCTCGGGCCGCGAATGCCGAAGGGACGAGAAATAGAGGGACAATTTAATTTTTAATTTCTCGATTTCACTGGCGATTGGCTTCTTTGTGCCTTCGCGACGCGCCGCTAGAAAGCAGCAGCAGCAGACGCAATTGCAGACCCCTCTCTCTCTCTCTAGAGAGAGAGTGAGAGCGCCGGAAAGGGCTTTTGTATCGAGTTTGCACTCGGACAAAAGCCCCGAACGAGACGGAGAGACGGAGACGGAGAAAGAACGGAGACGGACGCGCTCAAACAATGCGATCGTTCAATATTGATCTTTTTGACAAGGAGGGCTAGGGGCCAAAGCAAGAGAATGAGAATGATTCGAGCGAGCGGGAGAGAGTCGGGGGCTTCCGTTACGGCGCCATATTACGTTCTGGCACGCGGCTGCTAGCAACCCTTCGAGACCGCCGTCGCCGTCGCCTTCCATTCCATTATAATCGTCTTCTGCTGACTCTCTCTCTCTCTCTCTTTCTCTCTCTCTCTCTCTCGCGACTTTTGCAGCGGCCGCCGACACTTTGTGCACATAGATTCCGCAGTGCGGCGCTTATTGCTCTCTCTCTCTCTCTCGCCTAGCTCCTGCGGAAATATAGCGCGATTACAATGTCTTTTCGTTGCTCGAACGGACTCGATCAGCGCTGCGGCGCGGCCCTCGATCGAGATGATGAGAAAGGAGAGTACATACATATCTACACCGTTGCTCGGTAAATTCGCGGACAATCGCGCGGATGGTTTGTTGTGTAAAGACTCGAGGAAGGCGATTGCGATTGTTTTGTATTGTCTTTCTGATTTGAGAGGAGTACGAGGCGCGACGCTTTGGCGCTCTTTGATGCGCCGAATCATCGGCTGGGGCGCGACGATGATTGGGTGCAAAATTCATTATTCTGCTTTTGGTAACTGGAAGTGGAAAACTGAAGTGCGGGTACTACAGTTGGGACGTAAGCTTCCAGGAGCATCTACTGTGTTAAGGAGCTTTCGCTGGCAGCGCTTTTTGTTGTGAATTCGTGGAATACTGCGCTTGACGCACACTGATTTCGCGGAACAATTTGAGATCATTATAATGTATTTGACGTGAAATTTAGTGCTGCTATAAGTGTTCAATGTTAATAATTCAGCTCTTAATTGTTCTATGGAGCACTTGATTTTGTGTGTAATATAATGTGAAATATGATCCTTTTGTTTTATAAAAGTTATACAAATTATATATAAATACATCAACGAAAATATTTTAGCTTTAATTGCTTGTTGTCAATTACCGGAAAGCTGATTTTAACAATTTTTAAGGTGCCCGATTTCGATGTGTAACAACAGCTGTTAGTTAACTGCAATACTTTTTCGAAAAAGGATGGTGAGAAGTTTGAAAGCATCTAAAAGTTTTAACCGTTGCGTATTGGAAACTTTAGTTTAACAACTGCAATTCAAAGTTTTCTAATAACTTATGAACATCTTCACACTTTTGATAAATATTGCAAAAATTTTCTTATTAATCATCCACTAGTTGCTTCAATTTTCATAAAGTGCAACGTAATGCTTTTCAGACATACATAGAAAGAATATTTCGAACTATTTTATAGCTTCTTATTCGTCTTCAACAATAATATAAGATCTTGAAATATAGTGTGAGATGTAAACAATTTCGTGTCTAACCAAGTCTCGTCGGTATCTACTTAAGAAACCTATATGTACAATATACATTGCATAATGCGCTCCTCAATATATTCAATGTTATTTCATTATTAATTATACAGAGTATAAACACGATTAATTTTACATGTATTATACATTATGGTATTAATTAAGAGCATAAATTATCCTCTTTGCATATTGTTAATGTACTAAGTCCAACAAATGTTTTCCCTGTATATAACTACTTTTAAAATGTTTGTCCCCGTAATATATATGTAAATTTTCTAAACTGAATTTATTCAACCATGATTCCGAAAACGCTCTTCTCATTATTCTGCATGCAACAATATCCCCTTTGAATTAATCGCTTTCCAATGTATCAGGAAATTTCGCACTAAATTCAACCAGCTGCGTCGCGCCTCTCTCAAAAAGTGGCTTTCATCTAATTTACACCGAAGTGCAATTATAAATAATTCTCTTTCCAGTAGTAATTTTAACAGAATCACGACCGCAAAGCAACCTAATCTCTCGATTAATCCGCTATCATAAACCATCCTCGCCGAACTAATCGCTTACGCTCTAAACTTCTGAAACCGCTCATTTTCTCCCCCCGAGTCAAACGCTCTAGCCTAACTAATCAACAATCTCCTCCCCGGTAATCGACATCGGCGACATCACGCTACGCAAATCACCGCGCCACCGGCTCTGGCTGCCAGCATCAAGAAACGGTCGCCCGAACAAAAGCGGTCAGGTTTGGCCTGGCTTTGTCCCAAACTTTGGAGCTTTAGGACTCCCTTTAACAAATAAAATAATGCCGAACTTCTTGAAATTACTATTTCTTAAAGGTGCATTATTATGTAAAACACAAAAACAAAAAGTAAGTTTTAGAATTTATTTTAAAAAGTCATAAATGTTTTTTTCTTTCTTAACTTAATTACGCATTTGTGCTCATTTTGAGAAGTCAAATTACTAGATTTCGCTATGGCCTTGCCGCCTAAGTTTCAAAAAAGTATAGGTTCTATCTATTCTCTCTGTTGTGTTTCTATCTATAACGAAAAAAATAAAAAGATTCTTAATCTGTGTGAAAATACGCTTTTAATAAACCTTTGAAATAAGAAAAGACGGTGAAAAAACTTCTTCGTTGGTTTTTAGAGGTTCATCGAAAGTGTAATCTTCGTGGAACCTTTATTGTATATATAAAAAAATATTAAGAGCTAAAAGCTTTGCTCAAAAAAATTTTCTGCTGTTCTATGTCTTTTCCGAGATATTGGGGGGATATACATATAGATAGATAAGAGTTTATTTCTGTCAGTGCAAAAAATAATAATACAATAATACATATTTCATCATAATTTTACATATAAACTTAATACGGTATTTTCAGATTTTTTCTAATCTGCCGATTACATACATATTTATACCCACATATATATACCCACATGCAAGCATCTAGCCAAAATTAAAGAAAATTTTAATTACGTTAGATTGAATGAGCGGAGTTTTATATTATTACGTTTATAATTACATATTACAAGTATAATTCCTTTAGGACTCTATTTTAAAATAAAATTTTTCTTATATTTAAAACATTCCTTTGTCGCAAAAAGATATTCAATATTATATTCAAGAATTTTGACATTGTTTCATTGCGGTCAAAGTAGTCGCAAAGCTTATATCTCAAGGGGTTTTTATCAAATTTATTGCAATTTTTTCGAGCGAGGCTCCGAAATAGTTGTCTTGCTAAAACAATGCAGTCGCACTAACCCTTCTGTATACCAGCTTTTCCCACTAAATGTTTTTAAGGTTTGAGGGCCTCTAATCACGAATGAGCAGTTAGTAATGAATAAATAATAGATACTTTTTGATCGTGGAGCAATTAGAATTTTTGAAAATATTTAAGATTTACACAAGTTATAGCAGGTCAAATTTATAGATGTCAACGTAATAAAGCATCATGGAATACCGGAATTAATATGCTATACCTTCTTTAATTTGCTAGATATTTAAAAAATGTCAACGTTAATTCACTAAGGAAGTATCATGTGATCATCTATGAAATATCATATTAAGTAAGATCCGTTATTACCGAACTCAATATAGCGGCAGCTATTTTGGTTACGCCATGCTATAATAATGTACGCAGCCGCCAATTAAATCCGTTACTTTGCATTTTCTATTCCTGACTGCAGATTCATAATCAGCGACCGCAAAAGCTTTAGAGTAATGATGTCAAGCTGATTTAGTGACTTTTTAGTAACTATAAGGATACGGATCCATTCTGTGCATTAAATTTAATTATTTTTTGTAATTTTCGCGCAGAATTTCCATAATAATAGATGTTAAATTTATGAAAATGTCCCGACTAGGTATCTCATCGCAAAACATCAGAGGCTTAAAACATATATGAGTATTGACAGGGTTCGAAAAAAGAATGCAAACAATCGAAGATTAAAATAATCTGTGTTTCGAATCATGCGAATTTCCCTGCATAGCGCTCGCAACGATCAACTCTATATCAAGTACGCGGCTCGTATCAATCACAGCTACAGTTCCACCAATAGTCCACTACTAATTTCTTTCCTCGCATCATCAAAACCATTATAAATCGCAAGCATGAGACCGCGCATTGTCTCTCCATCCTCCAGCCGGTAGCCATTACAACGTCGCCTTTTAGGCACGGCGACGAATCGCCCTCCCCTCTCCCATACATCCACGTTAAGAGGGCGCGGCGCGCACTTGCCCAGCGCACCGGTACATAATTAACCCTCGAACGTAAACTCGTGTACGTCATAATTAGCGTAATTGGGAGCGCGAAGGGAGTATATACATACCTATACGCGCGAGTCGCCTCGTCGCCCCACGTTGGGCGCCTACATATACACATATACAAACACCCGGCGTATCTCGGCTCTCTCCTATACCTTGCACCAGGAGTATAACAGTCTCCCGTGTGCCTCTCGCTGTATTGTGTGTGATTTAGGCGAAATTCTGGAATCGCTGGAGGGTGGGAGGGAGGCAGAGTGACCGTGGGGGACAGGATGGCTTTACGAGGAGTTGGTGGGGGGGGGGGCGCCATTGTGTAGCGCTGGTCGGGCGATTTCTGAAATTTCGCGTGCCTGGAGGGCGCTTAATGCACGAGTAAATTGTATTTATTGAGTGCGCGACTTTCGTCGCCGTGTGTTTGCCCGCGCGCTCGCGCGCTCTGGTGTGTATATGCGTCCCGGACGACTCGACAATTAGTCAGGGTTTGTAGCGTGCAGCGCGATGCGTGGGTGGGCGTGTGTGTGTATGTAGCGTGCGAGTGCGCGAGTGGGTGAAAGGGCCGGTGCAACGCGCCTGCTATACCGAGCGTGAAAATAATTGATCGCGAATGTAAATATGCGTCTGGTGACGGGGAATTTTTTTTACGTCTTTTCGTTCCGTTTTGATTATTATGGATGCTTTTTTTTGCGTTTGTATTTATGTGAGTTTTTTTGTTGGCTCGAATTATTGGCTTTAATTAATTTTAGTATCGCTACCGGTGTTATTTTTTGTGCTGCTTTTTAATTGAGAATGATTTCGCATTGTATTGCAAATGTGGAATGATAATGTGGGATTAAATGATAATTTGTTTGCCCTCGGGGTAATGGACGTTTGGCTGATTTTTATGCGGTTGCTCTACAAATATGATAAACAGCTGTATATTTGAACAGGCTTTAAAAAGTCAATATTGATCCTGTTAACTCAAAATGATTCGATTGCATTTAACTTTTTTGAAAAAGAAGTTCAGTTAAGTTTCATTTTAAGAATAAAATTCCAAATAATATTGTTATAAAGTACAAAATTTACATCATCAACAAATACAAATGACATTGGTTTATTTCTACAGAGAGCGATTGATTGTAAAAATTATAGAGAAATTCATGGTAAAAATTGTAGTTCGTTATGGTAAACTTGAAACGTTTCGACTTTCTAGTAAATTTTATTGATATTTACATACCGGACGATAAAATTTGCCTGGTTTAAGAACAATCCTTATCCATGTTCCTAAATTTTAATGACTTTTAGTTTTATAGCCTTGGGTTATATAATTTAAGTACGCAAAGTAAAATTTAGTTTATAACCTCTATAGAGAAGTCAGTTAATCAAGAGATTCAAATTTTAAGTGAAATCGAATATATACCGTATAAGAAATAGGTACTTATATCAGCAATATAAAAACAAATGGTTAATTACTCAATACAATTAAAATGTAGGTGTTTTTTCAATAGTTCATGGCTTCTTTATATCTAGTGGTTCTACCTAATGCATTATACTATTATACAATACTCATATAAATTAATTAGTACTCAAAATAGCATATTTATCAAAATAAATCTAGTCTAACCTTTCCATAAACTAAGTTTTTGTCACACTTGCACGAAAACGCGTTTTTTCATGCCCATATAGCGGGACTAAAATGGCCGTTTTCCGACAGGCTGGCTGAAAAGTAAATTTTCGAAAATCTGCTCTAAGTGGGTTGACCCCTAAATATCAAGTACCATCCGGATGATACTACATGTTTAGGTGGGCCTAAATACTCTAGTAGGCTGATTTTACAGTCTAACAAGCGTGTGTTTGCACCGAGTCGACGAATGGCCAAATTTAGTTTCGTTTCATAGGCATAAAATAAACACGTTATCAATACATGTTTGACAAAAGAATACTCCAGCTCGAAATACGCACTCACCTTTGGCTCGTGCTTGCTCGCCTTCGACTCATATTGGAAACCTCACACGCAGGCGAAAAAAGCCTACTTTTTCTCCCATGGTACACAATATACTATTAAAATAGTTGTAGAAAATGGCGTGAGCTCTTTCTTATGATAGTACGATAGCAGATACATTTTACCGGGTAGTGTATATTTACCTTTTAAAGTTTTCTTAAAATTCTCTATAATTTTCCGTAGTCAATTCTCTCAGTGTACATATGAACTCGACTTTATCAATTTTAAATCAATCTTCATCCATACTACACTCCAAATATCAGAAAAATCAATCATTTATTGTAACAAGTAACATTTCAAGTTCATCTACCAATTCCAGATACACTTGTACCGGTGATCTCGTCCACCTCTTCCCTGCACCCTCCCCCATCCGACTTCCAAGTACAAATTCGTATATCGATCATCCCGTTCAATCAAAAAAGCTTCCACTATAATAAAACGCTATCGCCGCGACACACTAGATTTTTACAACGGACAGCGTTCACGCGCGGCGCCGACGGTGGCCACCCGTTCGCCTCTTTATATATATACACACACGCAAGCGCACACGCACGCGCGTATGGACTCGCGCCGGGGCTCTCGTAATTTAAATACGCAAGATAAAATTTAATGGATATGCTCGTAAAGTCGAGCATATACGACGTGAGATGTTTCAGAAACTTCTCGCTCCCACTCCTGTCCGGTCTCTCTCTCTCTTTCTCTTTCTCACTTGCGCTCACACACTTCGGGGCTTTCCGGGCAACGACGACGAGCTGCACACACACACACACACCCACACGCACACACACCGGACGTTATTTACGACCTCGGATATATCCTAGGCGCTGAAAACACGCTCGCGCCCGCGCAACCTTGTAAATTCTTCCTCTTCCCTTCTCCCCACCCCTCCGCTCTCCGCGTGCGTGTGTGTATTTTTTTTTCTCCCTGCGCCTTTATTGCAATTTTTATAAGCCCGCTAATTTTTACGAACCCCAGCGCCAGCGTTTTATAATCTCGCCCGTCGACGCTGTGATGCTGCGGCGCGCTCATTTATGCGCGTATACCCGGGCGAGTAACGAGCTCGTCGATGTGGGCACGCTCCTCCTCCTCGTGTGTGTGTGTATATATATATATATATATATATATATATATATATATATATATATATATATATATGTACTTATAGCTTTTGCTGACTTACACGCACACTTGTTTCGTTCTTCTTCTTCTTCTTCTTTTTTCCTGGCGCTTTGTCGCGGGCGATGTGTGTCCCTTATCGCACTGCCGGGCGTGTTGTACACGCGGCCATTTTATACGCGCATTTTCGCTGAGATCTCGTCGTCGTCGTTGTCCCGTAGGAGCACACCGAGATTTTCCGCGAAATTGAACTTGCAGGCAGAGAGCAGCTACGAGATACGCGAACGCGGGGCGATAAATTTTACGGTTATTCAATCTCTTTTATAGGCTGCGAGACGTGTAGGGAGAGAGAAAGAGAGGAGCGAGAGAGTACAACCTGTACTTTTATTTCGCGAGCGTATAAATGGTTGATCGAATGCTGCGTGCGATTGAATGTCCGTAAAGTCGTCTCGTTGAAAGCGGGGAGGCTTCTGGATGATGTAATTACCGGGCGCGCGAGTGGAACTGGTATTATCTGAAATGCAGTATTTAATGATTTTTAGAGTATACAGCGTCGTTGAAGTTGCGTTTATACAGTTTAATTAGGATTATCGTGCATTAATGTAATAATTTGTAATACTGGTGTCCGTGTAATCGCGAGAAAAACGTATGGATCGATCGTTCATGGTTTAATTTTTGTTGTGTTATTGCGCGATTGTCAACATACCGCACGCGTATACGCACGCACACACGCACACACACACACACACATTTTCTAAAAATAGTGCTTTTTTGATTCCCAGTATCTCAAAACATGTTTCTAGCAAAATTTTCTTTTTACCATCACAAAGCTTCCATTCTATGAGGAAGCAAAAGATTTTATCGGTGTATCCGAACCATTATATTTTGAATTAATGGGTACGTATTCACCTCCTCTATGGGTGCAGGGAGAAACGGCTACCCTTTAAAAATATAAGAGCAAAGAGAAACGGCTACCCTTTAAAAATATGAACGGCGGTTCGTCCTCGACTCCAGTGTGTACTCTTCAGCAGGGCACTGGAGGATTATCTTAGAGGCATGCCACTAAGCTGGTATAACGGCCTTATGCAAGATTCTTATAAGATATGCCGACTCCATCTAGCAGTAGAATAATAAACTACTCTATAGCAAATCTTCACACCAGAACCGCGGGAATTTTCAAATTTTGAGACGCCATTGTTCGGTGATGTGATAATTTGAAAAAAGAAGAATTTATCAGTGTATCCGAACCATTATATTTTGAATTAAATGGTACGCACACATTCACCTCACGTATGGTTAGAGGGGAGTGAGAATCTTACTGTGGAGTGCACAATGGAGTCGAGGACAAAACACCGTAGGGGAGAGTGGGTTTGCCGTGATCACTTAAAGAAAACTTACTAGATATAAAACATATACACAGATTGTTGTAACTTGTCTTTCAAAATTGATAATTTATCATTCATTAAAATTACAAAATTTTGTACTTTTTAATTGAAATAACAAATGTTGTTTTGACCACAACGACCCGCCAGGACGGCATGGCATGCTTATGATATGCCTGCGCTTTCACACAGAATGCGTATCTATACATATTGTACATATAGATATTATACACTAACAAGAGAAAGGTATGGTATGCCTTGTAGACAGACCCTAAGACCCTAGAGTCGAGGACAAAACGCCGTATACATTATTGAAGGGAGGCGCATTCTTCTTGCCCTCCAACCATAGAGGAGCTGAATGTGTGCGCACCCATTAATTCAAAATATAGTGGATCGAATACACCGATTAATTCTTCTATTTTGTATTAATTATAATTAAATTATATAAGCTGTAGATTTAAACTTAATAACTTTCGTAAAGCTCTAATTTCCAGATTTTTAATTGAAATATAACAACAAACCGATGCAAATATTTTATGATTATATGTTACCGTTCAGTATTGAAATGAATAATTTTGTACACATTGCAGTTAGAATTAAAATTACAAAACCAACCGATTTCGTTTGTTTTGTTTAATTTTGTATATTTAAAATTTTAAACAAACCTAGCCGGTTAAAATATAATAATTGCTATTAAGTCCACAACTTCTATGAAACAAATTTTTCTGAAGTTTTGGAAAGTGGCTTCTGGTACCTAAACATGAAGTGTTGCTCTTGAGGTGCATGTATTATAAAACATGAAAAACTTAGGGATTAGAGGTTACATCAAATTTTATTTATTTCCAGATAGCTTATAACTGAGTCCTAATCAACACACATTCTTTATTTTGTAGGACTACCACATACAAAAAAGTATTCGAAAAATTGTTGAGGTCGAGTACTTGCCGATCTCTGACAACAGTAACCAACATACAAATTACTACCAATCCATTGAAACGGTTTCCGGGCAATTAATTGGTTAAAAAGATCCAGAACATACTCTAACTACCCGTCCACAGCCATTAATTTCGCGCTTTGTACCGCGCCGCACGCAACGCGCTATACAATCGTTCGCGCAGCGAGATAACCTCAAAACAAACATCCCGCCCCGTGCACCAGCATCAACAAAGCATCTCCAATGAAAAATCGCGTCGATTTACCCAATTCCGGTACACTCCCCCCCTCCCGCTTTCCCTATACCCTCCTTCCATTCCATTCCGTTGTACCCGCCTCCCCCGACCATTTAAAACAGACACGAAAGAAAAAAAATCAACAAAACAGCCGAGGAGAAGAGAAACAAAAAATACATAACACAAAACGATGCCGGAAGCACGAGGAGAGCGAATCCCCCGGTGCACATTGTCCGAGGCGCGGCGGCGGCGGAGGCGCATCTCGATAGTGCCGGGCTCCTAACGAGCGTTATAAATTCGCGACACGCGAGCCCGCGCTGCGCTCGAGTGAGAGAGAGAGAGAGAGAGAGAGGTAGGGAGATTTCCGCGTCCGATAAACGCGCATAAATTAAAGAGAAACAAATTCCCTCCCATCAGGAGCTGCCGCCGCCCCGCTGCTGCCGCTTCTGCTGCTGCTGCTTCTGATGCTGGTTAGCCCGCACACGCACGCACGCGTGCTGAGCTGTGCGTCTTTCTCTGTACTGCGGTACTTTCGAGCTTTTCCCAGTGGACAATTCAGTCTTACTTAATGGCTTGCAGCTCGCTCTGCAAAATTTAAAATGTTTTGTAGTGTTTGTTTTGTAGGATAGGGGGGAGTGAGGTAATACTGGTCAGTAGGTAACTCTGGTGATTCATATTACGTAAAGGATATCAAACTTTTTTACGTAATTATTCCAGCAAGATATTAAAATATATATATGTGCATTTATCATGGTTTCAAGGCATTGAGGTTTTAATGTTTGCGCTAATGTGTTTTATCATAACAAAATATAGCAAGTAAATGTATACTTGTTGAATAAGATATCAAATATGACGTTAATCCAGTACAAAGTTTAGAAAATACTTGCTTTTTGTTCGAGAAAACAAGAAAGATTATAAACCGATGTGCATATGCACTTAAGTTGTTACGAACAGGTATGAACTCGCCATAAATCGAATAGACGTATTAGGATGCTACTGTGTAAAGCTTGGCCCAGATCGCCACGATGGGTGGCAAGTCCAATATGGCGGGCTTGTGATGCGCAGTATGAGGTGGCGGGCGCCGACCTCGGGCCAGTAGATGGCGCAAGTGGGAAAATACTCCAACCAATCTAAGCGTAGAAATCGCCGCTTCTCATTGGCTGCAGTCGTATTTCACCGTGCTGGCAAAAGTTCTGGCAAAAGTTTGCTAGATCGTCATCCTCATAATGTGCGATACGCTTATGTCGGTAATGCCGGTATCCAGGGATCGAAATTAAATACAATCTAAGAAAACTATCAAAGTTAAGTTTTACTTAGCAATTAATAAAAAGATCTCCATGGATACTTTGTTTTAAAAAAGAATTTTTGTTTTTGGTTGAAACCAACAAAAGATTTCTCTATGCAAATTGGAAGACTCGTTTGGGGCTAAATGGCCTCGCTGAATGGGGCTCAACGGACATGCGCGTAGTATACGTAATTCCAAATTAATCTTAATTTTCTTTATAAATTGCTTATTATTCAATTCTATGACAATGATAAGTCTTAGATTTGAGCATAAATTGATATTTAAGTGATTTTTTCACCTTCAACTGACAATACTTACACTTATAAGTTATGTATACTAAAGTGTTGTATTAATGCAACTAAGGTTGTATTAGGAATTCAAATTATTGATGATTCAATCACTAAATACCTATTTGTAAACATTTTTCGTATTAGATGGTTATTTTTTTACTAAATGCGACGGAAAAAAGGGGTGCCCGTTGAGCCCCGTAGCTGTGCCCATTTAGCTCCGACGTACGGGGCTCAACGAGCACAATGATTTTCTTTAACGTATTTCCTTCTCACTTAAAAATTAAAATTTGTTTTTGTCTAAAACCAAGTGCAATTTGTAGTTAAATACTTTAAGAATAATAATAAATACATTGCAGTAAGTCCATTATTGTTCATAAATATTGAGATATATGGCATTAAACATAAACTATGCTCGTCCCGACCCGGTCTCCCTTATAGTTCTGATCTTAAATTAATTGAATTTTAATAACTTATATAATAATCTATTAGTTTTAGTGTTTTAGTATTTTATACAAGTATCCCTTGATAGCATTCCGGAAAAGATAAGGAAAAATCCGCAGCGTCGTATTTATTGCTTTTTCTCCATATGCATTGCTTTACGATTCGACATCGCCATTTTTTATTTTACGACAGGGAATTATATTTTTATTGTATCTAACAGTAATAGCAGTTTACTTTCCATCCAAACAAAATAATTGAATAACCTTCTTTATCAATTATTAACATTTTAACTTAAATCAGGGTATACTAAATTAAATAGTTCGTGTGGGCGCTAAAGGGTTTAAGAATAAAAAACGTTTTCACACAATTATTAACACGGGAATAAAGTCAACTATTCCCTTGTCACATAATGTAGTATTCCCCATTAAGGATGAAACTCTCAAAAAATTGAAAGAAACTTCGCAAAATAATTTAGAAATGTGTTTTAGTCCTTAACTAGAGAATTTTTGCAAAATCAAATTTTTTCAACTTTTTAAGTTTTCTCGGTTTCTGAGCAACTAAAAGTAACTTAGGCCCACCATCCGAGATCTGAAATAGTCCACTTTGATCTGATCCAGCGATTAGATTCGCAAAATGTCGAATGTATCACGTAGAAATCTAAAAAAAAAACGCTCAAATCTTATTGTACAAAAATAGACCATACGTCCTTAACGGGTTAAAAAGAGCTTGAATTTTCGTTTTCTTCTGTACAGAAGTATTAATTTAAAGAATTTAAAAATCCTCAATTTTCATGCATCTTCCCTTACCACCCTCAAAATTATCGAAAATAAAATGAATACCTTCATCCCAAAGAAAACTGAAAATAAACTCCTTATCATTGTTAGCGTCGAAAGTCTACACACCTCCTCGTGCTAACTCGAGTCCTCCTCTTGTTCATTCCAGTTCGCAACGGCTACTCGTGCGTGCCGGTGGCCCTGTCCGAGGGCCTGGACATCCGGCTGAACACGGCAGTGCGGGCGGTGCGCTACAGCGCCAACGGCGTCGAGGTGTACGCGGCGCCCTCGCGCTCGCCCCAGACCAACAGCACGGTGCACAAGTGCGACGCTGTCCTGGTGACCCTGCCGCTGGGCGTGCTCAAGGCCTCGACGCCGCCCTCGGCCGTCGTCTTCAATCCGCCCCTGCCCGACTGGAAGTCCCAGGCCATACAGCGCCTAGGATTCGGCAATCTCAACAAGGTGAGTGTCTCGATCGAGCGATCGGGGATACGCGAGCTGGGAAGGAGTAGCGTGGTGAAATTGAGCGCTATTGCTTGGTACGTGAGCATTTGGTATGGTTGTAGGTGGTTCTATTGTTTCTTTAGCTAGATTTTGGCATTGTTGCAGAATGGTATTAGTCAGGGGTTCTACCTCTTCTTGCGATAATACCTATGCATGTATTAACAGTAGAACAAATGAACCGATAAATAATAACAGTAAGCGGAAAGTGCTTTAATTTCAGTTTTGTTTTGTATAAAATATTAAACTGGTCCAACGTTATGAACAATCGACAATAGCGACGAGAACGCGTGAATATTCAAGAAAATTTAGAGGAAACTGGGGTAAAGTGAACACACGGGTAAAGTAAATCATGCTTATTATTTATTCAATAAATTATTATTTATGCCTAATTTTAATTTTAGTGAAAGATAATTATTTAAGGATGAGAATAAAAAAGTTTCACTGCATAACAATTAATATTTTACGAAAGGAAAATAATTGTTTTTTCGATCTTAAACGAAAGTTGGTTTGTCTAATTGATTATAAGGATTATAGATATTTATAATCAGTTTTATTGGTAGATTTTTTTTCTATGACTTCAAATACATTTTAGTTACTATTATATGCAGAGCTTTGGATCGGGGTAAAATGGTCCGGAAAAAATGCGATTGCACTAATTTATACGCGGCCAGATGGAAAATTTAACAAAATATTGATCAAGGTGAGCGTTAGTATAGTATACAAAGCCTTTGTTGCAACGCATTTCGTATTTATGCCAAAATGGGCCAACATAACCTCTATATTTAACTGTTCCGCATTTTACAGTATTTGAAAGGTTTTAATATGTCATTTAAGTTTTATTATTATCTAAATTAACGTTTTTATCTATTCCAGTACAAAAACTAGTAAAATATTTTCAAAATATTTAATCTTTCCTCTAGTTCACTTTACCCCGCACTGAAAGGCCTGGGTAAAGTGAACCAGTATTTTTCAAAAATAACTAAATAATATTAAACTTAATAAAATACTTTTTTTTAAGTTGCTAGTATGTTTATTAATGTAAGAAGTTTCTTGTGTAATTTACAAAGTAATGTTTTAAGTCTAAAAAATACATTATTTTCGACTTTTACAGATACTATGTTCACTTTACCCTGGTTCCCCTACCTGCTTTTTATGTACTTTAATTTTTCATACATTTTCCGTCGCTATCTTCAATTGTTAATAATATTGGACCAGAATTATATTTTTACGCGAAACAAAGTTTAAATTAAATCTTTTTCTGTCTACTTTTATTATAATTTGGTTTATTCTTCTAGCGTTAAGGGGGCAGGACTGGGTTAAACTCAAAAAAAATTCTTTTATGTTGAAAAGTAATCATTCTGAAAATTTGTATGCTATCAATACTTAATAATATCCTAATTTTTACTGTTGTAAAACCTCAAAATCTTGATCCTACACGTCACAATAAATCACTATTTTCAATACCATATTTATTGAAGGAAGGGTGAAAAGAACTGTATCTAAAACTAAGTATCTTTTCGTAAATATAGGTTTTAACAATAGTCTTAGACAAAAATTATTAATAAATGTTTTCTGGGCGTTTCGGAGATATTGTTGATAAGTATCTAGTATCTTAATTTTTTAGATACGACTGTATCTGGTTTCATGTATCTGATTTAAAGATACTAAGTTTGCCATTGACTGCTTGTAGATATGAGATTCTTTATCTAAAGCAATCCAATAAGGTCTTTAAGTATTCATTTATATATTGAATAGCTAAGGAAAAATTGAAAATAACAGCTGGATAATAAAAAGTAAAACTTTTGGGTTAGACCACTTTATTATGTAGGTTGAGTTTATTTCTTATTGTTATATAAGTTAATTTAATATCAAAGATCTTTTATAATATATTGTTGCCGCATTATTAAATTAAGAAACGCCCGATTTCTAGATTCACCACACTCGTTCGACGACTTCGAAGCTTTGTTTCCTTCGAAAAGTTCAAAGCTTCGCTTTGTTCGTAAGGTTCAAAGCTTCGTTTTCTTGCTAGACTTTGATATTTCGAAACTTCGTACCTTCGAAGATTCCTTCATTCCTTCGATGTAGAGTATATATTCTACTATCGTAGGCTTCTATTTTTGGGTCAAGGACCTTGAAGTTAGGTAGGTTAAAAATTAATAAATAAATTTTTGAACAAAAATAGTAGGACGAGTATATTACAGGAAGGTTAAAAACGAAGGAATAAAATATAATTAGGTATCGAATTGTATCGAGTATTGAATTATTCTAGCGTTCATAATTAGAGAGGACTGATTTCCTAGAAAATGACATTTCATATCTACTATAATTATACGATAATTAATTGCTTAATAATTAGTAGAAAACTCGATTGGTCCAAAAAAAGTATTCTTCGCTGAGAAATTATTTTACTCATTAGAAATGCATTTGGCTCTCTGGCAATGCCGACAATGGCAGCACTGCGACACTCGGATTAGCATGTTAATGGATTTTTCTTTATGCAGAGGCGCGATGAATACCGAGAAATTTTCAATTGCACGCTCTTTGCCAGCTTTTGGACCCGGCAAATTTCATTTTCTTTTATGAGGCGCTTTGTTTTTGGACTAAAGAGCATTGCGCGCCAGAGGCCCGGCGACTCCGTAATTTTTTTTCTCTCTCTTGACTTCAACTTAATGACAAGAAATTAATTATTCGCAATTAGAGCACGGATTCTTCGAATGAAATATTTGCTCGGTTCGTATATTTTTCTTTAGTTCAAATGCTCGCACCCTACATCTGTTTTAGAAGAAGAACTTTATGGAATCTTGTTAGTACACGTGCATATCTTACTAAGCAAAAATATTTCAGTTTGCTAAATTTCATTTTAATGAGCCTTTTCGTGCACAAAATTTTAATGAATACGTGATATTTCTAGTAACATTCATCATTAGTGTAACTAGCTATGTGTTCAATGCGATTAAAATTAATCTTCTTTCTACTTCCTCTAATTGGCTTATATATGGAGTATATTCATTTCATCGGTTCGTCGTTTCACCATCATGGTGGAAATTAAATTCCAGAAATATTTTTAAAAAATCTTGTCTTTAATGTATATTTGATTAAAATAAACATAGACTGCTTAAAAATAATATTAAATTTTAACGTATATTTGATTGAAATAAACATTGACTGCTTAAAAATAATATTTAATTTTAATGTATATTTGATTGAAATAAACATAGACTGCTTAAAAATAATATTGAATTTGGTTTAACCTAGTACTAGAATAACGTTGTCAGGGCCGTACAAGAAAGCGGGGAAGGAGTAATACTGAACGGTTTCTTAACGCAATTGCTAGCCTATGCAGACGATATAGATATAATAGGACAAAACAGGGAAATCATAATAAAAAACGTTGAAATACTAATAAAAACAGCAAAAGAAGTAGGTCTAGTCATTGACAGGACGGCATCCGTGAATGAGTATAGCGATCTGAAGGTGTTAGATAAAACCTTTAAAATAGTAGAAGAATTTAAATACCTCGGCACTATAATTGACTCAAAAAATGAGACGCATAAAGAAATTAAGAAAAGACTGCATTCTGGTAATGCATGCCTTTATTCGGTGGGCAAATTACTAAAATCGCGACTGCTATCGCGGAAGACAAAATTAGAGATACACAAGAAAATTAGTATGCCAGTAGTCCTATACGGATGTGAGACATGGACACTAACTAAGCGGGAGGAGAATAGGTTCAGAGTATTTGAGAACGAAGTTATGAGAAGGATATTTGGAGGCAAAATTGACGAGTTAACTGGAGAATGGAAAATCTTATACAATGGGAAATAAACGAGTTATACGGAAAAGCCGATATTACCAGAGTTATAAAATCTCGAAGACTGGGATGGGTCGGGCATGTAGCGAGGATGGAAAATGATAGGGCAGTACTTAGAATACTAGTAGGAAAACCAGAAGGCACAAGGCCTGCGGGTTGACCAAGACGAAGGTGGGAAGATAATGTCAGGGCCGACTTGCGAGAAATAGGACACTATGAGGAAAACTGGATTAACCTTGCAAGGAATAGAGAGAAATGGCGAACAAGGCTATAGACTACATAGTCCCATCAACCATCAATGGTGGCTTCGGTGATTATGCTAACAAGACACAGCGAATATAGGAACTGCGGTCTTTTAAGCCTTATCACTGCTAACCATTAATGGCTGGCCACTCTAATAATAATAATAAATATAGAACCGTGAAAGAACTTCAGCAAGTCGTGTTTACAAATAATTTTATGAAAACTTATATAAAGCCGAGTAAGGTATAAAAATCTTGACATAAATATATAAATTGAAATACATATAGATTGCTTAAAAATACTTTTTGAATTTTAAATCAATTTACTTTGTACATCATTTTTGAAAATTAAATTTACTATCTTCATAGAAACATAAAAGAACTTTGGCAAAAAGTGTTTACCAACAATTTCAATATACCTTATCTAACGCAGAGCTAGATATAAGCCTTCACCTAAACACGCCACCTAAATGAATTACAGGTTCTAATTATCCAAGAGTGTGCGCGAAAAATTGTTAAACAACGCGACATTCTCAAAGGCGAACCTTCTAGCCTCTCGCGTCCCATCTCAGCAGCGAGTCTGTAATTCTCCCTGCAAAACTCAAGGAAGCTCTCCCGAGCAATTAATTTCCTTATCAAAAAGCTCCGGTAAACAAAAAGTAAGACTACCGACTTCCCTCTCGGGATTCGCGAGCTAGCGAGAAAACGAGGAAAAAAGGCGAGCTCGTCATTAGCAATTAGGGCGAGTGTAAGCTATACACGACTCATCCTCCGGCTAAGAAGTAAGCTGCACAAAGGGCCAACAGCAGCAGCAGCAGCGCCAGCAGTGATAAAATTGATGAAATGGAATCCTCCCGCGCCTGTAGCTGTAGCTTTCGCTCCTGCTGCTGCTGCTGCCACTTGATACATAATTAAAAATGCGCGTGCCCAGCTGGCGGCGGCAACGCGGGCCCTCTTCTCTAATTAAATTAGTAATTTAGTAATGGCCTACTGGAGAGGAGGAGGCGGCGCCGCACAAAGAGATGTATATGGGCTTGGGGGGCAGTAGCTTTGGCGAGTAGCGGCGCGCACGGAGCCAAGCTCAAAAGAGTCAAAGAGGCGAAGCCCCTTATCGCCGCGGCTCTGCTGTGCGCGTATAATGAATTTTCCGGCTGCTGTAATTAGCTTGAGAGAAACGGCGTGTATAGGCTCGCGAGGGATTAATCTTGAGCGCCGCGCGCCGCGCTTGGGTGTATTATTTCTGTATTATGGACGAGAGGTGTGTAAGACGGGGATCGATGCGCGAAGCGACTTTTTAAGACGGCTCGTTGAGGCACGAAGATTCTTATCATTTGGGATATTGTTTTTTTGTTTGAGAAACTTGATTATTTTTATTAAGATGCAAGTTGTTGGGAAAAGTTCGAGGTTTCGGAAAATGTCCAGTCAACGTGCGGCAACGTGTCTACGTATGTATAAGTAGATCTGGTATGGGTCTAGTCAGACGCGTGAATTTCCTCGACTTTGTGTGAACTTCGACCATAAATGTATGAAATTACCGTTAGTAGTTTGACCTACTTCGTTTGACTATTTACTGCACTTAAAAGGATATTTCTTTTAATTTTGCGGAATTGTCTGTTGTTGCACGATGGTACACGTCATAATGAATTAAATTAAATTTTCTAATTGAATATTTAAGGGGGTACATACACCTTAAATTTGAAATAATAATTATTATTTTTAGTGCTTGATAAAAGATTTTCTAATGAAAATTTATACTTACTTAAAAAATGTACCCTTTTCCTGCGTATATAATGTACCATTTCACCGGAGAAAAAGACCCAAACATCGATTACAAATCCAGAAGTCGAGAGTCTAACTTTACATGAATAAGTCACTGATGTAGTCCAGTAGTCATAAAGTATAGTATTTCACTGTAAACGGATGTCAATTTTTCAAATTTTTTTCACTTTGTTTTGACACTGGCTACCCACAGTAGCAAAATCTTGAAGAAATACAGATTCTAAGACGCTTTTCTTGTGCTATATTCAATTTTAATGCGTATAAATAATAAAAATTCAATGGTGTTCTGTGTTTAAATGAGTGGTTATAGTAGTTGTACGTTTTCAATCTTCGAGATTTTGGTACTGCAGGTAGCTAATGTCAAAACAAAGTGAATAAAACTTGAAAAATTGACATCCGCTTACAGTGAGATGCTATACTTTACGACCACTGGGCTATATCAGTGAATTTTTCATGAAAAGTTAGACGCTCGACTTCTAGACCTGTAGTCGATATTTGGGCCTTACTCTCCGGTGAAATTGTACATTATATGCGTAGGAAAATGGTACATTTTTAAATGAGTATAAATTTTCATTAAAAAATTCTTTATCAAGCACTAAAAATAATAATTATTATTTCAAATTTAAGGTACATGTACCCCTTTAACACTTTTTCTTTATACCTCGCTTTTTTCTTTATACTTGCTTCGCTCGTTCTGCAAATGTCGAGGGCAGACATCGCAAGTTAGTTTCTTGACTGGCCGATAGAGGCGCTAAAGCGAGGAGCAAAAATAAAGTGGCCGTGGAATCAAATGTGCTGAGGTTCTTATTAATAATTATAAACGTACTTTCGACCGGCTATAAAGAAAAATAGTATACGCTACATGCGCAGGAAGGCTAGAAGCCCTGAACTGCGCGATATGATGCCCGAGGCGAAGCTGAGTGCAGGATATCGCGCAGTGCAGGAATCCTAGCCTTCCTGCCCTTGTAGCGTAATGTACTATTTCTTGGATAAAATATCAAAATTAAAGTTTTAATTTTAATCAATAATAAGTAATTAGCAAAGCAAATCTACTTACAAAAAATTTTAATGAAATATTATTTAACTTTATATTGAGTATCCAAGAGCATACGAGAATTGCACATGTATGTCACCTAATAACGACATTACGTCATCCGCTTAGTTGTCATAAGTGCTCTGCAATAGGATAAAACTGAAAAGGATTATACCATCCCTGTTGATGGATTTACATTATTAATAATTAGCAGGCATATAGCTGGTGCATTGTGTGTATGATGTCAGTAGAAGCTATTTCATCGGGAAATTTTCTCACGGAAGCAAAAGAGGAACAACCCAAAGTGTATGTTATCTTACAACCGCTTCAGTGAACTCGTCACTATAATTTTTAACAAGTCATTATGTTTGCTGTGATACTGAATAACGAAGTTAGTTCAAGTCGACACTGCCCTCGCTGTTACTACGTATAGTAAATTTATTCATAGACACACACACATACACACACACACACACACATACACACAAACACGCAAACATACACACACATATACATACACACAAACATATACACGCACAAACTCACACTCACATACACACGTAGATATACATACTGTTTTATGGGAATACCACATTCGAACACACAACTGCAGATAATATATTTCTACGATAAAAGCTCTGACAAATAACAATATTTGTCGCAACAATACTCTCTCTCTAAAGAAACAATGCTTCTCAGCAACTTTCTCGACAACTCCCTCTTTCATCCCAAATACTTACACGCCAAAAAGCAATATTTTCAAATCATACCGATCGAAAGATCAAAACCAACCGCAGCCAAAGTAAGAATACAGCGCCACGCGCGTACCTCATTTTGCAGGTCGTGCTCTGCTTCGAGAGGATCTTCTGGGACCCGACGGCCAACCTCTTCGGTCACGTCGGCAGCACGACGGCCTCCCGCGGGGAGCTCTTCCTCTTCTGGAATCTGTACAAGGCGCCCGTGCTGCTGGCCCTCGTCGCGGGCGAGGCGGCCTGCGTCATGGAGAACGTCAGCGACGATGTTATCGTCGGTCGCTGCATCGCCGTGCTCAAGGTAAGAGGGAAGCAACGACACGCGCGCGTAGTCGTGCGTGTGTGTACGTGCACCTGCGGGCGCGCGGCTTCTTCTTGTAATATGCAGAAAGGCCGCCGCCGCTTCCGTGCTTGCTCTTCTGACAGCTCTGCTTTTGCCGGTTGCGTGGTTTCTTTGGAAAGGTGGAGGGGGGGGGGAGTTTTATCAGCGACGAAGATTGTTTATCAGTTTTGAGGCTTTTCGAGCGGAGCGGTGAGGATGATTCGGGCTTTTTTGGAATTTCGCGGTAAAAGGTGGACTTTTGCAAGATGCGGGGACTTGAAGGAGTAGTGAGATTTTGCGCGAATGATGCGGCAACGCGGAAAGCGAATTCTTTTAGAGGAGACCGTTGAAAAGGTTGAAATTTAAAGATGTAGCTTGGAGATATTTTTTTATAATAGATGTAGGTACGAGAAATGTACATTTCAGAAGTAAGAATGTCAAAATGTGCAAGCATAATTTAACGCAGGGTTTGTAATTTGTAACTAAATCATTCACGTTTTTGTTTTTACATTTTTTTTAACTTTAACTATGTACACTCATATTATTTGCTTGAAACATCGCTGATAGAAATGAAACAGATTTTTTCGGCATCAGCTTATCAGCAGATTTCTTTTAAATGTTATTTTGCAATTCAATAATAGTTTGTTGTTGATTAAATATACCGTATTAATTATATTCGTATTTATTATCGACCACCAATTATTTATCTTGAAATTATCCACCCCCTAATACATGAATTCCAATACTGACTATGCTAACAAAATAAATTTATAGTAAATAACATTTATAATATTTCCTTCTTTTGCGCAAGGCTGTCCAGTATTAAACGTTATTTTCTGCAAAATACACAAGTTTTATGCAAACTAAACAGAAACTACCAAGAAAAACCGTTTCATTTTCAACCAGGGATTTATTAATGAAAATGAAGCAATTAAGGTGAATGTCTCAATATTTACTAAATGAAGTATTGAAGTATGCATATTAAGAAGTATAGAAAAGTTATTCTAGCAACGTTTATTAAGAAAGAATTCGATTGTATTTTGAAATTTTGCTCAACGCTTGTATTTTCTTTTATAAATATATAATAATAATACTTTTACAATTTATAAATATGTTGAAAAATATAAAAGTACTGCCACGGATTCTATTTGGATCAGTACCTCTATTTTGAATTCTGTGGTTTTAAATCATTTTTATGAGTCTTGTATTGTTTTTTTTTATTTTGGAATGACTTATTCTTATCTTTAAAAAAAATTAATAACCTTCATAATAATGATTCAAATGATTCACGAAAGAGAGACTAGTCCGTGATGGTAGTAGATTATATCTGTGAGAGTTACTTGTATTTCAATTGATAGCTATAGAAATTTTTACAAAAAATCTATATTAACGGGATAAACATAAAGTATAAGTAAAAATGGGACATTCCCTTAGTAAAAACTATACAACTATGTTAAGTGAGTCAGTTACTGCGCCCTGCATCGGTTACTGTATCCGTCGAAATTTAAATTTAAAAAATTATCAAATCATGCAAATGGTACTTTTCGTACCAAGGGCGTAAATTAATACGTTACGCTTGAGTATTGATCTGCGCCCGCGGTGCGAACATTATTTTTCGTAATAATAGGCGTAAAGTACGCATTTTATATCGTTCGTGTTCTTTCGAGCGTAAGGAACCAAACGTGCGTAATCTGGGCATAAGATTGAAAATCTTGAATTTGCACCAGTTATGATTGCCTCGAGATGCGTCCGATCATACTAGTGCCTACTAACGATTTTCGACTTTATACAAAGTATATGCTTTAAAGTACTACTTTACGCCTGCAAAACTCAAACAGAACTACGTATTCCGTCAAGCTACCATATAATTTTATCACTATTTCATTGAAAATACCGAGGGACACAGTAACCAATATAGGGCAGAGTAACCGATTCACTCACCCTAATATTCATCCCAAGTACGCCAGTCGTCGATCAAGAAACAATCTACTTTACAAAACCCATCTATTATTCAAAAACACGTTCAAAATCACAAGCAATGACTTAGAAAACTGCCGCGGACGTTGAATCCCGAGCGAAACGATATTTCATTGTTCGCCGAGTGGCCACGGTGCGTGCGCTTAAAATAACACGCGGAATTCCCGAGCGCGAAGTCCACGCGTCAAAAGCTCGGCGCGCGACTTTCACGCGCGTCACAGCGCCCGTGTACACGCGCGCCGCACGCTCGCGCCCGGCATTTATCAGGGCTGACTTTCTTTCGCGCCTCCTCCTCTCCGCGTCCACCGTGTCTTATCATTTCTTTTTGCTAACGAAATTCGCTGCTTATCCTCGCCCGAGGGGTACACGCGACGAAATTAATTGCCCGGGCATCTTTCATCCTTCGCAGGCCTCGAGCTGAGCGAGAGCGCGCGCGAGAACGGGTAAGAGAGAGATAGAGAGAGAGAGAGGGAGAGACGTGTTATGAGATTTTCAAGTGGGTTAGCGAGTCAAGTCTCGCGCGGCCTGTGTGTGCGTATGTTACTTGATAAAAAGATTTGCTTGAATATTTTGAGCGCGGCGCGTACGTGTAAAAAGTCACGCAAAAATGTTACATGGATTTATGGCGAGCGCGCAAGTATGCCTTTTTATTTATTATAAATATTTACTTAATTATGCGAGGCGATGTAATCAGTGATAAAGGGAATGCCGCCTTTTGAGGAAGATAAGACGGGAAACGATAATTATGATGGAAGACTGGAATAACGGGACTCCTTTTTATTAATTATTCTTTTTAAAAACACAAAACTGATCGGCTGTAATGTGATTGTTTTATGAAGAATAATTTTATTCGAATTTGTTTGATAAATATATTATTTGCAACAGCTAATTAGACTTGATAAGAGTTGTTGGAAAATAATAATTGTTATTTATTGAATGAGATACATCAAAATAATTGCAATTAAATTACAATATTCATCTTTCATGTTCTATTATGTTATTTTACTAAATAAAGTAATACAATATGTTTCATAATATTATTATATAATTCTTGAAATAGGAATCTGGTTAAATCAGTAATACAAGCACTCAGTCTACAAAAGTGGTCTGTATGGATAAACAGGGAGACTCTTAGATATAATGATACGGTTTGAGTAACATAAGTATATCTTATAATCTTATTCCGATGTTGTGCAAATAGGAAAGCTACACAATCATTATAGAAATAAAGTTTTTCATACTACATTAGATCAATAAAATGGTAAACAAAAAAATATTGAATCAATTAGTGACCCTACGACTGACAGTTTCAATATGCTGTACCAAATGTTGATATCTAATTTTAATATTTATTTTAATATTTATTTTAATTTTTATAAATTTACTTCCCAATATTGTATATTCTCTAATTCATTATTGGTATCAGTAATTTGTGCGTCTCAATATGGAGTGCACGCCGCCTACCGACAGTAAGTTTATATTTTCGTCTGAATATCTTTTACATTTGCATTATTATTATTGAGAACTTTGACGAACAGAATTATATTAAATTGCGTCTTTGTATAGAATTAAACGTATTTATCAGCATTTAAATGGGTCACCAGTCGTAGGCAAGAACCTACATAAATTTATCTAAATTACAATTCAGATAAAAAGTATCTTCATTAACACAATATTTGTACAACATAAAAACACTAACATTTAGCTATCTAAATACATGTTTATCTAGATAATGTATTGCGTTGTATAAAAATGTATATTATTTTTGCAGTTAAATAATGCATTTATCTAATTTAGATAATTTATTATCTTGATTCAAAGTAAATTATCTTTTTTACAACATTATTTTCAAAAAAGACACCCTTTAATTAAAATTCATTACAAAATATTTTTTAATCTTTTTAGACATTTTATAGGAAAGGTAATGTTATCTAAAATATTAAATAATCCAATATCTTTTCATCTTTTATAATTTTTTTTTCAATTATATATGAGCATTTGTCCCGTCACCGACGGCCAGTGGAGAGGCCAATTATTTATGGGATTCAATTTCCGGACCATCCAAAGTTCTCCAGTATCATACATATTTTAATTAAAATATCCCGAATAACTTTTATGAACTTCCACAGTTCAGTGTGCAGAAACATATACAGTTAAAGAAAGAAAAATTGATAAATCTCACACTCGAGAAATCTGCATTACAATGAACGCACAATGGCACAATCAAAAACTTAAAATTATACAAAACTCAACAACAACAACAACAGCAGAGCAGAGATACGATTTCTTCTTCTCCTTTCTCAATTCCGCCGATTCCCCATCGACCCTGCCGCAAAGTCCCGAGCTTTGAAGGTCCCCTCTTCGTGTTGCAGGGCATCTTCGGCAACCAGGTGGTGCCCCAGCCGCGCGAGAGCGTGGTGACGCGTTGGCGCGCCGATCCCTGGGCCCGCGGCTCCTACAGTTTCGTCGCCGTGGGCAGCTCCGGCAGCGACTACGACCTGCTTGCGGCGCCCGTGGCCCCGGCGGCACCGGCCAATCAACCGCCCGGCGCGGCCCAGCCCCAGCCGCGCGTCTTCTTCGCAGGTGAGCCGGATGTCCTATTTCTTTACAGCTGATTTGGTCTGAGTGCGTTGGTTAACGTAAGATTTATGGGGGTGGCAGGATGTGAGCATTTGACTCATCGCTTCTTCTCTGTTTTAGAGAATTATAGGGACACTTTTTTCTATTTGATGTGCAATTTTGAGAGAATATAATTTTGTAACGTTCTTGGTTTATTATAAGAAAAGCAACGTGATAGAAAGATATTTTTTCAATGTTGATAATTAAATGAAAAAAGTGGGTCTCTGTAATTTATGGTAACTGTATGAAAAAGTGATTGGTAAAAATTACTCAACAGCCAAGTAGAATCTGCTTAAAAAGTTGAGCTGGACTGGTTGAGTTGAATTTACCTAATATGGTTGAGTAAAGTCTACTGAAGAACTAAGTAAATTGTACTTATCTGGTTGAGTTATTAGGTAAATTATGCTCAGTTTATCAATCAGATTTTACTCATCTCCAGTTCAGTAAATTTCACTTGACTTAATTCCAGTAAATTTTACTAAGGATTTTTTCCGTCCCTGTAGTTGTCATAATTAACATCACCTTCACCATTTTAAGCCCAGCGTTGTTTTAGAGTGACACGTCCTTCATGAATTTTTACTGTCTTCTAAATAATCATTTTATAATAAAACAAATGACTAATAGACTAATAGAAAGGCGATGTGAGAAACCAATCTCCTATTTAAAAAAATTATTTTATAAATCCATTTTCAACTAAGCGTTTGAGCATAATTTTTTTTCCATTTTTTAACTTTTCGGTCACAAATAAATAGCACACTTAAGCGCTAAGCAGATTAAAATTGCATGCAAAATTTATGTAGAAGCGTAGCATTTAATGCAGTAAAATTCCAAGATTATATGTAAAATCACACATTTTTGGCGACATTGGACTCAAAATTGGAAGAACGGAAAATTTTCTAATTCGAGTTAAAGTCGCTTATTTTAAACATTTCAATTTTTTTAATTGAATAGACAATGTTATACAAATCGAATTAAAATTCAAATTATAATTTTGGATTTCTTTGTTCTATATATTTTAACGTTATTACTTTAAATTAACATGGGTTCGTAAAATATCAAGTACTTTTCTAGGAGTCCCTTTGAGTCCAGCAGTCAACAATTGAAACTCACGTTTGTCTTTTTATAGTTTAAGCTACTGCTTTTGCGTGTGCATGTGTGTATGTGTGTGCGTGAATATAGTATATGTGTATATGTATATGTGTGCAAATGAGAGTCTTTTTGAGGAGAGCGAAACAAAGCAAATAGGCAACGCGAAAGTTTTAAATTATGTCTGGTGTAGTAGTGGTGATGGTTGGGTGATGGAGCTTTGCGAGAAGTATTTTTGACGAGTAAGAGAGAGAAGCTAATGCGGTTACTTAGGCTGAATATAATGGTATACGAAACTTTCTTTTTGACTAAACCTCCGCATTGCCGACTGAAAATAAGTTTTTTTATATATTCCATCTAAAAGGGTCTAACTTTAACAAATCAATTGTGCTAGTAGGCCGACAGTGGCTTAAAGCACGTTTCTGCGAATGAAGCATACGAATAACATGTACTCTTTTGAGTAGTATTTGGGTCGAAAAAACAATCTATTGTAGTAAATTTTCTTCTTAAAATATGTATTTTGTCATCTTTATCGGGAGGTACCGGTATTATTTCGATATTCTGACAAGGTGAAACAAATGAGATTTCTAACAAATTGCTTACCTTTTTTATAGTTATTTGATAAATATACACCAGTATATTTTCCACTTTTTGATTGATTAATTTTTACGAGCTCCGCACGTCTTGAATCCTACGGGACGTACACGGTACGATAGATTTAACGTTTTTCTTTTATAATTTTATTTTTGTTTAGTCTATAATTTATAAGTCTGCTTTTTAAATAAGTAAATCATAAAAGTTCAAGTCGTACTATAAAATTTGATAAAATATGCTACTGTTTTCTCTAAAGCCTCTAATCGCATAGATAATGTAATTTGTTAGAAATAAAATTGACAATTTACTGTTTTAAGCAGCAATATTTTGTATACAAATTTTGATTAATCAACTGGAATTATTTAATAATTAATATTTATTATCTACTAATTGGAAACATGTACAATGCTTTTGTTATTAAATTCATATTGTTATAATATTTTGTATAGATCTAGAAGTCTCGTTATTTTACTTTGTGTTATATATTTATAAATGTACGTCACAATAGATTTCTCCGTGGTTCATGGAAAAGACAAATTTTGCTCAATTAATCTGACGAGTATGTGTGATGGTTATTTATTCGATTCACTGGCATTTTTTTGTACCTAACGAGGCTAATGATTCTGATTTACCTCTTCGATGTTTCACTTATTACAATGTGATTCTATGCTACACAATTTTTATGTCTCTTATCAGTGCAATTTATGAAATAAATAAATTCATAAATCTAGATTTTATATTTGTTAAATATGTTCTCTTTTTGATGCAGTAAAGTTTCAACAATCATAGTTCGTCAACATTAGTAGATTTTTCATTGCTTTTAATTAGTTTTAATTTCTCATTTCAAAGTTTTAACATTCAGAAATTAGCAATTCAAATTTTTGTATTCAGAATTTTAAACACAAATTTAAAACATTAAAGTACTTCCGTAAATTAAACTTTTGGGAAATGTATAATTTCTGTTCCGTGTTTTTGATTAATTTAGCAACTTTCACTTATAAAGTGCACGGGATTATTTTAAAGACAAAAACTTAGAAATATTTTTTGTAAAATTAATAAGTATTATCGTATTTATTAACGATTAATTCAGGACTTTTTCGTTGCTTAATGTACTCTCTACTTCTCAAAGTGTTAAATAATTTGTGAACAACCCCAAAGTATTAATTGGCAAAAGTCAAAAAGTCGACCATTCTCAGACATGGAATTTCATAAATAAAAAGTATATTAAATTAATATAGAAATGTATTTTTCTACAATAGTATTTTTTATACAGATGAGGTAAATTTACTTGGCCAAGATCAACTACTTTTAAAGTACTTAAATTTTTTTGAAGCATTATGATAAGTCACGTTGATTGCGCTAAAATTACTCACTCATAATTATTATTAATAACTCTTCCTTGTGTACTATTTGTTTGTTATACAAAACAAGTGCGTTTAGTAAAAACAATTACGTTTACAAGAAACTTTAAAATTGTAAAGCAGAATATATTTTCCAGAAAATTTGATTACTCACGAACTAAGCTTTTTAGCGAAACCAAAGAATATCGCGAGTAATACATTTATTAAGTGTACATTGCTAAATGTTTTTGTTTCATTCACTAGAAAAATGAAGTTGTATCCATTCTCCACTATAAATTCCAGTACATCCTTAGCAAGCAAATAGCTATAACCTTGCCTCAGAGAAGACCCACGCAAAAGACCCCACGGCCTCCCTTAAAACGGCCAAACACCTAAACATTGAAACAAAACCAATCCCTACTCTCAAGACTAAATAATAATCATTCCGGATTCCCGCGCAGGTGAGCACACGATACGCAATTACCCAGCCACGGTGCACGGCGCCTTTCTCAGCGGTCTGCGCGAGGGTGGCCGCATCGCCGACCAGCTCTGCGGCAGTCCGTACGCGGCGCCGCCTGCGAGCTCCGCAACGGCCACCGCCGGCTTATCGACGTCCGGGTCAGCGGCGGCGGCCGCCGCGCCAGCTCAACCCCCGGCACCGGCCACGGCTGCGGCATCCTCCGGAATTCCGCTGGCTGCCACGGTGCCTTGATGACGAGAGCACGACGCTCACGAGGACGAGGACGACGCGGCACGGGGCCGGGGCGACGATCTGCTGCTGCTCCTGCGCGCTCTCACGCCCACTGACCGCAATCAATCCTAGCGTTTGTATACCGTATGCGTGTGGAAGAGAGATAGTGTGTGTGTGTGTGTGTGTGTGTCCTAATCTTCACGCGTGAACGCCGTCCTGGGCACGCGCCCGCATGCGAGCTGCTCGTCGCTTCTCCTCCCCTTCCTCCTCGCACGACCCCGTCCTTTGGTTCGTTTATCGCGAGGGATTCGCTCTGAGCGACAGCTCGCTCTTTCTCGAGTTTTCTCTTTTGTTGTCGAGGTGATTTTCTCTCTCTCTCTCTCTCTCTCTCTCTCTGTCTTTCACGCGTGGGAGAATTAATGGGGATTTTTGGGATTTGGAGGTGGAACGGTTGGCGCGATGAGGATATAGATAGAAGACGAAATGCTGAAGTGATTTGCAATTTGTATACCCTGGTAGGGAATTGACTTAGCTGGAAAATGGTTGAAAACTAGGTGATTACGCTGCATTGGCTGGAAGCTGGCTAAAACTATGGCATGGTTTTTTTCACCAAGGTAGGAAGATTTTAAATTGAATTATGTATAGGGCTTCGCGCGAAATTTTTGTGTACTCGAGAGTTGTACTTAGTTTACTGCTCAGGTAGTACAGTATGTGAATTTTTAAGATTGTTTTCTTAATATAAGTATAAGAACGTTTATGGTTGAATTATTAAGAGCAACTCAAAATGTTAAAGATTGTTCAATTAGTAAATTATATGAGTATTTGAAATTGAATTATGAACAACTCGCAAATTTCCAATCCAGCAGAAATTAATATTTATTTTATACGTTAATATAATAGAGAAACGTTTAAAATTGTTCTCTTAGTAAAATATAAAATCATTTAAATATAGATTTTTAAATAACCCGCGAAATATTTGAGCCATTTATAATTCATACTCATTCTACGACTGGCAGTATAGAATGTTTAAAATGGTGCTGTCAACAAATATTTCACTTTTTGTACATTAAATCTAATTTTAAATATGTATCTTATTATTACTCTTATAATATATATTTAGTGAATTGTAACTATATTAGTGATAAATGACAACATTTTCTAAAACAAATAATGCGCTGGATTACCAAGTAAAACTTGGTAATAAAATTATAAAATTAATTATAGCATTTGATTACACAGTTGATAGTATGTTATTGCGTCCACCTTATACAAATAGATAGTCGAGAAGTAATTAGTGCACTTCAGCATTTCGTCAAAAGTTGTAAATCGAAAGCCTTTGACAATTCTAGAGAACGGTGGTATAAGTTGCGTGAAGCGAGAAAAATGAGTTACATGTAACTTCTGCTCTGATATTCATTGAGTGGATAGTTTGAAGTTCAAACTGGATCGATATATAGTCAGCAATGCAAATTTAACTTTGAACGTGGAAAATTGTGTTTCGTGACATAGAAACACAATTTTTTGTTTGTTTTATCTTCTGGTTTGTTCGTTAAAGTTGATGTAGCGTTATTCGATGAATTGGTAAAAAGAAAAATTTAACGTGCATCATTCTCAGTCTGTGGCACTTTGACAAACGTAGCACGTTGAACAACGCAAAAAGATGAGTAAATTCAGACGAATATTAAATTCAATTGTCCATATTAAATCAGTCACTTAAAACTAGTAAACAAAGTATATACAATAATAAAATGAATATAATTTATATCGAAAAAACGACTTTCTAGAGAATATTGAAATAAACATTTTTTTGTATTTACAGAATCTTTTACTCTGTGTAGTATTTTCTGAAAATACAGCTACATTATTAATATCAGTTTAGATTTATTAATATACTGAAACAAATAAATAAATATGTTCTTATATATCTCTCTGATCAAATACGACAACGAAGTAGTAATATCAATTCAATGAGCGCTGCTGACCATAAATCCATCAACTTAAACCAAGATAATCCGATCAATTTGAACGCAATCACAGATTGAATAGATAAAAAAAATAAACCGCTGCCTTTAGTGTAACGAATAGCCAGGATTATACGCAAACAAAGAGAAA
The DNA here is from genome assembly GCA_949152435.1 of Gastracanthus pulcherrimus. Classification (NCBI taxonomy): domain Eukaryota; kingdom Metazoa; phylum Arthropoda; class Insecta; order Hymenoptera; family Pteromalidae; genus Gastracanthus; species Gastracanthus pulcherrimus. Next base: position 37,258,399 of record OX424573.1, read on the forward strand.
ATTAAAAGCGTAGAACGAGCGAAGAGAGAACGAGCGAGCGAGCGAGAGAGAGAGAGAGAGAGAGAGAGAGACGGAGCCGGAAGGAAGCGAGTCCCTGCTCGCGCCAGTTACGTGCCTGGATTCCCGTTTGCGAATCGGGCGAGTGACGCTGGTGGCGAGCGCGCGCGTGCATCGACCCCTTTCGACTGATTAGCATTTACCGACGACGACGCCCGTGCGGCGAACGCGCTTTTACCCATTTTATCGTCGCCGCGCCACCGCGTGCGTGCGCCCGCGTTAGTATCAAATATTAAGGGCGGAATCGCGCGCAGATGGCTCGAGGGAGGGGGGATCCTTTCGGGATTTTTGCGCGGAGATGCTTTTGAGTGGATTATTCTGAAACTTGAGCGGGTTGTGTTCAAGGGAGATGTTCTTAACGTGGTTCGAATTGGAGATAAAGATGCTTTAGATTTTTCGGTTGCTAAACTTTGTTTTTTTGTCGGTTTGTCCCTGCAATAATTTGGCGTTCAATGAAGTCCAAAAATAGACCATTATGTCCTTGACGGGTGAATAAGCGGTTCAAAGTATCAGTAAACATAAAATTCCAGGTGCTGCAATTATGGAGGTACAGTTCGCTAATCGTTGCTATAGCATTGCTACTGAAGATAATGTTTCTATTAATTACAATTGGTTCGATTATTTATGTGATTGTGTCATCGATGAACTTAAAAATCTAATAAAAATTGGTAAAATAGTACAGCTTAGAACAAAAAGTGTGTAATGTATAAAAATCGTACTTTTATTTTGATAGTTCTATCAGTTTGTTAATTATTTAACCTTTTATTAGTCTGTTAAGTTTATAGACTATGTAATTTCATAAATAATTGAAACTTTCTTGGGTTCTCAATTTTGGATAAGATTCAGAGACACTAAGAAAGCTCGTAACTTTCTATCTTTGGCGGCAAGACTATAAAAAAGATTCATCAATATTTGCTTCTATAGTTGATATATTTAAATGAACAACATTGTTTTTGAAATCTTAATGTATATCTTAAAAATCCCTCAAAGTTTCAGAGTAATTGGTTTTATACACAAACAGAATCATTTGTTAGAAATTCCTATTTAAACGTTGGACATTCTGGCTTTATGGGCAAAATTATTCTGGCACACGCTAAAAGCTAACCATTAATAACCATAACCAAATCCAGCCTGGTAACCATTACCATCATACAAATCAGGGCACACGTTACGTGACATCATGGTAATTTCCCCCGATGTCGTAATGTCCAACTTGTTTACCACCTTTCCCATGGTAATTATCTTCAGAAAAATTCCTTCCACCTACTTCCTTCACCCAAATTCCCCAAAGAAAACTATCGTACCATCATGCATACGGTAACTTCCTTCTTAATTCAATCTAGCGATTCCCTCCTCACTTCCATCCCCCAGCCTTCTTCCTTTCGACGTTCGATGCGTCGTGCACACTCGAGATTAATGGGGCATCGCTCACTTATCGCGTTTTCGCGGTACATATACATACGCTCGGCCGGATTGCGCGCGCGAGCGCCACGGGGGAGGGAGAGAAGTGCGTTTGATCGATTCGCGGGCCGACGCCAGCTGTGCGAGCTTCGCGTCGGGCCTCGCAAGATTGCGCGCGCGCGCGCGCACGCACAAATTGCACGCGGTACGAATCGCTCGGGAACCCGAAGGATACATTTTGGTGTAAATGCTTTTTTTAAAAAGATAGCTTTTTTCGATCTTTTTTCAAAAGAGAAGTATAATATGTAGAGTAAGAATGTATTCATTAGTGTATATTCTTGTAAAGTTTCTGAAATAGGCAGTTTTTTTTTATTAGAGAATTTTTAAAAAATGTACCGTTAACCAAGATTTTTCAGTTTAGTGTGCCATAGTAAATCTATATACGAACTTGACCACGGACATTTTTTAAAGCAGTTAATTGGTTTTTTCTGTTTTAAAATCGCGTAAACTATACATTTTTACGATTCTACGATATCGGTTGGTTTTTTAGTGAATAAAAATTTGTTTTCAACATATCTAACTGTTGTAATGAACCCATAAGTCTTTTTTCTCAATGTGTTATGCTTGACTTAAAAAAAAATGGCATCTTAAAAGCATTCGCACCAGAATAAATTCTTAAACGAGAAAGTCTTACACGAGTGTGTGTATTTGTGTTCATGTTTATTTGACTTGTTAGAATGAGAAAGCTTGTACGCGGTGAGGAGAGAGAAAGAACATACTTTTGAAGCCCAGGGTTATCACTTGCTAGCCACAAGCTGTTTAGGAAATATTTAGTTATTGTACTCGTTGAATAGTGTTGAGAGCGGTAATGAGTGTTTTGCACACTGCGCGTCTATAGAAAAATGTATGTTGGATTTGAATGACAATTGTTAATTGAAAGTAGGCAATGTGAGAGAAACTGATTAAAATTCAGTGATGTTTGTTTCTTTTTTTGCATAGTTGACAAATTGATTGCGAGATCGGGTCGATTAGCGCTTATGAGATTTTTGTGAATTCTCAATAGATGTATTTTTTTCAGTATAATTATCACGCGTATTGCGATCACCAATAACTCATTCCGTCATTTTCTTAGTTTTAAAGTAGCATCGTAATTGTTTGAATTTTATGTAAATATTTGCTTTTGCATAATGTAATCGCCCATGATGATTTCTTATAGCTACATTTTTACTGTTTTTTGACGAAACTTTGCTAAATAAATACAAGTTACTTCCGAGTAAAAATGTAGGTTTGTGATGAATTTTATTCACCCGAATTCTTTCTTTTATCTTCAGATGAACTTTTCAAGTAATATAATACAGGTAAGATTTTTATTCACTACAATAATTTTTTATGCTAATTCATGATTCAATAATAATTAATTAGTCTTGATTTATGGTAACTTAACTTTGTCTAACAAAGATAAAGTAATATTATTTCCGTGGAACGGACCTAGAAATGAAACTCAACACCAAAAGTTTGATGTGCGTTGGTTTAATGAAAAACTATATTTCTATTTCTAATCTTAACTTTGCAAGTTATTAATGAAAGAAAATGAGCCATAAAATAAATAAAAGTATATGGAATAGCTTTAATTTAACATTTGATTAGTTTAAAATTATTAATTTGTTTTAATGAAATGAACAATTATAGGCGGTGATAAAAAATGTATAAAAATTTGGGAATTTATTCAATTCTTTTAAATTTGGTAATTTTTCGTCGTCATTTTTGATTGTTCATCATTTTGGATTAAACTAATATTTTTACATTTGAAACAAAGATGTTCACTCAGCATCGAGTGAGGTTATAAGATACAGATTTATAATAACATTATAATTACATCCTTTCAGCGATTGAATTTTCACGCAAATAAGTTTGGTTCTATTTGTTTTTGTTAAAAGGTCATACTCTTTCTGAATGAAAAAATTAAAATCGAAGCTTTCACTATCCGCAGGGCAATTTCTTCACTCTCAGAAAAGAAAACGTGTTTCAATAAAAAAAAATACCGCACTCTGTTTTTTAACTCGGCTAGGAGTTACTAAACTGGTCTATTTTAACCCAAAAAGAGTTAGTTATATTTTTAAATTCTTTTATATAACTTTCCCCGGTCCGATTCTTATTAAAAAAGTATGAAATCACTCGAAACGAATATTATACTATCGCGGAGATTCAGAACGTAATACCACCCACCACTGAATTCTATTGACGATGCGTATATCTCACCCTTACTGATACGACATAGTATAATCATTGCTTATCCTCTCTTCGAAGACATAAAATCGGAAGATATACAAAAATTCGCAACAAAACTTCCCGTCGGTCGATTTAGCCAGCGGCTGTACACGTACACCCGGTGGCTGCTACTTATCCATTCATTACTAATATCGACTTCCTCCCCCTCTCACTCTCGTCATTTCCAACCCCAATTATGCGCGGAATACATCAGCGGTGCGCGAGCCCGTATACCGTCGGTCGCTAATCGAAAACTTTCGCTTGTGTATATATACACTGCACGCGCTGCATGCATGCAGCAGCAGCCGCCGCCGTCGCACACGTGCGCGCCCACGAACGGCAGGCAGAGCTGGCGCCATCCCCGGCTGCGCTGGAAGTCAGGAGCACCAGCCGCTGCTGCTCGCAAGGTAAGTAAGTACTTCGCCGTTCTCGAGTCGCGCCGTATATAGTCGGCGAACTTGGACCGTTACTTTATGGCATTCGGTCTGATTCTTGATCTTCGTTGTTGCATTGGATCCTGTGTGCTCGGTCTGTATATATAGGGTTGTAAGTGACGGCGCTCCGGGAATAATTGACGAGCCTAATTGTCGGTGTGATCTAGTCGTTGGGAAGATGAGCATGGTATTAGAGAGCCAATGACTTTTTGAGGGTAAAAACTTTATTTTACAAAGTATAATAAAATTTTGCATATTTAAAAATAGTATAATATTCTTTACGGTATATGTAAAACAACGAACTACTACAATTCAATTCCAATACTACGTTGTTTTAATATATGATTTAAATATACGTGATACTATCAAAAGAAATCTTATACGTTCATCTGATAGATTTATATCTTTAGTAAAGATATTTTGATCTGTAGGGGTTTCTTTTAGTATGTAATATACATTACCTCCCGCTCCGATAAAGACTCTTGGAATGCCCAATTTTTCATTCGTTTTGCAAGCATGGAAAAAGGCCTTTTTCACGCACGTTCTGAGATAAAGCTTATTCTTAATAGGCCTGCGGTTGGAGAATAAAAATGGCGATATCATGACCACAAGATGAAACTTTTTTTAAATAATAGCTTATGATCCCAGTATATTGGGAAAAAATAAATTACCAGAAAATTACTCACGGCAACCTATTTGTTTATAACAATTTTATAAACAATATTTAAAAAATATTTTTTACGTTTTAAAATTTTTTTTTCCATAAAATTTAAGCAATTTTAAGAAGAACAGTTTATTACAGATTTTTTTGTAGAACTCTAGCTTTTCCGACCATTTGCTCAGTGAACAAAATGGGAAAGTCAAATTTTTGCATAAAAGCTTTTGTTACTCGACAAACATAACCGTGTAACGAGATGACCTGCGGCAGCGTGAACTTTACTACAATTGTGCCGCTTTGAAATGCTATTGTAGTACAAGAGTTACAATTTTTCTATTATTGTAACAGCAAAATTATAACGTATGTAAAATATAACCGCTACTGCCCCAACGACAAACGTAATAAGGAAGAAAAGAGAATTTATTCTTTCCTTGGCATTCGTATAGATGCAGATAAGAGCCTAAGCAGACGTGTATTTCTTTTTGCATTTTAAAAAGAAAACTTAATATACGAATCTTGTAGCTTATTAAAGGTGTTTATGCCCATATCAACAAAACAGGCCACTTTTTTCTCTGAAAAGCGAGACCAAAGTAACACTTTATCCCCGCAAAAAGGATTAGGGGAAAAAAGTGACTCCACTTTCGATTGTCTTTTAACAATATAAGTTATATTCTACTCAATAAAATTAAAACATAGACATTTTATACAAAATTTATTAGAGTATTCAATATTTAATACGAAAAAGTATTACTCTGAGAGTAGAGCAGCGCCGTCCACATCGCGCACCAACCACGTTTTCAAACATTCTACGTTAGTCCAATAGTTCCGCTATCCAAGTCAAAATGTGGCCACAGTTGAGATGGGCATAAAGTACTATATGTAACTCGAGAAAAAAGTCGATTTTTCCCTCGGGTGATACTGTACAGTAAGCTCACCCGCGGGAAAAATATTCGACTTTTTGTCCTTGTTACATAATGTACTATTGAGTTACACCATTCGATCGAGAAAAAATGCCAGTTGAAATAACGTATCACCGTATTTAAAATTTAACCTATATTTTTTTCAATTTTGAAGATACCTTAAAAATTCCAAAAGTTTACAAAGAAACTATAACACTAGCTTTGAGAATTAGTCCTGGAGTCAGCCTGGATTTCGTGGCAAACTGCGGTCTCCAACTAGAAGCACTATTTCTTTATGTATTTTGGCCTTCTGAATCAAAATAACGAAGATAGAATGCTAAAAAATCGTCCAGTTAATTGTTAATTAACAATTTGTATAAACAATTGTAAATAATTTTTTTTTCATTTTGGAAAAAAAAATTATTAGATTCTTTAAGTAATTTTAAGAAAAAATTCTTATAAGTTTTTCTAGGACTCATGGATCTCGAAAATCGTTGGAATTTCGAAAACTTCGACATTTGCAACATTAGTTTGTAATGGGTATTTGTAATCCTTTTGACTATATGAACGTGTTTTAGACATCGAATGTCAGGCATTTTGCAGTATGCGCATCATGACAGGCGCGGGGCTGATAGCGCGCGTACACTCGCTGCAATATGACCGACATTCGACGTCTAAAACAGATTCATATCGTTAAAAGAATTACAAATACCCATTGCAAACTGGTAATATATGGTTCAAGGATTAATTTAAGCCCCTAATTGCTAAACGATATTCAATTGCCTTGTTGCAATAAACAATTAAAAATTGCAAAAATCGCATGTTTCGAAATTTTAACGTTTTTTAATTCGAAAGCCATGGATTATAGAGAAAAAGTTGTAAGAATCTTTTCTTCTTAAAATTATCTAAAGAATGTAATAAAATAATTCAAAAATACATAAAGAAGAAGTCTAGTTGGAGACCTCCGTTGGCTATGAAATCCAGGTCTGGTCCCAAGACTAAATATGCAGTCAGACTAAATATTAACTGAAAATCGTTATTCTTCACAGAAAATGCATTTGCATAAATGATTAGTTCTGTCAGCTACATCCTTTGTTTTTCATTGTTTTAGTTATAAGTTTATAATTATGCCTATTACGTATTTATTTGTTTTATTGTAATTTAATTTTTGTATATTATATTTCTAGATTTACAACTGATGCTATAACTAACAACTTTTTTTATATTCTGAGTGTATCGCGCTAGTGCGAATATAAGTAAAAACTATGCATTCGTTACTATCGATGCATCTTAAATAAAATACATCAATCATTATACAATCGATATCTCTTTCTTCGCCATCGCCTCATTCGCTCTCCAAACTCCATAACCACGCGCATCATTTCTCCGACTACGAAATACGCAATAATACAATCGACGAGCCGAATTATATCGCGCTGCTGCTGAGTAACAAGTGCTCCCGAGAGAAGACAGAACAAAAAAAAACCCATCACGACGATTCGCAAAAAGGGGCGAGCGAGCGACGACGATAAAATGATAATGAAGAGCTGCAGCAACAGCAGCAACCAGCCAGTGCGCGAATTAATAAATCACAGTCACGGGCGTCATAAAGCTCGGCCCCCTTCCCCGTTTAATTGAAATCGGGACTGGCTATGTGGCGCAAAAAAAAAGAGTCCGCGGAGCGCGCGGAAACCATCAATTAAAATTTCGGCCAACTTCCGGGTATACCGGGGGGGGGGGGCTTCCCCGACTTTCGTACGCACGCTCGACCCTCTTCTCCCTGCCGTGCACTCATTCCGGCAATTAGCACTCCCAAAAAATCCATTAACCCAGATAAAAATCCCCCACAGGGGGAGAGCGCAAAGAGCGACTAACTCATCGAAATATAAAGAGAGAGAGAGAGAGAGAGAGAGAGAGAGTACCTACAGGAGGGGAGATCGCGATGCGCAGTGTATGGTATATATATATATATATATATATAGCTGTAGGCCGGTCCACGTTCGTTGGTGGTCGGCGCCGGGCAATTGACATGTCCGTTTTCGCCGTTAGCTTCGGCAGCTGCACGCGGCGGCGGCGGCGGAGACCAGGGAAAGGAGATAAATTGACTCGACTAATGCAATTACCAGGAGGCGATTGATCGTCGAGGCTCGATGCTTCTTCCTGCGCGTCTGTGTACGTCTGTCCATCTACTGTGTATGCTAGCAGCGCGCGTATATGTACGGATTGTGCGGCGAACTCGACGGATACAAAAAGGGGTTGGATCGCGCGAATGAAAGAGGGGGGGGGGGAGAAAGTGTAAGGAAGTGATTCGCGCTGGACAGTCGTGGGTCAAATTAATGATTATCTACGAAAAAAATAATGGTAAAGGGTATTCGGTTATTAATAAAGATATTAGATGTTGTGTTATTTACAGAAGTATTTGAAAAATATTTGTTAATAAATTTTGCTCGGACTTTCGTTTGAGGGAAATCTTTGACTTTGAATCTACTATTTAATATAAGTATATTGTTACCGCATGGTGTGCTAATTCAACTGAGGAGATATGACTAAAACACAATAAATTAAAATAATGAATAGCGTAAGTGTACATATTATCGCGGTGTCGAGCATCATCGGATTTTCATTATGCGATTTCTTTCCACTTTTGATGAAAGAACAGTTTATGGCAGGTTTTTATAGAAGTATAGGCTGTCTTTAATGCGAAAAAAAATTAGTTAACGTTAAAACCTAATGGAACATGCGAATAGCCATGTACCTATTATCGTATACGTATTATTGCGGTATGGAATTTAATCATAAATAGGATGAAGAGGAATTATTTATGTATTCCATTTGCAAATTTATTTATGCATTTTTTAATGTTTATTAATATTATCAATGATAACAACGTATTTTAATGTTCAGAAGTAAATATTAAGTACTAAAAATAGTAATATTATCACAGTTATTCTAGTAGTTTAATTTAGTCACAAGTTAACAACTTTAAACATAAAGTAAATCTTTGAGTACACATTTTGTGCACTAATTTTTCGGAAAATATATGAGACTCAGATGTTTTAGTCGCACACTTCCTTTTAACACGATCATTCCTTCCTATGTAGCACTCAATATTGCAGCAATATCACATAAGTACTACACGCAATATTAAATATTCCTGTGATATATAGCAGTAATATGGCAGTGATACTGTGGCAACATATAATGTCCGCGGTGTTTTTATCACAAGAATATTACGGGAATAACAGTACAATATTTTGGTGATAATCGGTCAACATTTCAGTAACATCACAAAAATATTATTATGGCTTTTTAGTTGTTGCGATGAGAGTGGGAAATATTGCAGTGTATTACAGGAATATTATTATCATTTCAGCAATATTATTATTATTTTATTGAAAGTATATATAGTTTCCTTTTCGTTTTTTATTATTTTTATTTCGTCGTAACGCTAGCATCATTATTAGTACAACAATTGTTGTTGACTCTATCACGCTAAATCTTCTGCTACCTAACTGTAGCTATAGATGTCCTAGTCTAATCGCATCAACTGCTTTTATATCGTAAACGCGATAATACGTATACTTACCCTATTGCATTTGCAGTACAGACCAATTTTTTTATTCAGAATGGGCCGTTCAAATCCTCTTTTGGAATTTTAATTTTGGTCCATTCGGTTAAAAACTACAGCCAAAATAGCAATATTTAAATAATTGATCTCGTTATTGAAGGTGACTTCAGCGACTATTTATAAAATTTAAGACGTTTTTGAAACTTTCCAGAAATGATCTTTTAGTATTAAACTTTTAACCTGTATAAAGAAAATCAAGGGTTAACAGGATGCCGTATCTACTGTTATTGTCTAATCCAATTTTCACTATTTGTTTAAACAGTAATTTGATTAATTAAGTAATTTGATTAATAACAAACTGAAAGTTGTATCCAAATCGTATAATAATAAGGAATATTTTGAGAGCTAAAAGAGTACCTAAAATTATTTCGTCCATAATAAAAGTTCCGAATACACAACATAACCCCCTTTTTTGTATTCGGAACTTTTCTCAGAAATGAAATAATGATTAGGAGGTTGTATGTGTAGATATATGTCATAAAAACAAACATTTTTTACTACAATTTAATCTCACATAAAGATATGAAAGTCGATATATTATGAAATAAGAGGTTTTTGTCTAACTAAAAAAATTCTTTTTATCGAAATTCCGTTATTGTAAAATTAGATATCGTCAAATTTAGACGATAAAAAAGCAAATAGTTGACAAGACAGTGGAGACTTTTTTATTTGTTATCCGATTTTAATTTAGAAGGTCTCATTTTGTTCCTTGAAAGATTTCAGGGGGACTTACCAATATAAAAATTAAATAACATCGAATAACCTGCAAAGTTACAGCCTATAGTTTATAAGTCTATATACGTTTTTTTGTAAGTTTAAGCATGTACAAGTACATGTGCATGTACCACATTTATTGTATAGAATATGCGTTGAAATAATTTTTCGTCCGTCGAAGATTATTGTATCTGGCCAGGATGCCTAAATGTTATTTAAATTAATGAAATTTATTACTTTGAACATTTATCTACATCATTTCATTATTTTTAATCTCTTCCGATGCATATATTTACTTTTTATTAATGATTGAAGAATGAAAAATAATGACAGGCCATATTGGGTACACGTGAAACACCATATGTCCCACTAGCTGTTTATTTTCAAAACTCTATAGAAATGCCCTATGTGCATATTTCCAAATGAAAAACATTTATTATGTTAGTTTTAACTATAGTAAATGCTCAAATCAGGTGGGCCATATTAGGTACACTCACCTTACTTTTCTTGGATAATTTGAAAGTAATTGCAAACATTTATCTTAGGTACTTTTCTTTTATTTTTCTACATAAATATGTATAAGAAACCGTTATCCAAAGATAAACATTCACCTAGATATATTTTCTATCTTTTAACTTTAAATTGTTTTCTGGCTTTTATTTTAGTTAAATGTAAATAGTTAGTTTGCATAAGTTTTACGTTAGTTTTTTAGTTTATATCTTTGTTCTAGATGAACTAGAAGATTATATTTTCTGGTGCAAAATGTAAACTCAATCACGCAGACTTTACCGTAACTATTAACTCAATCGAAAAAGAGCTACAATTGCGACACAATACACATAAACAAACATATCACAGTTTCTCTTAGTTGCCTACATTGGCAATTATTAGAACTATCATTTGATGCGTTGGAAATGGGTAAAGGGATTATTACAGTATAGATTGATTGCACTATGGAACACAACACTTGTATACAGTATTTGAGAAATCAATGTGCTTTATTAATCTTAAAAAATATAAAGATTTAAAAAATGGACTTATAAAGTTTTGATCTGATATTCTTGAACTCAGCAGGGTTTGATCCAATATTCACGCTAGGTGAACGATGTGACCTTGTAATTGTTGATAATTTATGTTGCTCATAACCATAGTAAAGCAAGTCCATTCTTCCAAGAAAAAAATTTTCTTTACACCAATGACCAATTCAATATTAAGGATATGTAATATACTGCGGATTTCAACTTTGAAATGATTATAAGTATTTCAAAATCATCAGAATTAACTTATTCCGATAAGGTTCTGAATAGTGTATTTATTCCTACTTGTTTCATAAAGCTAACAAAATCAACCGTTAAAATAAAAAGTTTATTATTCATCAGTTGTAAAATTATTCATAAAAAATCGATTCTTTTTTTAATATCAAATCGATGGCCCTTACGAAGACTAGCGTTTGCGGCGATTGCCACGAAGAGTAGCACATTTGGAAATCTCTCACGAAGACTAGCATATTTCGCAATTTTGCCACGAAGACTAACACTTTTCAGGATTTTGCCACGAAGACTAGGACATTTGAAAATTTGCCTCGAAGACTAGCACATTTGGCAATTTTCTGCCGCCCGATTCTTTCAGGCTACTCATATTTATTCTGACTTTGGCCAGATCTCAAATCGTTGCGATAAGGATTATTATTACCTATCATTCTGTAATTTTAGTAAAAAATTATCTTTTGTCCAACCAACAATGATAAACAAGCACACCCTTTATGAGGTGTTATTTAGAAAGAGGTGTAACAATTTAATAGTACTTTATGTAAAAAGGACAAAAAGTCGAATATTTTTCCCGCGGGTGAGTTTACTGCCAGTATCCCCCGAGGGAAAAATCGACTTTTTTCTCGAGTTACATATAGTACTTTATGCCCTTCTCAACTGTGGCCACTTTTTGACTTGGAAAGCGGGACTAAGGGACTGTTAAAAGACAATATTGTTAAACGAGAATCGAAAATCAGGTTTATTGGTAGAACTTGATGAAATAAAGGAATTTGGACTAGTTTCAAGTGAAGTCACTTTTTTCTCGCTAATCATTTTTGCGGGCAAAAAGTGTAATTTTGGTCTCGCTTTTCAGGGAAAAAAGTGACCATTTCCGTCCAGATGGGTATAAAACTAATTTATTAGAACAAAGAATTTTAAATTGGAACAATTTATTTAGTTTGAGGAAGCTAAGTGGCAATGAATTGGTAGCGGTTTTTCTAATATGTAGCCATATTTATAAAATAGAATATTTAATATTTTTGGTATCAATTTCAAAAAGTTAGGTCTTGGAAAATTTTGAAAAACAACGTTTTTGCACTTTGCTGAATTTTGATTTGCGACGTTAATTTATTACTACTTTTTTATAGGTAAAATATTTTTTTCCATATAATGACTTGCTAAACAGATAAAATATGGTACGTAAAGTATGTTTCTGGGCTTAACTCAATTTTCGATTTATTTGAACTTGTCAGGTTTTGGAATCCAACGTCTCATTTGTTGGTTTTCATAAAATATTCGTTCTAATATCCACAATATATCGTTATCTTTATCTGAACAGTATGTGTACGGTATACTTGAGGATATTTCCATTTAAAATATTCAAGAAACCTTCGTGGCAATGGAAAATATCCTGAATATTATTTCGTATAATAATATTGAGATACAAATGTAGGTATTTTTTTAATAAAGATAATTTTGCATCTAGATTTTCATTTACCTACTCTTATCCAGATACTTGACCACGACTGGCGCTGTCACTATTGTGAAGGATAGAACAGTGAGCATTCGTTTGCAGGACGGACGAGCAGAGAGTGCACGGAAGAGTGAGTGAGTGAAGAGAGAGAGAGATGAGGAATTAAAGGGTGAAAGGAGAAGAGGGGAAGGTCAGGCAGTTCGCGTCCCCGGCGCAGTTAATCAAGTCGACGCGCGCTGGCACACACTGAGCGCGGACTGCTGCTGCTGCTGCCGCTGCCTACGGATCCCGTGAACCCCGGGCAGCAGCCAGCGGATGACCTAAGCACTGACTGACGTTTTGATTTATCCCGCTTCCGAATCCGGGGAATATTTTACACTTCGCGCGCAATCGCGATTTAATCTGTAATGTCCCTCGGAATGGAGCATTAAACCGCGCGTCGGTCGCCGCTGGTAAACAAAATATTATCGGTACGAGAGGTGTGTATCAAATGCAGAGAGAATTTTCTGATTAAAATAACCCTGAAAATTGTAGTGTAAACGTAGGACATGCTGACTTCGCGGTAAGATTGAAACCGACGGGGTAAGTGTGGGTGTTACTGAGGAACTTTTGCTTAGGTTAATTACTTTGTCGTTGAAAATATTAAGCGTAAGAGAAATATCGATGTGACTCTTATTCTAGATCAAATTCAATGATTTCAATGATGAAATGAATGCTTTAAAAACATTCATCGTCGCTAGTTTAAATTGCGGCTTTGCATGGTACTGCGCGCCAATTACTGTGTATAGATTCACAGGTTAGGAGAGTTAGGACCCTACCATAATGCAAGGAAACAGATGCTTTTTCGTAGATCCAATCAATTTATAAAAAATATTAAAAATTTTATTTTAGAAAGTTGATTGAATTTCCGAAAAAAATAATAAAAAAAATTTTAACGAACAAGTGCTCCGCTCTTTTTATAATACATGTCAAAAGAGGTCGAATAATCGTTGAAAAAAATTTCGTTCATCATGTCACCTAGAAACGTGTGAGGAACAAAGTTCCTTTAATAAATATGATATTGAAAATAATGATTTATTGTGACGTGTAGGATCTAGATTTTGAGATTTTACAACGGTAAAATTTAAGATATAATTGTGTTTTGATAGTATACAAATTTTCAGAATGATTGCTTTTAAATATAAAAAGTTTTCTGAACTTGTAAGAAAATGTCATGTTTTGGGTTTAACCTAGGCCTGCCCCCTAAACTAGTTTCCACATCATTTATAATGACCGAATTCCTAGCAGAGTTGTATGATATATATATATATATATATATATATATATATATATATATATATATATATATATATATATATATAGAAATACACCTTTCAAAATAAATTACAATACAAACAATTATAATAATCGGCAGTTAAAGGGTAGCAATGTTCGTATATAAATAAATATATTATTTATTTAACTGACAATTATTATAATTGTTTGTACTATAATTTATTTTGAAAGGTGTACTTTTGTTTAATACAATATTTGGTTATTGAAATATATGTTTTTGTGAGATATATTTTTACATTAAAAATTTTATTTAAATGTAAATTTCAAACTCTATTTTCGTTCCAATTATTTATATTTTAAAAATACATCTTTTTGAGATAAATTGAATTGTGTAATATATTATTAAAATTAACTGATTATTGACATGATAAAAACAATTAGCCGCGAATTAGTGAGCGAAATCATGCGTGCAAAAATAGTTTTTCCGGTCTTAATAGAAGGCACATCAATGTATCGTCACTGAATCAGGAAACGAGTAATAGCCTGATTCAAAGTAGAATTTTTATAAATGAACTTTTAAGTAAAGAATTATTTCTTCAATTTAACAGTCTTAAACAATTATCTCGAGGATTACGTTTTAAATACGTTTGGCATAGGGGCGGCCGTTTCCTAGTCAAGAGATGGAGGCAGCTTTTCTCCGCAGCTGATTCCCATGCGATCGCTGCATCTTACGATAATAATGGCACTAACAACAATGTGAATTCACAAATGGAACACAAAATTACTACCGCAGTCGATAAACCATCGACATCCGTAGAGTCACAAGTCTTGTCCAACAAGGATTGACTAAACGTGAGGACCAGCGAGAGAGGCAGAAAGCGGGGGGTTGAGAGCGGGATTCTTGAATGCAACCTCACTTATAAGCACATAGAAATGTTCCGTCAATTCCTTACGACCGCTCGTCCTTTCTACCATCTATTCGGTGTGGCTGAGTCGCGTTTCGGGCATGACGTCGATGGTGTGTCCGTTCAAATCAAGAATTATTCAGTACTTAGACGGGACAGAAATAAGCAGAGTAGAGGTACAGCCCTCTACATACACAACACTTACAAAGCGACTTTGTTGTGTGCATCGCCAATGATGCAGGATGAAAGGAAGGCAGGGATACCAGAATATCTTATGTGTAGAGTACAAAAGGAGATCCTGCATTCCATCTGTGTTGCCGTGATCTATATACCGCCAAGTGTCTCGTTCACAGAATACTCCGACTTAGTGGATAATTTAAGATCTTTTTCGGTAGGCTATGATCATGGGATAGTCATGGACGATATGAACACGAATATGCTGTTGACCTCTCAAGATACATGTTTCATTAAAGAATCAGTCTGTGAAATTAATTTAAAACTAGTAGAACATGACGCAACGCACCACGTCGGAGAATCTCAGACTTGGATTGATATGATCCTTACTGACGACAATGATGTAGTGCTGGATGCGAACAACATGGTGGCGACCTTTCCGAATTAATTGTATTTTAAACAAAATAACCTTTGGAAAAGTTCAATCCGATGCTTGGAACTATGAAAATCACGTGGACGATGAAAATAGAGCAGTTTCTGTTGGATAGCTATTTAAAAAAGAACAATCTGATATATTTCGATAAAATGTTTACATTTACCGAAAAAGAAAATGTAATATATGATGAATAATTCATTCTCACCAAAAAATATATAACCAATTTAATTAAGATTTTAAGTTGGTCAAGTGAGTCAGGTCCCCTTAAGGTGGTCCTATAGTAAAATTTGACGAAAAACTCGATTTTTTTAATTTGTTTCCTGATACTTTGTACATTTTTAGAACAGAAAATGATTTTGTATTGGCAATATTGGCCATAGAAATCATTTTAATAAACTTAATAGTTATTTATACGAATCTTTCGTCAGACCTTTATTGCATACAATTCATAGTGTTCCTATACATTAACCGAATCCTAAACCGTGTCCAACTCTATACTATGCAAAAAAATGTTTTAAAATCATCAGAAAATTATTTCTTATTTTTACAAAAGTGCGGCTTTTTCTATTTATGGTTTTCCAATGTTCAGAAAGTCTTATGCAAATAGGATTACAATGAATCAATCTGAAACTTTAAAAATATATTATTCAAGTTATTCTTATCACAACCATGAACTCCGATTTTTCAGAAAAAATTTATTAAGAAAGTTTTGCTCATGAATAGAGTTAAAAATGTGTTTTTTAGGTTGTAATTACAATGAAAAATCAATGTAATTTTATTTTTCTTTATAATCGTCTTTTTAAAAATTTGTGTCCTCTTCAAAGCGAAGCGCGTGAAATTGCTCCCACACATTCTGTATCGCATAATCACTGAACTTACTAAACTGGTCAAAGGTACTAAAGTCATTACAAATATACATTAGAGTGAAGGTTGTTTCTTCGCACAACGGTAGGCATATTTATTGTACAGATAATATAATTACAATGGGTAGAGGTACGAAGGTACAAAAGTACATTATAAATATTCACTGATGTAAAGGCTGCTTCTTAAAATAACGGTAACTATCTTACGTATGCTCACACGGGTAAAAGTGTACACAATATTATTCAAAAATATAAAATTATTTAAATAAAAATTAAATTAGAATAACATAATATATAACAGCTGTATAACTCTCTATAAGAGAGTTGAGTAAGCTTAATAAAAAAAAAAACATAATATATATATATATATATATATATATATATATATATATATATATATATATATATATATATATATATATATATATATATATATACAGTAATATTATATAGTGTTTCATCACATGTAGACAATTCAAGTTTTAAGTACAATAAATGTAGCCAATTAATATACCACATTCCTAGAACAAGACTGTGTGTCAACTAAAAATTATATTTTCTTGTACCCTGGTAGATATCTAAGCTGATAGTGAAATTTGATTACAAGGACATGCTTTTTAACGTGATTAACTTTATAACAGAAGAAAAGGCTATCTCAGAAAACACCTGAAAAAGGGGTAACTCAGAAATCTCGCGAAAAAGGGCTATGTCGACCAATAATTTCTCGCTTTTATCTTTGTAAAAGGAAAATGAAGTTTTTGCAAAACATTCAAGCTGTTTCTGAAACAACTTTTTCGTCCTCTCAACCGTCGATATTTTATAGCCCTGAATAAATTAAATTCTATTGCTTTACCGATTTTATTTTTTAATTGAAAATTAATATTATATTGATATATTTATAAATGAATATTTATAATAATGCGAATAATTTAATTTAACGAGTTAGAAATGTACAGTTTTAAAATAGTCATTTTAGTTTAGTTTTGAAATATGGAGCATGCAGATTTATATTGTTTAAATTTTTACTTTAAATAAATTATTATTTTTCTTTGATTAAGTATTTATGAATTAATAATAACTTAGTTATATAAATATAAGTGTACTTTCAATATTGTAAATTTAGTTTGATATTACCATTGATTGATAACGGATTTATTTAATTTTATTATAAAAAGTTGTAACTATACACATATACCACCTTTCCATTAATAATAAAAATATATGCTTGTTTATTTAAACTTGATCTATTATTCTTCAGATATTAAATTGCTTCTTTTGATGTAAAGTGTTTTTTAATGTCGAATGATTTAATTCTAATAAATATACACTACAAACAGAATAAAAAATATTAGTAAATATAAATTCTAACGAACTTTATATAGGTCAGCGTAAGAGCATTTTTTAATACGGAATTTTTTAATGGATTTATTTTCGTCATGAGTATACAGAAACGTACAACTTTTACTACTCAACCAGAGGATATTAACGTTTAACTAGCTAACCTTCGCTTCATTACTTTAAATTTATTTTCATGATTTACGATACATAGAAATCTACTCTTAAAGTCATTAAAGATAATATTTACGCTAAAAAATTCATTAAAAGCGCATAAATCAGTAGAAAATAATTTCGGCCTAAATATTTAGAAATAAAATAAGAGATAGTATAAAAGTAAACAATTTTCTGCCATTAAAAAGATTAATTTAGTTTGATTGTTAAAGTGAGTAATGCTACAATCACACATTCTCATGTTATATTAAATCTCTCTTCTAATCAAAAAGAGTAACAATGGGTGTGTGATTTTTGGTTGTGTAGTGTACGTGTATGCCGCGCAATACGTGACTACATCGATGTTTCTACTACGTTGGTGGGGAATTGCTTATAAGAAAGAAGGTTTAGAAATAAAATATGTGTAGATAGCTTACTATCAAATATTTATTGATTTGCGGAAAAGTAACACGCAATTGATCTCAAATCTAGATTGAAATACTTGAAGTTTATTATTATTACAAATATGTATATTTAAAAATTAATAACCAAAAAAAGATATTATGAATTCATTTCAACTATGCACGCTTTGTAAACTGCTCTCTGCTTACGGTTTTGTATTTTCCGTAGAACGGGCTACATATTATGTTATTTGACCGTGTGCGTTGTGCAACCGCATGGCGTTTCTGTTGTAGTGTTCTAGCACTAAAACGCTTTAATGCCCTTCTCTAATGCTCTCAGAAACGCAAAATAGGTACCGTAAATATCGAGCATCACAATGAGAAATTATTATAAAAAGGCATGTTATGTATGTAATGATCATTAATTATAGATGTTACGGGAAAGTACACTGAAATTTTATTAAAAATGGTAAATACCATGTTTTTCGTTTTGTAATGACATTAAAAGGATGTCGGTGCCAGTATACTGTTGCGTACTTACCGACATTTTCGTATATTCCGTTATTCTTGTTCAATTTTTAATTTTGATTGAATACTTATACTGGAATACTATATTTATTATTCTAAAACATTTCTATTTAAAAGTTAATATTTTAAAATAAATATCTTTAATTATCTTAATAATTAAAATCTCTATATTTCTTTTTACTGCTCACAAGACTTACAGGAGCACGCGACCAAAGTTCATAAAGCATACAAACGTATATCATGCATTTTAAGTAGTTCATATCAAAGTTTAGTCAGGCTATGAACATAAATGTGAACTTTTCCATAAGTTCATGATTTTAGACTAGATATTTCTCTACGTTCGCCGAGAGATGGTAGACGTAATTGCACAGAGGTAAAAATCTAATTCAGTTCCCACTTGTCGACTATTCCTAACGTCGTTCTTTGCTATTTTTAATTTACAAAGAGAGGGCCATACCTCAGATCCTTGCTGAAACTCTGGAGCTTGTTCTCTAATACCCAATATGTAATGAAATTAAATATCCTTAGTTTATTCTAATTATCTCTTATTGTTAACATATGGCACATACCCCTATGCTAGTCAATTATTAATTTTTTTCTGTAAAACAAACTCTAAATTGTCTTTATAGTTTATGGTTTTGACATACGTAATTTTTTTTCTTAAAATTGCATAGAATACTTTAATATTAACCTATTAAAGCTCATAACAAAAATTGTGGGATCGAAAAAGCAACTACGAAATGTTGCGCATAAGCATGGAAGAATATTATTGAAAAGAAAATTGTTAAAATATTTTGTTTAAACAATTCTTTTTGAAAGTTAATATTTGTTATAAATGAATACCATCTTTTGACACTACAGAAAAACTCACTATGAAAACACGTATCAAATGTGCATACATTTTAATAATTTCTTATAAGATAATTATAAGCAATAAGATGCAGCCTATTTAAGATAGGCAATTTTCATGCTTAAAGTACCGACAAACTTCTATGTATCTATCTATGTATCTACCTACCCACCTATGTATCTATCTACCTATCTCTCACACTCACGTTCACCCACGATGATCCGCTACGGCTCGTCGCGCGGCTAATACGAAAATCTCGCACTGCCGGCCCGCTGCACCGCGTCGACTACATGTATATACCTACCTCCATCGCACTGCACATACCATCACCATCACCATCGCCATCGCCAACAGCAGCAACGCACACGCGCGCATACGTTCCGGCCTCACTGCGCGGCAGCTGCGCTCGCGCTTCGCGTAAACGGTAACAAGTGCAATTTGCGATTTCGTAATTTATGGCGTTCATAAATGCGGCGCTGCACTGCTCGCTCGCGACAGCGGCAATAATACTCATGCCGCGCGCAGCGCAGCAGCAGGCGTTGCTGCATCTCTCTACCCCCCCGCATCTGGGACCTACCTATATGGCAATAATGCGCGCGAGCGGAGGACAGCGGAGAAACGGGGAGGGGTAAAAAAGAATAATATCATGTGCAGCAGCAGTGAAGCGGGAGCCGGGGAGCCAGCCAGGCCGAATGAATGTACTATATAGGCGTGCGGCTGAAATGTATATGGATGCCAGCTTCCGAAAAGCCACAGTGGCTCTCAGACGTATTTGAATTTTGATGATATTTGAAGCTGGCGTAATCGATTGGTTGCAAAGGTGCACATTTGGGGTTTACAGGTGTTGAATTTTATAGCGATATCTGATGGTAGGTAATCTTTTAGCAATATTTGAACACGATAATGACTCAAAAAAGAACAGAAGTCGTTGTTAGCTGACAAGATTTTATATAAAAATGCATAAATATATGAGATGGAAGGCAACGTATATTTATGTACATTTTTTTACCTAACAAAGTATGCCATTTTAAAGACATTTTTATTTCAAATTCCTTATAGAGTATACGTCAAAATTTGTTTAGCTCATAATTCCGAGTTTATCGTTTTTAACCGAGACCATTTTTATTTTAATTACATGCAGAATATGTTGAAATTTGTGTAGCTAATAATTTTTAATTTTGCAAATTTTCACCCACCATTTTGGATCCGTCATCTTCAATTTTACAAATCTAGTAACCAGTTGTAATTAGCAATATCAAAAATCCTTGGAACTAATTTATTTGGATTATTCGTGTCTCAAAACTTGAAAACATAATTGGGTAACATTCTCTATAATTTTGGTCGAAAAGGAAGCTTTGTGATGGTACAAAAATAAGTTATGCTAAAATTATTAAAGAAGCATGCTTTAAAAAATAGGAAGCACTATACAATATTTTTAGAAAGTGTCTATGGATGAGTGTGTGTGTGAGTGTGTGTGTGTGTATGTGGGTGTGTGTATAAGTGTGCGCGTGTCACGTGTGTGTTATATTCTCTTACCATGCAGTTTGGTATACTATTATTCTTCTATAATACTTATGGTATAAATAAGCAATAGTGGTTTACATTAATTTATTAAAAGAAATAATTTCACATTGGAATGATTAACTAAGTTTGTGGAAACTAACAAGGGGGAACCATAGAGTCCAGGTCACCGATTTTGATGAATCTTTAGGGATTGTTTTCTGCTACCTAAAAACGAAGTCCAATACTCATGGTTTTATTCCACGGGCCTTTGTACGGTAGATACGGCGTATTTCATTAACGTTGATAGTATATCTATATATATATATATATATATATTTTTAGCATTGCCTATATGAGCAATGCAAATGTTTTTTGGCACTATTTCAGAAGTCTCATGGGATAAAACTACGGATACTGAGCTCCATTTTTCAGGTTCCAAGACCCAGATTCCATGGTCTGCCTTTATAAGTGCCAATAACTTGGCAGCAGTTTTATTCTAAGTAGTGATTTTGTATCAAAAGATTGAGATTTACAGAGTTTATGAATTTTTCCGTAGATGAGACACATACGTCTCAGATTCGATAAAAAGTTAAAGGCACACAATTTTCCTTTTGTGAAGTTCTATGAAGTACCAGTATTTGCCAAGAGCGATAAAAAAGCTATTAGAACCAAACTGATTTCAGGCATTTGTTACAACTTCAAATAACATTCGTTTTCTAATTTTATAATTCAGGGAACGTTAAATTAATCCATTTTTTAATTACAAAGTAAAGTCTAAAAACAATTACTGCCAGCGACTCATTTTTGAACGAATTTTGAATAAACTTCGAAGCTTACAAGTGATTATTTTTAGAACTTTTAAAATTGACGGGCAAGATTTGCGAGCAATAAAAGTGTAGGATCCTCAGCGTGCACTGTTGGGGGATTTGCTCATATGTGCACGCGCAGCCGCAGCGACGAGGACGACTCCAGTCTGTAGCAATTGCACAGACCGAGCGTATACGATATTGTCCGCGAGCGCGCGCAATGCTGCTCGTCTGCCAGAAAAGGGGTTGAGAGGGGACAATTACGAAGAGATTATGAGCGAAAGAGGGAGGGAAAGAAAGAGTAGAAAGGACGCGCGCGCGGATGCCGAATAATGGCGCGCCCGTCATTGTTGCGGATGAGAGTTATATTCGCTCGGCGCTTGTTGTGCGTCGAAAAATGTATATCTATACAGTGGGGGCTGTCGAGCGAGTTTATAACACTCGGAAAAACGTTTGCGTTTCTCGCGTATTTGACGTACGGATTGCGGACTGTTATGAGATACAGTTTCATCGAGACTTGAGCTTTACGTGGAATCGGATGCCATGTACGAGGAAAGAGTCCAATGATAGACAGTATCTATAGTTAGGAGTTGCACGGTTATTAGGTCAATATTTTCAATTCTTACTTTAATTCGTATTATTATCATTTGGTAATAAACTATTTCAGTAGACGTCTTAAAATACGTAAATACCTAACGTACGGTGATAGAAGGTATGAATTAAAAGTAGGTCGTAATGTATAGTATATGTCTAATCAAATAAAACTTTATTCAGGCATCTATAAAATGAAGGACTTCGTTTTCTTTTTTCGTACAAAAGTTTCTAACCCGATAAAAATGGACGGAAACTATATTACTTTAGCTAATTGAATTGCTTTCAATTCGCACTTCTTTAAATCGGGTCAAACTTGAAAGAAAAAACAGCATGGTATAAATAATTTTCTGAACGAGATCAAAGTTGCAGTTAAAAAAATAAGTGAATACCAATGAACGAAGAACTTCCTGTAATTACGTTTTATATAATCAATTCAATTTTTCTGCTTGAATACTTAGGATTCAAAAAGTTCAAATTATTTATAGAAAATACTATATCCTAAAAAAGGAAATGTTCAATTATTATATATTTTTATGTGAATTTGATTTGCTACAATGAATGAGCTACATTGCTATTTAAGACTCGTACAAATAAGGTACAATCAATTACTTTAAAAGGTAATGCTATTAGTTCTTTATAAAATCAATCTATTAGTTTAATTTGTTAATTAAAATTATTAGAATTAGTTGAAATTGTTGCCACGTTATCAAAATTGTAAAAAATTACTATAAAAAATATATATGTTGAATGTTCTAGAACGTTTTTTTGTGAAAATCATTACAACGTATCCATTCGCTTCCTGCGTCTGCAAAATAATAAAATAGGTAGATTGATAGATACATAGATAAATTATTTATTTTTGTTAGCGTATGTTAAGCTCTAGAGTTGGCAACACTGGAGAAAGCGAGCACGCTGAGGACGCGACGGCGGCGACACGAGCGAGCAGACAGAATGGTCTGGTCGTTGGAAGGCAGCGGGCCTTATGTGAGTTTGATAGTTTATCGCGTGTGCTCGACTATTGTAATTACGCTGGCGACGTATTGTTTGTTCAAATTATTTTTCTTAATATCCTAATCACCTGCATTTAAATATATTTTATAATAAACCACTAATTCAATTTATAGGCCCGTGTTCAGTCATTTCTAAGATATTGCCCAACCGCTAAAACCAACTGACTAATATTCGAACATTTTACACAGTTAGTAAGTAAAAGAGACGATCGCAGCGCCCGAAGTAGTCAGAACGATGGCTTTGAGGAACTTGAATGTATTGCTATATACCGGGTGTAAAAACAGTACGGAAACCCTGAAAGATATCAAAAGACATATCCTTGAATACGTTTTCGCTGAAAACAGTAAATCAGAAAGTTTCAGGATTTTAAAAGAGCTATTAGATGATTTGATCAGATTTTAGGACAAAACCTCACTTTTAGACCCACCCTGAAACGTTTCTAGTCTCTTTTTTAAAGAAAATATTTTCCATTCAAGATATTCCAGGGTTTCCATACTTTTTTTACACTCTGTATATGATATATGTATATATGTTAGTAAGGCCTCCTCTTACAGTTATTCCACCGACTAATATTTGCGGCAATTCGCGATCGCAAGCAAAGTAGGCGCCATCTACGAAAGTAGTGACGGCTAAAAGCGGAACTATACGACCACGTGTTTCGAAGAGATGAAAAGAGTATGTTATGGGTATATTACAATTGACAATAATCGCCGTAAAGTACTCAGATGGTGTAAACCACAAAAAAATTATACATATATGATTTTTTTAGGTGTAACTTTCACAAACACGGAGTGACCACGACCTCCGGGAAATGGTTTTCGGTGAGACTTTGGGAAGTGGTGTCTGGTACCTAAAGATGATGCCTATCACCCGTAGTTTTGTCTCATAGGCCCTTGGAGTCAAGATATGACCTTTTGTATTCAAAATACGCGTTATTTTAGTAAAAAATGGTACCTATACTTTGAACTATAACACTGCAATTTTTTCTGCTAGAAAAGTAATGTAATCAGATAAAAAAGTTGACAGAAAGACCTTTAATTTGAGCTTTACTTCATATAAAAATATTATTCTGTTGCAAAGTTATGAACAATCAAAAATGCATGGAAAACTACTCAATTTTCATGCATTCTCGTCATCATTTTTGATTGTTCATAACTTTGCAATAAAATAATATTTTTATATGAAAGAAAGTTCAAATTAAAGCTCTCTCCATCAACTTTTTTTATTCTATTACGTAACTTCTCTAGAAAAATACTTACAGATCAAAGTATAGGTACCACATTTTACTGTAATAACGCGTATTTTGAATATAAAAGGACATATATTGACCCCAAGGGCCTATGAGATGAAACTACTGGTTCTAAGTATTATTTTTAGGTACCAGAAACCACTTCCCAAAGCCTCATCGAAAACCGTTTCCCGGAGGTCGTGGTCTCCCCTTGTAAGTGACCATCATTTTTATATTTATGCGAGTATTATTAAATTATTCGCTTATATTATACGCGAATCAGCGCCATCTAACAGCATTTGCGGTCGCGAATACTTATCTAAAATTTCAACGAAAGTTACATATAATAGACACTTGAACAGGAGCTGCGATGCAAAATTCATAATATTGTCATAATGCACAACATTAAAATAAAAAGCTTCATTTTGTTAATATATAGCGAACGAAAAAAGTTAAAAGCACTTGTCAATACATCATGTGAGATTGTATTGTCCTCTCGGCTTAGTTGACATACGTACGTACAAACTGTATTTTTCTGTATTGAGAAGCGCAAGTCCTACACTGTTTATATGTTGGAGCATATGTACTTTTGTGGAACATACGGACGTAAAACACGGTAAATAAATTAAATATGACGAGCGAAGGAAAAAAAATGTTTATAAGCATACAATGATATCTTTCTTTTTCACGTAGATTTTAGATTTACCCCAAAGAATAATGAACAAAGAAATAGACACGTACAAAAGAAACGACATTATTTCAAAAAGAAAAAGATTGCATTATTTAAATTAAACCTCACTCTGCTGTAATAACATTTTATTTTTGCTTTCTCAAAGATAAACTTTGTAATGATAAATATTTTTAGATGAGAGATCTTTTTGAATTTCGATGTTTTCAAAAATCCAAAAAAGTTTCAAAAAGTATAGCCTAATCAAACTCTGCATGGATGTTTGCTATCACTATTAGAGAAAGCGTTTAACAATTTCCACGAATTTCGTCTATTTATTTTAGTATTATAGCTATATTTCGAAATTTAAGAATTTTTAGAAACATGTTAATAAAACACTGATACAATTTTTCATTTAGAGGCCGGACACGAGATATTTGAGAATTTTACAAATTTTTCACATTGTATTTTTACGAAAACTATAAGCATAGCTATGATAATATTTCAGCTGTAAAATAACTTTAAACTTAGATTTATTATTTTGATATAAATTGTCAAAAAATATAATAATATTCATTACAGAAAAATTATGCTAAAAATGTTTTTTACACAAAATAAACAATTTTTAAAAGTTAAGAGTTTTGAAGCCCAATTTATTTTTTAATGGCTTTTTAAAATGAAATATTCATTAATTTGTGAAACATCATATGCCATTATAATTAAAAAACGCTGTCAATTACTTTGGCACTATGCTTTCTCAAAGAGAATTTAATTATAATTATTATAAATAATGAAAACCTGCGCAGTACCGCCCATCATGGTTATTTTCCTGCCTAACTATTTTCATCTAGTGATTTGTGCCCTACCGAGAAATGAATATTTTTCAATAAACACATTATCGTATAGCACGATGACTTTGGTCAGTGAGGTGTAATGGATTCTAAAATAAATTTTTATCTATAAAATCAGATCAAATATATACCTATAGAAGATTGAATTATTGTTTTCTTCTTTCATGGAAAAAAATGCATAAGATACAAAAGCGCATCATTATTCCTTTCTCAAACAGAAAGCTTTATAACGATGACTTTTTCGAAAACCAAGATTTTTACGAATTTTGATGTTTTTTAGGTCGTTGAATCAGAATTTGTAGGTTGTTCAAAATGTCTGTCTGCGTGTGTGTACATAAAATGCTGATTTGACTCTGTTTTTGAGGTTAAATACTCCTTTTTTTGCGTTGAATTAATTTATTTTAAAATCTATAGGTACCTAATCATAGTTTTAGAAAGTGATAAATGTCCGTCAAACAGTTTTCTCTTACTAAAAAAAATTTTCCACAAAAACGGAACGGTTACTGCCGTAATATATATAAATTTTTGTTATTTCCCGTAAGACTTCGTGTTAAACGTGTGATAATGAAAATGCTAATAACTTTTCTCTCGCGTACTCTGGTCTCACACAAATTTATCTGAGTCACATTTAGACTAATATGTACCAGTATGTCGAATTTTATCAAAATCTGAACGGTAATTTTATAACCGAGAGTACTACCTTAAGAGATCGATACAATGTTTTTTGTATGCTTAATGAATCTTAATGTTAGATTTAAGATACTTTACAACTACTGATAATAATTAAAGAGAAAATTCATTAGCTATGCATAAAATCTTTTGTCATTTTTAGGGCTGTAAAAACTTTTTATGCTCTAAAAATTTTTCTGCTTCGAGAATAATTGCCCATACAAAGAACATTACCTCACGCTACCACTACAAGTAGGTTGCAAGCGAAACAAAACATTTTATCTCTCTATATAGGAATTATGACTAGTGGCCCGTTATACCTCAGTCTCCCTTATATAGATTATCATGTTCATTCCTCAATCCAAGTATTCGTTAACTATTATGAAATTATGATTTTTTATATTATTTTTTCTTAGGCTGGTTAAATGGTTATGATCTCAATCGTTTTAATTTTGGTTGATTCATCAATCTGTTTGAATTTTATAAACTAAATTCTGTTTTTATGAAACAATTGTTGAAAAAAATCTATATTCTCCCTCCTCCTCACGTAAGAAACCGTAAGAAAATGCTTGACCCTCCCTCTCCGAAATATCCTTACGTAATTTACGCACATCCCCTTATGGCTATTGTATTCTAAGATTTTCGATTAGCGGAACGAACATATTCGGTTCTGGTGGATTACAACCAAGTGGTTTTCACATTGTATTATAAACGTTCTTATGAAAATAATATAGACACTTAATTTTACAATGTAAAACAATAAATATGTTAACGATTATCACTATATAATATTTCACGATAACATTGCTTATAATTTCAGAAATTTACAATATGCAAAAAAAAATTGAGAACGCAAAACATACATTTTGTTGAAATATATAGCATATTTTAAACTTTTAAAATCATAAAACCGAGAACATAGTTCTAAATCGAAAACTCACGAAAAAATATTTCCATGAACGCAAGCTTTCTCTTTGAAAGCAATATACCACATTGAAACTTCAAAAATCATACAACGCAGTTCCGCATTGAAAATTCGCAAAAAAAATATTCTCATCAATGCGAACTTTCTCTTTGAAATCAATACAATGCTGCGCTACCACGACACGCTGCGCGAAAACATCCGCATACCCAAACAGTGTATAATATTGATATACTCGCACGCATTGTACACGTTACATTTCTCCTCTCGCCCTCTCCTTTCCCGTCTCGCTTGTAAAAACAAATTCCACGCAACTCCGTGCGCAGCGAGCGCGCAGCTTCAAAAATACGCTAACGCTCGCATACGTAATGCGCAGCGATATCGGAGCCCGCTCGCGTATGCGCGCACCTGCGCGCGTAGCGAATCTTTCAAATTTACCCTCCCTCCCCCGTATTTTTCAGTTGCGAGGGGCTTTTCCCGCCGCCCGCGAATTTACATCCGCGTGCGCGCGCTGCACTTTGGAGAGACGACGCGCCGGAGTAAAGAAAGAGCACAAGCAGGGGTGCAATGCGGAAGCGGTATTTTGCGGTGATTCCCCGCTCTTGTTCCGCGTCTGCTGTTTTTTTTTTCTTTCTCTTTGTTGTTGTCTGAGCGAGCTCGCGCTTTATTTCGTTGAGGGTCTCCGCGGACCTGCGGGCGCGTCAGACTCCGTATCGCGAAGTCGGCTGTCTGGCGCTACGCGGAGCATAAAGAGAGCCGAGGCCGAGAGGATTTATGGTATAGTTTGCGTAAATTGCGCTGGGAGAGAAGTATAGGTATAGGTATAGGTATATGGTGGCGCGCGGGCATCAAATGTAATATTATCGTAAAAAGAATAATGAAAAACCAATTAAGGAGGGGCTTTCGTAGAGGGCCGTACTTTCTGTGGGTGCCTCGTGGGGGCCCTATAAACTTTTGTGGCTTTTTCATATTTTTAAGTACAGAATAGCTGTGTAGAACGGTGGTACATTAACAAGTTATATTGCTACGAAACTTGTGATAACAGAACAAAGTAATTTTACTCGATAGTGTGTAGGTTGGATTATTGCCGACCTTGTTTAGACGTAAAAAACTACGAGGCGCAGCACCTAGACCTCATCATCGGGAACGAGATATACGTAAACATTGATTCCTACAATAGTTTATATATGGGGCTGGATATGCATCGCTACCATAGATATTGGATTCCATATACGTATATGTGTGGTCTACTTTAGTAGAACCATTGGAACATCCACTGACCAATCATAACTATATCTTTATGAAATATTTAAACAATTTAAACACTACGCTCTTAAAAATATATGTTAATGTGATCATTTTGTACGTAATCATAATTATTAACTATTTTATTTAATCTCTCAAAGTGTCATTTAAAATACGTACAAAAAGGGTCAGTACAATGGCATAAAATCCATGTATAACTGTCCATAAATTTATGTTTCTGTACATGAAATCGTCGTTGTATAAGTGCATACACGGGCCAAACCTATAATATGCACCCTTTAATGCATTCACGCGTCTATAAATAAAGAAGTTTATTGCCACGGTACTGACCAAAATATGACAGTTTTGTGTAAATCACCCATGTATATTTGTTATTTTTTGTTAAATTCAGTAAAAATACTACAAGCACAGACATTTAAACTCACTTCTAAGTAAAATATTGCATTTTCAACATAATATATCGATTATGTTTATAAACATCACAGACAGTTTTTTTTTTACTTCACTGTGTATACACATAGTAGATTTTTCATTTATTCATAATAATGTATACTTTATGGTTGCAAAAATTTATAAAAGTAATCGTACATGCTTTCTAATTAAAACTGTTTGCCGGTTGTAATTGAAAACGCTGTTTATATATCTGGAGTTTATAATTTCAAATTTCAGGATAGTAAATTTAATGTCAGGCTTATATTCTTACTGCATAATTATCGTATTTTTATTTCTTCAACTAATTAAAAATATGACAGAAGAGTAATTTTTCAGACACGCCTTTACAAGTAAAATAATAAATAAAGTCCAGTTCCATAACCGAGAAGATAAAATCATGCAAATATTGCAGCTAACGTAACAAGAATGAATTCCAGCGTCGGACTCGCTCACCCTCGCGCATTAATTAGAATCATGACACTCCTCGCGCAGCGCGTGCGCCACCTCTTTATCTCTCCTCAAACAACGCAAGTAAAGTCAGCGGCCGGAAAAAAAGAAACGAAATCAGAGTGTTAATTTGTACAGTCTAACGGCCCAACGAACCGGCAAAAAGAGAGCGAAACTTCCGCCCCGGCTGTTATCGCTGTACTCTCCCGTATACTTTCGAATCCGGCGCAATTCGAGACTCTGCAGCAGCTTCTCTCTCTCTCTCTTTCTCTCTCAAAGCGCACGCCCGCAAAAAAAACAGCGCGCGCGCGTCCGAACGAATATTTGTTTAGTCGCCGAGCTTGCGTTTTCGCTACACGACGCCCCCCCGGTCCCAAAATAAAGGGCGAAACTGCTACTAATTATGCACGTCGCGAGCTCTTTTCTCGACGCGTTGGCAGTATCCCTCCATTTTTCCGGCGCTTTGCAGCTGCTGCTGCGTATACGGCAGCTCTCCGACAACTGGCTATTCGAGTGCTACCTGTGTGCTGCTGCTGCTGCTGCTGTACTCACTTTTTTTTCGAGCTGTCTCGTTTGTGCTCGTCGCTTTTTTTTTGCTTTTTATTTCTAGAAGGAGAGAGCTTTGTTGAGGTGCGTATTTTCGGCGCTGAGATTTTAACGCGGGTTTTAATTTTTTCGAGGTCACCGAGTCAGAATATATTCCAGTTAATTATAAAAGCGGAAATATCCGTCTGTCAACATTTATAGTTGTAAACATTGCTGAAAGGATTCATACATTTTAATAGAAATTCCCCATTATTTTCTTTAGTTTACGGGGATATACAATTAATAAAAATTTTAATTGTACAATTATTATTGAATATAATATTATACTATAGCTTTTAAAAGAAATTGATGTTTCTTTTTGACAATTTATTATGGGTAAATAATGAAATAAATCTTAACTATCTTTCGCATAAAGCTTCATACATGTACGAGGGTAGTTCAATAAGTCTTTAGAATAAAGTATAAAAACAATTTTTTTTGGGTAAATTTTTTTTTATTTTTCAACATAATCTCCTTGGAGCTCTATACACTTGGTCAATCGCTTTTTAAGTTTTTTTAATCCTTCGGAAAAGTGCGTTTTCGGAAGTTCCTCAAAATAAGCACTTACAGAGGCAATGACGTCTTCGTTGTCCGTAAATCTCTGTCCACCGAGCCATTTTTTCAAGTTTGGAAATAAGAAAAAGTCACTGGGGGCTAAATCTGGTGAATACGGTGGGTGTTCGACCAATTCGAATTTTAGTTCTTCAATTTTAGCCATTGAAACGAAGCATGTGTGAACTCGGGCGTTGTCGTGATGAAAGAGAATTTTTTTTCTCGCCAAATCTGGTCGTTTTTCTTTAATTTCTTCTTTCAGCTGCTCTAATAATGATGCATAATACTCACCAGTAATTGTTTTACCCTTTTCCAAGTAGTCAATAAGTATAATTCCACGTGCATCCCAAAAAACTGTAGCCATAACCTTACCAGCTGACTTTACGGTCTTTGCCTTCTTTGGAGCTGGTTCGCCTGTGGAAATCCACTGTTTGGATTGTTCCTTTGTCTCAGGAGTGTAGTGGTGTATCCATGTTTCATCCACAGTCACAAATCGACGAAAAAATTCCTGAGGATTCCGACTTATGCGCGCCAAAAGAGCCTCAGAGGCGACCACTCTATTGCGTTTATTCTCAGCTAGAGCAAACGCGGCACCCATCTTGCCGATAGCTTTTTCATGCCTAATTTTTCATGTAGAATTGAAACAACTGCACCTATAGATATCCTTGTGGCCTCAGCTAACTCACGCACTTTTAATCTTCTATCCTTCAACACCATATCGTGGATTTTATTGATGATTTCGGGAGTAGTTGCTTCTACGGGCCTTCCTGAACGTGGTTCGTCACTTATTGATGTACGACCACGCTTAAATTCATTTACCCAGTTATAAACCGTTGCTAAGACAGGGGCAGATGTGCCATGAACTGAGTCCAATTAATTTTTTATCTCGTATGGAGTTAAACCCTTTAAATGAAAATGTTTAATTACCGCTCTGAACTCGTTTTTTTCCATTTTTCTTAACAAGCAATTTTTTTTCTTTTCAATCGGTTATAAAAACACGTAAACTCAGAGGATGTGGACTGTGACTGCACCATATATCTAGTCGGGAGTGGTGCTGACTGAAAACAGATGATTTGGAGCGATTCGCGCGCCATCTGTTGGTCATTCTAAAGACTTATTGAACTACCCTCGTACGTATGAGGCCAGTGAGGAATGTATCAATGTGTGTAACTTGCTCGATTGCGGAACACGTCACTATATCGATGTTTTTACTACCATGGAGGGGAAATGCTTACGCGAAAGAGAGTTAACACCTTCGTTGCAAAAAGAAAAAACTTGACTTTATTCATAAGCTTTTTACATTACAGTCGTTTGAGGAGCACTGAAACGACTCAAGAGACAAATGCTCGGACATCGCAACGCCGACCTAACCTACCAATTGGGCAATAAGAGCGCAGCAGGTCGCGCATGCGTGCGCTCAGCCAATGATAGCGACTAACGTCACGAGTAGGAGAAATGTGGGAGAAATAATGCAGAGCCCGAGCTTTTTCTTTCTTCAAGTTTTCTTCTTTGCATAAACTATTTTATTTATTATTTTTATTGAAGCTTTAATGAAGCATAACATAATTAAGCATATGCGGCGTTTCACATCAGAACTCCCAGGTAGAAAACCTAGGTACCTATATTTGTTTGCGGCATTAAAATATATATCTAGCGAAAGTTTGCATACGTAATGTATATGATGCATTTCCATTGAAATAAATAATATTATAACTAAACTAATCAATAGGTATAGATTCCTGTAGCGATACTTCGATTCTTCTGTTAGATTGCCGATTCTTAGGTATGGATACTTTCCGCCATTCGATTCTTGGGCACCGATTATTTTTGAGGAATCGCCCTTCCCCAAGCTACATGTCTTATACGTTAAACGCTGGTAAGCGGAGACGAGATCGCCAAATGTCAGCGGGATCCAAAATCAACCGGGCGGTTATCGACTCGTGCAGCGATGTTGGGCCCAGATCAATACGATATGGTTGAAACCGCAGCAGAGACTCTGGTGCCTCGATGAAGCATTCTCCTTATATCGCCCACTCGAGCAAATATGTCTTAGACGATCGCAGCGCCCCGTGGGCCTCCAAATCACGCGTGTGTCGACTCGCGCATGACTTTACAAAAGCTAATAGCCACGAAATGAATGGTGATTTTGAAGCTTAGTGCCAGACTATTCTGCCGCTCACTGAAGACTCATCGTATAACTTTCTGCTGTCGCTATCGCGCCGCGAACCTCTCACTACTATGCGTAGATGCACAGAAGACCCATATTCAAACATCGCCATACACATTACTCGCTCAGGGCAGCTACGTAGCTCCCAAAATCTTCTACGATTACACTCAAAATCGGACCTCTACAAAACGGACAGTATGCTTTTGGTGACCCGTTGTAGGTATACAGACACTATTCGATATTACAGTCGGGCCGAGACAACCTAATAATGCTTATACCTAAGATCATAAGATCTTTCAACGCAGGGGAGAATCGTACATTATGACAACCCATAGGTATTTTGGATATAAATTTTAATTGACTAGGTGAAAATTAGAATCCCATAAAAGGATTTGTTCCTTGAATAGTCTTTTATTGAGCAAACAATTGGCTGGGGTCAAATTTGAGCATATAAATTAATTATCAATATAAATGTAAAAGTTACGATTTTGCGATTTCTATAAAAAGTGTCGTTCAGTAAGTATAACAAATTATTGTTTTTAGTTAATTTTGAGGTTGAATGATATTTAACGGTACTCACAGCATTTTTATAAGTAATAATACAGTATATTTATTAAAAATATAGCTTTATAGAAATGTATAAATTGCTTTATAAACTACTATACTGCGTATTTACTAAAATATAGTATTTTAGTTATAAATAACGAAACATAACAAATAATAATTAATAAATGTTTAGAGATTATATTCAACACACATGCCAAATCTGCTGCAGTTAATATAATATAAAAGTATTTGATAATTAGCAGGGGGCCTGCGTAGCTCGGTTGGTTAAGGCGCACGCCTTAGCTAGCGGAGATACGCTTGCTTGAGCGGCCTGGGTTCGATTCTCGGTGGTTCGAGATCGAGGATTTTTTCTCTCTGTTTCCTGCCGGAAAGGAACGCAGACTGCGCACTGGTCCTGGCGGAGGTTTTTTCCTGCGGGGTTTTCCTCCGTCACAGGTTATCGGAATAGGTAGAAATCTGCCATGTTGGTAACTTTGGCGAATGCGGGATCAGTGTGGGGAAGGTGGGGTGTTAGGATACAGGTTGGAAAGGAAAAAATTACAGAAAAAAAAAGTATTTGATAATTATTATCGGAATACATTGGAAATCAGGATGTTCAGAATCATTGCGGTATAATGGAGTGATCAATCAGGGTGTAATGGAACCTTACTTTATTGTTACCAGGACGGTACATAGAGTACATACATTATTCATTTTTAAAATTATTTAAAATTATTATTATCAATATAACTTACAGAAATTGCTACCTAAATTAATTACACTAATGTTTATTATACATATAGAAAAGAGAAACAATAACATCAGCTTTTTTGCGTTTTAAAAAGACATTTTTACATAATTTACTGTTTTTCACGGTCTCAAACTCTGTTCTTTATTTAATATTCATTCTGCATGGTAAAGATTGATGGGAAAAGGTAAATTAACTCTCATAATCGCTACAAGTAAAATAACATGCAATAAAATAGATTACGCCACGTCTGAAGCAAAGCTATCACAACTGCTCCGTTATACCCCATGCTCCGATATACCCCAGTCTCACCTAGTAGACATTTTTCTTCTGAAAAAAGATAAAAATAAATTTTTGTAATATTTTACCATTCAATTTACATATGTCATATTGTACGATAATCATGTTTGCCATACTACACAACAACTACATTTTAGCGCTTTAGGTTATATTCCGCAGATAATTATAATTAGTCAAGAGACATAAACTTACCTAGGGAAAAATAGGTAAGCCTCGCAAAATAACTTTTGTTACATGTAAATTTGAATAAATGATTAGTTATACGAAAAGTAAGAAAGAAAGAAAGAAGGGATATTGGGAACCCCCTTCATCGCTCCCACCTGAGAGATACTCACTTTTCTTTCGAAAAGTTTTGAAGCAATGAACTTTATATACTGGCTACAGAGTACGTATGTTTAATAGAACCCCAAAATGCGTCGAATCCGCTAGGTTAAGTTGCGTCATCTGTCGATGGGAGCCAAGAACGCATATGTAGAATATGTAGAATTCTAACAATGCCCAAAATAGTGTAAATGTGTATTAATACCTTGTTTCGCAATGCGCGAGGCCCAGCTGTACAATAAATCATTACACTCAAAACTACATCGATGCACTTCTAGCGGGCGAAATCGCATTTTCGCTTTCCACAAAAATTCTAGCACCCAAAAATTCCAAAACTAATTAGTTAACAGCGGGAACGCGCGCAAACTGCTGCACCAGACTTTAATTAAACGCGCACGACACACATGCACACACACACACGCGCACGCACACGCACACGCACGCACACGCACACTGCGTACGCGCAGCAGCTTTCTCCCGTGTGCGTTAGAATGAAATTCGCATTCGGCGAAACGGTTATCGTGATTCCGGCAGCGACAGCAGCGGCCGCCCGCGCTCATAAATTTGAATACAAATTCAAGTAAACAAAGTTACGTTTTCTCGCTGCCGCTCTCCGCGAAACTCTCTCTCTCTTACTCTCGCTCTCGCTCTCTACTCTTCCTCGCCCTCGATCTCCGCGGTGTCTATTTCCCCGACCGTCCGTTCTTATATTCGCTCGCTATACCCAGCCGAGCCGCAAGAATTTTCAAGTGGATGAAGAAGTTTGCCCTTGCCCGCGCACTCGATACCCTTATTGGGAGGGGAGAATTTGTGCGCTCGGGCTCTGCCGCAGGGTGAATGGGGCTCGGGTAATGTTGGTTATTGCGAAACGGCCCGTGAAGAGAAGAGGAGCGAGTGATGGTAGGTAAAGGGTATTATTATTAGTTGACGAGTTTTAAGTGGTTCAGGGTCACTAATATTACATCATTCTTTCAATATTAACTACGCGTAGAAATTTTAATCGACGTAAGTTTTTACTGATTTATTTGACATTATGTGTTCAAATGTACGCAAGTATCCCTTTATTATCACGTATAGGGGAAATCGGGATAATGCGAGCCTCAGGGTAAAGTGAGATTTATATATATATATATATATATATATATATATATATATATATATATATATATATATATATATATATATATATATATATATATATATATATATATATATATATATATATATATATATATATATATATATATATATATATATATATATATATATATATATATATATATATATATATATATATATATATATATATATATATATATATATATATATATATAAATAAAACATTTGTATTAATTTCTCTTATATAATAAAATTATTCAATAAAACAATGCCTTTCAAACGTTTCATGCTACATAAAATCGGTTATTTAATACAAAATATAACGATGAATTTTGAGCCCATCCAAATAATAATTTTGTACGTTCTGTCTTATGGATAAATAACTCCATCTATATTTTTCTATTACAATAAAATAACATAGAAATCTCTTTAAATATTTTCTTACGTCGTACGTACATTCAGGGCAAAATAACTGAGGTAAAGCGAGCTGATAAACAATGCGATATGAGATAATTTAGCATCAAACTTGTGCATCATCCTATTGATATGGTATCATTATTTAATTATTTAAATTATTTAGTCAAAGAATTCTTTCATACATTATTTTTATTATGATTAGTGTAAATAAAATGAATGATAATAATAAATAAAGTAC
This sequence comes from Gastracanthus pulcherrimus, assembly GCA_949152435.1. NCBI lineage: Eukaryota > Metazoa > Arthropoda > Insecta > Hymenoptera > Pteromalidae > Gastracanthus > Gastracanthus pulcherrimus. The sequence continues at coordinate 37,295,488 of OX424573.1, forward strand.
GATTGTGATATGATTTAATTGATTAAAGAATGTGTCGCGCGTGAAAGTACTGTGCAAAATGGAGAATATCCGCACAACAGAGAATTTGCGATTAGGATGTCTGCGTACATTTGTACAAGGAAGTGTGCAGGTATGCATTGAAAGGGCTGTCCCTACTGATAGTGTATTGTTCGGCAGTTCGGTTCTCGCCTGATAACTTAGTTGTAATATGTGGCAATCATCAGTCTCGGTCAGTTCGCCTCAGAAGAAAAAACACTTGTCTCTGTTTAAGCGCTAGCACTGCTACAATATGTACGTTTTATTGGTTCATTTAATATTTCTTTAATCATTAATAAATGGTGTCGACTTGTTTTCATTTTAGTTTAATTAATAGTTCCTGCTAAATCCCCTCAAGATAATAATATATGATATGTAATTAGAGACGAAGCTCTAATATGACGTAATTCCTCGGAGTATTTTTTAACGATTGTGAGGTAGTTTTTGTTGATCTTCCCGAGGTTAGAGGTATGTGAAATAAAAGTCACATTTACGTTTCGGTGGCTAAACCACGAGTGCAACAACACCTCTCGCACTCGCGAGCCCCTTCCTCCCCGCTCCACTTGCGGAGGAGGAAGCTTTGTTTTGACTTTGCCTCTCATCACTGACTCGTCATTTAGGTAATTTTTTATTTTTGTATTATTGACTACGCACTGTTTTTTATACATATTGTAAATTTAATTGTATTTGCTAAATTGTTACACTAACTTTGGATATTATTTCACAATATAATAAAAAACCTCTTTACAGTTTTTTCTGACGAGGGTGGCATAGCCACCGAAACGTAAATGTGACTTTTATTTCACATACCTCTAATCTCGGGAAGATCAACAAAATCTACCTACAATCGTTATAATAATATATGATAATAATAATAAAAACTATTATCAACGAAATCAGAATTGTTACACTTGTTTTGCGGTGATGTATTATGAATACTCGAATGAAGCTTTAAATTGATATTTTCATTAAGAAATAGATAAATTTTTATTAAAAAATGTTATTAAATTACTAACAATTTGATCATAACCTGAATATGTATTCGCACATTTATGGAAGATAATTTAGCCCCGCACAGAGGGAATTTTTGCATTTTTTTCTTGTACATGAATTTTCAGATACTTTAAATTATTTTACGGGCTTGTTGCTGGAGGGTTATATTCAATAAAGTTATATTACATTTTAAATAAACCTTGAAGATATTTTTATTAAAAATAAAAAAATTTAAGTTATTCCACAGCCAAATATAACATAGTAAATTAGCAGTTATAATGGATATTTTTCTTCATTTACGGTGGGCTACCTATCTCGAAATTTCATAGCGGGAATGTTATTAATTATATGAATAATATATATATACAATGAAAGTTTAAATATAAAATTTTGTAAAAAGGTAAAACTCAATAAGACGCGCATACTTAGCTCTTACTGAAAATAGTAAGGTATATCCACACGATGTTATGGTACGGTTGTATGGTATATCAATATATATATATTAATTTTGAAGCATATGTAACCTTTGGTTTTATGGAAGAACCACCTTAATGGTATTATACCATACTATCGTACCATAACATCGTGTGGATATACCTTACTATTTTCAGTAAGAGCTGAGTATTCGCGTCTTATTGAGTCTTACCTTTTTACAAAATTTTATATTTAAACTTTCATTGTATAATAATATTTAATTTATTATTATATAATACATACTACGGTTGATTGGGACATAATATATAAATTATTCAATTTTATTTAAATTATTTAATAGATAAATAGCAAAAGAATATAACAATATTTATACCAAATATATATTTGACAATCACTTTAAAGCAATATTTGAAAATAAAATACGGTTCTGAATTTTGTACACATATTTTTTAATAACTGGCTATTTTATTAAACTGAAAAATTTGTTAGCATTTTGTACTGTAATTTTACAGAAAATATGCACAGAAATAGTTTGAAAGTGCGGTTAACAATTATTTAAAACAATATTTAAAAAGATAGGTTTTTGAATCTAATTGTATACATATTTTTCATTAATTGGCTATTTAAAAAAAATAGTACAACCAAGCATGCTACGCGTGCTAGTTTTCCTCTCAAGGGAATTTAACATGAAAAATATTTATAATTTAAAGTTTTACTATTTACCACTTAACAAATTACAATTACTTCATGCAGAAACATCAAGGAACCTTTTACCATTTCACTATAAAACACTTGTTATAAACACAAATTGGGTTAAAAAAATTCTTTGCTGTCGGCATAATTTGATTTGATACAAAACATGAGTAGATTTATAATGCAATGTAAATTTTTACAATCAAACTATGTTTGAAAAAGTTCCTTATATAACAACATCAAAGGTTCTGACGTATCATCGTGCAGTCACGAAAAATGTTAGAGCATCATATCTCTTTAATTTTCAAAATATTGATAAAATTCCAAAAGTTTACGAAGCATGTATGCCACGACCTATTCAATTATATTGTTAAATAAAAATGATTTTGAATGCAATTTCTCGATTAAACTATAAAATAGCGCTACTAACTGTTTTAGCAAAATGTTTTGGATCAAGAGGCCCTGAATTATCATGTCAGAAAAGCTTTTAATTGAAATCAATTTTTAAATCCCGATTTCCTAAAAAATAAATTGAATAACCGATAACTAGCAAATTCCCTACAACCTCAAAATATTATTAAAAAATCTGAAAAAATTTGAGGATGGTTTTTGGAACGTAGTCTACATGAAACCTTATTTGCGAGCGTTTGCAAGAAGTCAATGTTTTGGAAATAGTGATCCACCCTAATACGTACGTAACATATTTACTCAAACATTCATAGATACAAACAGAAATTTTGTAAAACCTACATTTTCTAACGCAAAAGCCTCGAAAACATCAAAATTCGTCAAAACGTCCGATCCGAAAATTGCCATCCCTTCGAAGCTTTCCCTTTGAGATAGCAGAACGGCCTAATAACCCTACGCCCTGCTCCCCTTCGCGATATCATCAAACTCTCATTCGATAATCTACGTCGCTGTCCTGTCCCACGCGCAGAGCTCTCGGCAACGCACAGGAAAATCAGACACCGCTAAATGCGAGAAGAGCCCATTCTACACGCACACAAACTCTCTCCCTATCTCTCGCTCTATAAGCTCAAAAAGGCCTCGAATCTCTTTGAGGGGGGATCGCGCTCGTCGAAGGGGTTGAACACGCGCGCGGGAGGGCGTGCGGCGTCGAGTGTTTGAGAGAGCTGTGGAAATCGCGCGCGCGCCCGCGTTACACGGCGTCACGCCCGCGCGCACAAACTCTTGTCGGCCGATCAAACCCAATTAAGCGACCCCTCGTGTCAACACGCGGGGCGGCGCCCGTCCCCCTCGGTATCTCGCATTGTGTCGGAAAACGAAAAAAATAGAGGATATAGGGACGAAGGTCTCTTACCTATGGCTTAGAGTGAGTATGGGGAGAGAGCAGGAAGTGCCGCTGCGACGTCTGAGAAGTGTCTTTGCTAACTTTGAGGCGCTGTAAACGGGACTTTTATCGAGTGTTGTGTTTGCAAAAGCGATATTTTGGCTTTGCGTTGACGCGCTTTTGTGCGGTGGATTGTATATTTTTTCTGTACTGAGTAGTTGTACGTGTGTGATAATGGGAATTTAATATTTGTCAGTGTAATAATGAATGATTTGACGAAAGAGTTAGAAACATGTTTTAAATTTCTTAAGTAGATGACGCTTACCTCTTCAATTGCTGTCCATACGTTTTATTCACTTGTGACATAAAAAGAGATTGTTTATAATGATACAAATAATGAAAAGTGCTGCAAATTATTGTAGTAGATTGATTTCTCAAAGCGTTCTAAAAAATTGAGCTTAGAATTAAACTTACGTATGTAAATTGTTTAAAATTATAATTTCCATTTTAATAATCGCTTTGAAATAATTGTCCAATAAAGTACAACTCAAATGGGAATCACCTATACGTACTGAGCTTCAGGGTTTATAAAAATTAGTATACTCGTTATAACGAAAATTCGGTAATAGTTACCCTTTTATACGCAACCGTCTGCCACCTTGGTTATAGCAACTTCTTTCAGGTGTAAGCGTCTACTGTGATACAAAATAGCGCTTCAAATATTAAATAATTTACATCTATTTTTAATTTCTATTTAAAAGCGTAAAATTCACCGTAAAATTTTATTTAAAAACAATTTATTAGAATAAGCAAGAAAACCTTATTTTAAATAGTAATAACTTGGTAAATTGAGATATGTTGTCTACGTGTATAATAAATCTTTTTCAGCACTAACAAGGAAAGCGTCACACCTCTGGGTCACGAATTTTGATGAAACTTTTGGAAGAGTTTTCTGGTACCTAAAAATGAAGCCTACCACCCGTAGTTTATTCCAACGGACCCTTTTTCTCGAGATGTAAGTCATTATTCCCCAGATGCGTATAATTTTAGTAAAAAGAAACACCTCTTCTTCCCAACATAACTCTGCACGATTTTACAATAAAAGAATGACCTACACAAACACTGAAACTAAGTAAAAAGAGTTTTAATTTAAGCTTTGTTACGTATACAAATATTAATCTGAGTATAAGTTATTAACAATTTAATATGGTGCCTGAAAAGATAAAAAATCAACGTATTTTTAACAATTAAATTTCTTTGAATACTAATTTTCAGTCACCATCTTCAATTGTTGATAACTTTGGACCAGATTTTGCCTACTTTTATTGGCATTTGATTCGTTTTTATACTGTAAAAACCTGCAAAGTTATCTTAAGAAGAAGAATGGCCTTTTTTACCATATTCTTACGTATTTCGGGTATAATGATATATATCCCGAGAAATAGGGTCCATTGGATAAAACTGTGGGTGCTAAGCTTTAGTTTTAGGTACCAGAAGACATCTCCCAAAGTTTCATCAAAATGCGTGACCCGGAGGTATGACACTCTCTTCAAAAGTCAGGCTTTCACTTTCGATAAAAAGCTAAAACACTTGTTCGATTTCTTTTGGTTATAAAAAACAGTTTATAATGAAATATTTGTATCTATATAAGATTCAAAACAGTATTTTCTTTTTTTCTACGAAAACGCTTGCAAATTATTATGGTCAGAGAATAACACACGCACACACACACATGCACACACGCATACCCACGCGCGTGCATACATGCACACATGTACCCAAGAACACACACGCACCACACATATCTACGTACACCACACACACGCACAAACTTACGAGCACACACACAAACACCCACATGGATGCAAAGAAGGATATGTTTGAAAAGTATACTATATTCTCTGCAACGACAAAAGCATCGAAACTACACAGAATCTCGGTATTGCTAGTATTCCTCCGTATAGCTTCAAGCCGTCTACGCAGCGATGCAACAGCAATACCGGCGTTCACCGCCTGCAAAACCCGCAACATCACTTCGGCAAAGCGCGCGTCCATCTTCGTTGATGCACCGCATTTAAGTGCTACATGCAGCTCGCGATGCGCGCAGCTCGATGCGCGCGGATAGGCAACCGAAGTCCGCGAGTGCCAACAATAATTGGCTCGCGGGGAGAGCCGCGACGACCGCAGTTTTAGGAGTTAAGTACATTTCGGGATAACATTCCGCCTCGGCACTAGCGGCTGCAGCGGCACTCCGTTAAACGCAAAGCGCCCCCCGCTCGCGAGCTCCCCGAACGAAGCTAATTAATTGCGTTCCAGTCGGCACACGGAGCTCTCATCTCGCTGCTGAGCGACCACTCGGAAGGGAGATAAACTTTGATTTCCCCGGCGGAAATTTCATTAGCGCTCGCGCGCGGAACTCTCTCTCTCTCTCTCTCTCTCTCTCTCTTGCTCGTTTTCTCGCGCGCGGGGCGACATCGCGACGCTCAACTCGAGTGAATAGCTGCAACAACAACAACAAACGGCCATACGACGACGGCAGTTGGAAATTAATAAGCACGTGGTTACTGTAATTGTCCGTTGTAAATTCTAATTTCCCGCGAGCGCGCGAATATCGCGATAAACGATTACGACAGTTCCATTTGCGCCGATGCGACGCGCTAAAGCTAATACCGCGGCGATGCCGATGCCCGGGCCATTGCGCGTATCTCGAGTGCTCGCGACCGCATTATTTTCATGCGCGCCGACGATGCACCTGTACGCGGCCGGCGGGGCAATAATGATTAAGTTTTACGCGGGCGATTCGATTATGGCCCTCTTCGCACCCTGTATGCGGCGGCAGGTCCGTGCGCCGTTTGCACTGGGATTAATGCAAATATAGTGGCCGAACGATGGCAGTGCTTCTGCGCATTTTATTTTTGGAAATCGGCCGTGGCGAGCCGAGTAATGACAAGCTAAAGGTTAGATGCGACGTACTTTATTTCTAGTGCGGGGCAAATGCGAGCACGTACCCGAATAGTACCTTAAACCGGATGCTCAATAACTGATTTCCCGAATAGGGGGCAGGACTGGCAGTTGTAGTATTGCAACTTAAACTTAGAAACGCGAATATTTGTTCTTTAGTGACTGATGGAAATTAAAAGACGTACCTTTTTTATATTCCTACAAAATTGAGTTATATTCAAATTAGGTAGATGGATAGATAAATATATAGATAAGGAGTTAATTTTACACAAGTTAAAAGAGATATACATCAAATAGTACTCAGGTACATAGATTGTATACATTGGCACTTAAGGTGATGCTAAACTCCCTGTCACCGTCAAATACGAGGAATCACTTATTTCAGTGAATTCTCAATTTTGAGAAAACATCTCTCTGAAATTTTTTAATAATTACTTTAAAAGCATTCTCTGTCGCTAGTTTGTATTACTGCTGCTCGGCATGTATTATTGCGGCACAGATTGCTATGTATACAATTCACAGGTTATGATCCGCAATTATACAAGTACAGACATAGTGTTTATTGTATTACTGCGGTCGACTTATTTGGTTGTACACAAATATTAAAGAAATTAGGCTTTTCTGGCATAAACATGCATATTCTCAAAAGTTACGGTGAAAATAAACATTTTATAAAGAAATACTTACTAGAAAGTAGTATTTTTGCCGACTTTGTAAAATCTGCAGTAATCGGGGCATCCGCAGTACCCGCACTTTCCCTAGTTATTTTCGAAAACTGCCGATTGAAAAAAGTCTAATGGGCTTGGCGTAGTTTTTGTATATCCAAATATAAAAATTACCTTGTTTTGAGGAGGAGAATGAGAAGGGCAAAATGAGGGGCGAGGAGGGGCTTATAAGATTTACGCCTTCCTCGCCCCTCCTCGCCCCTCATTTTGCCCTTCTCATTCTCCTCCTCAAAACAAGGTAATTTTTATATTTATTTATCTATATATGACTCATTTCAATGCTATTTTCAAATTCGTTTTGAATAAATACATTACTTTTATTTTTATATCGAGAAAGAGAAATATATAAAAATTTATATAAAAAATAATATTGTTGTATAACCATATACATAAAATACACAAAATGAAAAAAGTGAAAGTTTTGATTATCCGAAAGATGACAGAAAAGTATTTTCTCAGAAAATTTGATGAAAGTACGATAAACAATAAAACAAATAAAAATAATACACAATTTACAATTTTAATATATATCTTAAAAAATAAACTTTTGAGTTTAAATATTATACATAACTTTATTGGCAAAATAAAATTTAACATCCAAAATTCAAAAGAGCTTACCATATATATATATATATATATATATATATATATATATATATATATATATATATATATATATATATATATATATATATATATATATATATATATATATAAACAATATATATACCATATATATATATATATATATATATATATATATAAACAATAAAACAAATAAAAATAATACTATAATATTTTTATTTGTTTTATTGTTTATCGTACTTTCATCAAATTTTCTGAGAAAATACTTTTCTGTCATCTTTCGGATAATCAAAACTTTCACTTTTTTCATTTTGTGTATTTTATGTATATGGTTATACAACAATATTATTTTTTATATAAATTTTTATATGTTTCTCTTTCTCGATATAAAAATAAAAGTAATGTATTTATTCAAAACGAATTTGAAAATAGCATTGAAATGAGTCATATATAGATAAATAAATGTGGTTATAATTAAATAATCTTAATTATAATTAAAGCACGTATTTCTCTTTCCAAATTAAAAAAAAAAACCAATGCGCCTACACCACCCCTCTGGGGTGGTGTGGAAAACTGTAATTTAAAATGAATATGACTTTTATACCACAGAGAAATCAAAAGTATGAAATCGATGAAGGTGTGTCATGATGTATCATTGGTGACGTACTTCACATACGTATATTCACATAAAGATCAATTTAACCTATTTTCATACTATAGATTGTTCTTGCGGATACTTTATATTTTTCTTATACAGGTTTGAAGTCAATATGGATAAGCTCTATAGCCTAGTCACTATACCAACCTTAAACCTAATAAATAAAAACCCACCTGTTTTGAACTATTAACCCTTTACGGCACACATTTTTTCTATAAAAATGACGATTTTTATTTGTTTATTTATTAATATAACAAAATATTAAATAAATATTGACTTAAATTCAATGTTAAACGCTTCTTCAACTCCTACTTAAGAGTGGATTTTAAAATAACCGGGAGAAAATGCATTATTTAGCCTTTAAAAATCTCAAAGTTTCAAGTGCATCTCGATGACTACTATAGTAGCCACACCATGCCGCAGAGGATTAATAAGAAAGAAATATAGCAATTTAAAATAATGTATGAGAATAAAGAAATTCACATTGGAATAATTTATTTGCTAAGGTTTCCAGTACAGATTATTATGCTTATGATTATGCTTATATTAGGTAAATTAAATAAAAAATGCTACTACTGCAGTTTTAATATGCTGTACAATGTATGTTGACTGCCAACTATTAGCGCACCGCAAATTCACTATACAGCGATTATTTTCCGGATTGTTAATTTCCCTGTATGAACGCTCCCTGATATGGACATTTCATTACACAAGCGCCCGTGCGCCCCTACTTTTCTCCTCGATGCAGTCTTCCACTAGTATAGTACGACTTTAAATTGCTCTATTTATTTATTTATTTATTTATTCAAAATACTGTATTTCCAAAATTTGACAGTTATAATTATATTATTTTTACTATATGTATTATCACATGGCCGACAGTAATATTGCTACTATTTATTACTAACAGTGGGTTATATCTACATTTGAAAATATTTTCATATTTTAATTATATTGTATTAAAAATAGCGACAAAAATATATTTTTATAGATAAATACATATTAATTTGTTTCCCTACATAGTTTACGGTGTTTATTCATTTTTTGAATACCATAAAGTTAGAAATATATGCCGTCTAAATATTTCGATTATTGCCAGTAAAGTGGTCATTTACCCTAAATATATATCGTCGCTTGAGTTAAGTAGCCGACCTATGCTTATTGTTACGGATAGAATTCATTAGTAATAAGAAAATGTAACTGTATAATAAGTTGCTTTGCAAAAGGTCTCTAAAACGTTCTGTATAGCTCAAACGTTCTCGAGTTTCTTATGTATATGTTTGTGGCGGTCGTCGGCGCGAAGAGCGACTCATTTCGACCTCAAAAGAGAATGATGCAGGCGTCAGATGTACTTTAGCCCTTGTACAGAACAGCAGCTTCAACGTGCGTTGCAATAAGCCGTACAATGTATATAATAATAGCTACTTTAAATACAAATTGCGTATCGATTATTATATCAAAATCCTTCATATAAGTACGTTCCGAACACTTATTTTAAAAGGAAGAGGGGTGTTTTTATGAGATAAATGATTCTTTATTGCTGAAGTTTACAAATTTTGGAATACGGATGGTTCATCTCGAAACTCCAAAAATTCGTATATTCTGCAGGAGCGGGTCTGCAGACTTATGGCACAGACTTAAATTTTAAGTGCTGTTTATAAAGAAGTTGGTCTATATCTTATATCTTTGACAAAATATTACGAAAAAATGAATACAAATCTGAAATTTTAGTCTTAAAAAACATTTCTCATAAATAAAAAAAGTTTTGCTATAACTTACAAAGTGGCTTTTTAAACTAAAGAGAATGCCATTAGCAAACATTTTTGTAATGAAAAAATATGATATACATTTACATAAGGTAGGGGAAAGTAATATGGCCACCTTAAGAATCTTTCGGTTCCCAGTAAATATATATATCGGGTCTTCAGGCTTCGAAAACTATTGGGACTTGTTATTTGAGCCTTTATCTCTAATACCTCACGAGTGTTTTTTTTTCAAAAAAGATAATCACTCTCTGAATTATAATTGATGAAGTTGTAACCAGTAAAAAATTGACCATTTTATCAACAGTGTTGGTAAAAAGGCTACCTATCAGTTTTAGTGATAAATTGATATAGTAAATGCTTCAAAAAATCAAGACTAGTTTAGCAGAAACTTCATTTCTATGTTACTTTTTGACTGCGTCGATTGCCTTTTGCCGGACAATGCATTCGTATGGCCATTTTACCAATGGGTAGCAGTTAATGAAAGTTGCAATTTGTCGCATAAAAAATGAAATCATGCGATTTTTTTGTCGCTCGTTTCATGCTGACAAAAGTGGTTTCTTTATCTGCATGTACTGCTAAGAAATCAGTGTTTTGATGCTTTCGTGTATGAGCATGACACTATCTTGTAACTAGACTGCAGCAGTACCGGGGTTGCCTTGCCCCTCAACATCTTTTGATGCAACATATATCCTGCAGCAGTTATGACACCCTAGAATATCTCATAAAGAGAGATCTCTTATAGGTGGTCATTTTATTTTTCTGGCCATATTACTTACATCCACTTTATTTCAAGAGAAAGAAAATAGGCACAAATACTTTTTCTGTATTCAAATTAATTTTAACTGCTATATATCTACATTACATTCACAACTATTATTATTACATTTAATTATTATAAAAATATTTTTTGTATGCATGTACATTTATATTCTATGAATACGTAAAATACTTTCGTAGCTTCTTCGTTTTGTCTATAAATCCTACATAAATCCTTATCTCATGGCTTCATTATCACTGTAGCTATAAAAAAAAATCATTTCCCAAATCGTACAATTTTCATCGCTACTCACTCCTAAAAAAAACGGTACAATTCCAACTACCCGCACACATAAAAACCCGATGAATCCGAAATTTCGTCAGCTTTACGCAGGCCCTCAATATTAACTCGCGTGCGCCTCCATATTCGCGCGGCGCGAGCTTAATTTTCATCCACAGCGCGCACCTAATCCTCATAATTTTCGATTTACAGGCGGCGCGCGGACCGAACCACCCGCGCGCTAGAGCACTCTGCGCGCAAATATAAAAAAAGCTGCCTAGCTTTTTACGACTCCCATCAGGCTACGCTCTCCTGGCCAGTCCTCCTCCTCCTCTTCCCCGTAAATCACGTAATTCGGATTTAGTGCTATTTACGCGCGATAAACCTTTTATTATTTCACGCGCGCTTTATGCACGCGCGCGCGCTCTCATTGTTTGCCCCCGTGCATGGGCGCGTGCTCGATAATTTTCGTATACACGCGCACTCTCTCTCTCTCGGGGCGTTCGTCATGTTGGGCATGCCCCGCCATTCAAATTCAACTCTCGTTTTCCATAATTCATAATTATCGAAACGAAGGGCAGCCGGAGGCCGATAGCTGTACACACACACGCGCGCGCACGTACATACAGATGGACAGCCACGTGCAAGCGCGCGGCCCAGTTACACGTCGGCCGGTCGCTTTTTACGACTCGATACTTCATGATTTTACGATCCACTCGTTCTCATCGCGCGAGCATCGACGACTGCTACTGCGACGCCGACGACGACGATGAACGCAACAAAATAGAGAAAATGCTCGGTACAGCGCGCGGCGGAGGGGGAGAAAAAGAGGAAGCGGCGGCGAAGCGTCATTTTTTACGACTTAATAAACGCGCGCCCCCGCGCGCAAAATACGAGTGCGAGGCTCGTCGCGGTGTCCCGGTTTAGATGCGCGTGCGGCGGGGACTGTGTGTATATATACCACACATGCGTCATTTATCGCGGTGATGTGGGCGCGGATGTGTGCGCGCGTGTATGCGCGGCGACGCTGGCAGGAGTTGAAATGGCTTTTTGAACTTTTAGGTTGAAATTAATACTTTATGAGGCTTTTGCCGATGCGGCGGACGCTTGCGCAGCGCGCGTATAGCTGTGTGTTGCAAATTTAATGAAATTTTAGTTACCTTAGTCGATTAATGGCCGTAGGTTGTAAGGTGACATCTGCCGGTCGTATTAAATTGCGATGGAAATTATGTTTATTTTTAATGCGGAGAGTAATTGGAATAAAGGTTTTGCAAAATTGATATCGTAACTGTGCATCATTAAAATAAATTTGTTACAAGAGTATTCGTTGAAAGTAATTATGTTCGGCGTTTGCAGCTTATAATGCAGTAAAAAATTGAGTTAAATAATCCCGAATTATAAAATTAAATGTTCATGACCGACATTTTCTACGAATTTGCTCATATATGCAGAATACTACACATTTTTTTATGGTTTTACATAAATATTATAGCTAATTAGAGGTGCTAGTACAGTGTTACGGAAACTATGAAATATTTTAGAAACAATAAAATAACAATTTACTTATGCAATGTATTTGACGTTGATAAAGTTCAATAGTGGATTATATTTCATCTATAAGCTATGCAAGTATAGTAAGTATCATGTTCATGCAAGACCTACGATGAGTTTACTTCAAGAGTGTATGAGCCTATTATTTCTCAAAGGACTTTACTAATAAAATTGAATGCATACTTTCGAATAAAATTTTTTTACATTTATCAAATATGAATTAATATAACAATATACCAAATTGTTTTAAATAATAATAACAATTTTACAGTTGAGTATAATGAACATAATGTTTCTATTGTAAAGTGCTTGAGTGTTATGGTGAATACGAAATTTAGTTACATAAACAATTAATTGCATACACACACGCAAAAGCACACGCGTGCACATACACATTATTCTCCATGCAAGCCAAGTGTACAAAAATTAATTAAGTTGCAGGAGGGAGAGGATAACCAGAGTAAACAAATGAATAAGAGAATGAGGTGGGCAACACACGTGTAGGGATCTTGCTAATGAACACAATTTTTGGAAAGGCTGACCGTCCTGGAGCCTCGATCACAAAAGATTGCTCTATTTATTTATTACAAATACTGTATAATTCCAATATTCGAGAGTTATACTTATATGTTATTGTTTATTATCACGTCACCAATACTATTGTCAACATATTTTTAATTTTGGTTTTTATGAATTTGCTAACCAAAATTGTATATAGTCTCGACTTGAATATTGATGACTGTTGGGTGTTTTTATATCTAAAGGAAGACGGACGTTTTTATCGGTTCAGTAGTTCTTTATATTTTCGTAGTTTGCAAAGTTTCAAATACAGATGGTTCATTTATAATTCTGGCACTATAATTTGAGACTTCTGGCATGGACTTAGATTTTAAATGCCACATACACACACATACACATACATCCATACCAATATTTTATAAAATCTGCATATTCAGATTTAGCGGCTTCGAAATTTCATCGTTACAAAGCTTTCTCTTCGAAAAGGCAAAAGTCATAAATAATTCAATGTCCTCGATTCTCTTATTTAACGCTTTAAAAGCCTTCGTTCGGTACGCATCGCAGCCCTCCCTCCCAAATACAAAAATCGCGATTCTCATTATTACCCAGGCACCGCATTCTTCCCCAGGCGCATATGCAGCAGAACCAGCGGCACACCGGTATCAGCCTCAACCTCGCCTCAACGGCACGACGCGGGTACATGCATTATACATCGCGAATCGAGCGAACGGCACGGGCCAACTGTACAAGCCTCGCTACACCGTAGGAAAATTCATTAATCGGATTCATTAACGAGTCTGTTGCGGCCTGGAGGGATGGCGGGGGCGGGGAAGGGCGCCCCCCCCCCCCCCGAAGCTCGATGTCAGGGAATATTTCGGGCGTCTGGTGCAGCGTATCGCTTACAATGCAAATCAGACAGCCACTCGAAGGCGCAAGTTGTTGTAAGTAACAAGCTCGAGGGAGCTGCCGGCGCGCTCGCCTTTTCTCACCCCCCCCCGTACTACCCGTGCGGTGCGCGGTGTTGTTGCCTCGGCGGAAACGAGAAACCGGCAAGACAGCAGCTGTCGCGCAGAAGAATACAAATAGTGAGCGGCGGAGAGTGAGGGAGTTTCTTTGCGGCTCTTTGGATGCTGCTGCCGCTGCTGCTGCTGACGCTGCTGCCCTCGAGGAGAATGGAAAGAAAGAAACGACCTCTCGCGCTTTTAACTAGTGCGGCTGAATTTGAGTTGGAGAACACTTTGCTGATTTGCTTGAGAGGGCGGCGAGGAACTTTTTTCATTGGTGTAATTGCTGCGCGAGAGGATTATGAGTCGTTGGAATGTATTCAAGGATCTGGGAGAATGTGGAAGAGTTGGGGGTGAATTAAATTTGGGTAATTTTGTTGCATCATTTTAGAGAATATCTGGAGATTGTGGATGGTTGTTGCTTCGTAGATACGATTTTTCTACGCTTCGTGGGAATATCGTAGTTTAATTCGCTAAGAAAATTATGAGGCAATTAAGTTTTTGTGACAAAGACATTAAAAGAAGTAGTTCGAAGGTTTAAAACGAAGACTATTGCTATTTTTAGTTTGGCAATGAAGCCAATTCGATATTCAGAACTTTTGGATGAAAACTGTCGCGTTTTAGAGCTTTCGGACGAAAATTAATCGCAATTCAGAGCTATCAGACATAAACATTTTCTAACGAAGAATATCGTATACATTGTCGTTTCATATTTTTTAACTACTGTTCTCCTGTACTTACTTCGTTTTAGAGATCCCTTAACCTTTAGAGTACTGAAAAGCCACTACAGTGGTGCCTGGGAAAGTTACTCATTTCAGACTACTATATTATGTAATAGTTATTGTTTTATCAAAGAAAAAGTATTTTAAAATTTTTGATTCCGAATATATATATGTCCTATCACAACAGGGAATGCTGCGATATACGTCGTTTATTTCTTATACTATGTTACACGGTATTTTATTAAATATTTTTCAAAAATTTCCACAATTCGAATACTATACGAGGTAATTTAATAAAATATATACTGAATATTTGTTTTATATAAAATTACATCCCTGCATTTTTCGGAATTCGATATTCAAGTTGTAAACTGAAAGAAGAGGATCGCTCAGTTGGCTAAATTCTCGCCGAGCAACCAATACAAAGTATGGTTGTCATAATAACAACTCAGTATTGCTACCACAGCTAGACGGTTTTAGTTAAGAGAGCAATATATAGGCTGAAAAAAAAGAGACGATTACAATATGTTTTATTTTAATTACAATCTTTAATACATCTATATGATTATAATCGGTTTTATCTTCAAAGAATCTTTTAATATATTATGAAAATACAAAATGAAAATATAAAAAGAAAATCATAAAATTAAGTTATTGCATCATCATTCTGAAATACTTTTTTAATAAATTATCGTAAAAAGATCATAGATATAGAATAATGAAGTACATTTTATATTTCAAAAATTATATTTAATTTATTTACTTCTAAATACTTTAAAAACATTTTAATTCCAAAGCTGTACATAAAGGTGTCTCACCAAATGGTATTGCTCTAGGAGCTATACCGATTGTCAAGGTAACGAACGAAAATAGATTCAGGGTTATAATTGTAGGAGAGTGATTCTCTTTTTTCAGTGTAAAATTCATTGCCTCATATCAAGGAGAGTGTCCAGAATGATTTTATTATTACAATGTATGAGATATGTCTGAACATTTTTGTAAATGGGTCCTTATTTGTATTGTATCAGCTGTTCTATCTCAAGTATATATCATTCCTGTGAAAAATGGCACCTCTATTTTTAACTATAACTCTGCAAGCTTTTGTGCTAAAAATTTGATTCTAAAGATAATAAAACTACTGAAAAAATCTTAATTTAAACTTTTTTGCGTAAAAAAATATTGATTGGTTTTAAAGTTATTAACAACTCAAAATGAAGTCTGAATATGCATAAATATTCGAGCACAGAAGGATGCCCTGAATCCGTAGTAATTAAAAAACTCTATTGTTTAGAAATTGAAGAAATATAAAATTTAAACGAATATTTGATCCGGGGAAACAAACGGAAACTTTCAAAACAGAGGATTACATTCGATAAAATAAGTTAATAAATCAAGATTTTGTCAGACATTCAGCAGTAAAAATTAAGTAATTTTGCTTTCTACTAATTTGTTTCATAGGCTCCCTTTATCGTTTGACCTTCTGCCGGCATGGACATCCTTTAGTCTTTCTAAATTCGTTGATTCTTGATGATATATTTTTAGTCATTATTTTCAATTATTAATAACTTTGGAACAGATTGGTACTTTTATATGAAACAAAAATTATTTTAAGCTCTTTTTGTCTAGTTTTATTTTAGAAATGCTATTTTTCACTGAAATAATGTATACTTGCTAAAATACGTACATCATATCTTGTTATAATACAACATATTTCAAAGATTCAGAAAATTTCAGGATCCGCATTCCTGACATTCTCTGTATAAAAAAAAGAAATAAAAATATTTATACAACAGAAAGTAAGTCCCGTGTGTTATTTTTTTAGCAACACGGAAGTTAGTGTTGAAATTAATACAGTGTAGAAATATCCGATTAGCTGCATTTAAACGAAATTTATTCTCCGAATATGTCAACGGTTCTGATAGATTAATTTCAAAGGTTATTTGAAATCCCTTGTAAAGTTGACGATTATCACAGTAAAAGCCTTGATATAGTGTAGTGCGTAATGTGTACACGACGCGAACGCGCGATATTCGCCATATTTGAATTTCAGGTTATAATCGTTAAAAATGATGTTTTGTATTAAAAAACATTCTAACTAAAATGGTAAAATAATATCTAAGATCAATGGTTACAACTTACTCCACTATACTCGAACCTCAAAAGACCACAAAAACCATACACTAGAAATACCACGGTGTTTATAAATACAACATGCGACATTTTCGAAAAATCGCCCATATATAAATTACTCAGTTGCATTAACGAGTTTAAGAGCGACGATTGACGGACACGCACACGCGCACCGAAAAAAAAACACATATAGAGAAAGAAAAAGCAAATATAGAGCAAAATCAAGAGCGAGCTAGAGTGCAAGCGCAGCGAGCGAGCTTGCGCGCGCGTGAGCGACGTCGCGCGGATACGCCGGAAACCTGTTAAGCGCCGCAAATTTGCACATACAAGCGAGTTTTCACGCCCGGAGGATTGATTACCGCGCGTTAAGAGAGCTCCCTCGCTATATACATGTATATACGGCGAGTGTGTCCCGGATTACGCTGCTGGCGTATAGCTCGCAAGCTCGCAAGCGCGCGCGCGAGCGGGCAATCGAATTGATTCGAGTGAAATTTGCGGGAAAAAATCAAGTGCGACCGGCGCGGGAGCTCGACTCGGCTTTCCGATCGTGCGCTCTTCACTCCTTTTTTCCGTTCGACGTCGATTTCAATTTCCCGGAAAATACCGCGAATCGAATGAAGAACTCGGAGCTGCCCGTCTCTCTCTCTCTCACAGACACACGAGCGCGCGAGATTCGTTATTCGAGCGCCCTTCGAGAAATCAGAATTGATTATTTTTAATTACAAAGCGGTTCGATCGACCTTTTGAACGATGTGGTCGGGGTTGGGTCCGGGTTTTATTGCGGAATCGGCGTGAAATGGAGGTCGTTCGTTTTACGCTGCGCTCGAGGATTGAACGTTTGAGCGTATGGGCTTTTCTGAAAAAATACTTTGATGCTGTTTTATGCGCGGATTGATGAATCAGCTTTTGTATGTTGTATATGTAAGATTTGAGGAACGTCTTTTGTAAATAGTATTAATTGTTTAGCTAGATATTAGTGGTTTTCTTGGGTCGCTGATTATAAATCCGAAGTCACATTTGGGAAATTTATTTGTTTAAACAATTTGCTTTAAGAGGAGACACTACTCAATAATTGGTGTTTTATTGGTGAGAAAACACATATTGATCCTGATAGAACGTTGGACGAAAGGAATATACAGAAGAAAATAAGGGAAAAGGCGGAGGAGGAAAGGAATCACGGAAAATCATGTAATTGTGAAGAGTATGAGGATAAAAATAGTAAATACGTGGTACAGATGGGTCGAATATAAAGAGCAGGTGTTCGACGAATATTAGTCAAAAAGCAAGATGAGAGAAAAGAAATATACTATAAAAAAATCGCTAGGGTATAGATAGATAGATAGATATATAATTTTATTTACGTATAAAAGATACAATAATATGTGCGAGAGCATGTCATGTAACTTAAGAGAAAGGGACAAAATTGAAAAAAGTAAAAGATAAGCAACTAGTAACTAGAAACAGAGGACCAGATAAAAAGGAGATAAAAAGAAGAAACAGATAATGATTATTAAATCAAATTATTATATTGTAAAAAAGTTCAATGTGTAAATAGCCGAAACCACATATTTTCCGAGAGGGAATTATTATTTTAATAAAAACAAAAGAGAACATTTTTGTAACTAAAAGTCAAGTAAAGAAATAAACTTAATTTTTCATGAAATCTACACGTTGAATTGATGAATTTTATCTCGAAAAAGGTAGGTCAGTAATGCAGTAATCGTAACAAGTGAATTTTCACTCGCAAAACTTAACAAAATAAACAAAATAAAGCCTTATTGTTATTATTCATAAGGTGGTAATTATTAATAAAGTGGGTACAGGTCACCTTGAGGAACTTTCGATTCCCAGTAGATATATATCGGGTTTTGGGGCTTCGGAAATTATGGAGACATATTATTTGAATCTTTTACTCTAATACCTCATGAGTTTTTTGCGAAAAAGTTACCTGCATCCATCTTAACAGTTTCTTTGTAACTATAGTAAATACTTATTTATGGATTATTTCTAAAGTAATAAATACATTTTAAAATATTTTTTTAAACATTATCGAAAGCTTATATATAGAATATAGAAAGCTTATATTATATTATAGTACGATAGTTAATATGCACAAAGTGTATAATAAGCATTCATCTGAACATCGAGTTATACAGCCGTTACAGTAAATACAAATAAATGCCTCGACTGAGTTGGAAGATGATTCTCCACTTTCACTGCTGCAAATCAATGTTTGAACGCGATACCCTTTCTCTTATCTTTTACGAGGCTAATTCGTCAGTGTATGTCTAAGGCATAATTAATTTCATAGCCAGTGACTCTGACGCGCCGTAGTGCGCGCTCCCATCGGGGCGGCGATGTACGATGCTGTGCAGAAGTAGTGGATAATGAAGGGTACATACTAGTTGAACTATCCGCTTGTTGAATTGTTTGAGTAGCTAGTCATCGGTGTCTGCTGATCACGGATATGTACATTGACCCTGTAAACAAAAAAAATGCATAAATGAATATTTGCTTAGAAGAATAGACTAAATTATATCTTAAAAATGAACATAAATATTGTGACACCTCGAGATATATTTTTAGATTTTATAGATTTTACAGGGATTATTTGTTACTGCCACTAGCAAAGTTAAAATAATTGTTATAACATTGTTTTTCTTTTAATAATTCTTTCTATTAATTTTTTTCAATATTTCTTTGCTGTTGACGGCAAGTATGAGTGTACAGAAGAACCATACCCAATTTCAAGTCAATTCGATGAATATTACTTGAGGTACGCTATGACTTTGGGACTGGGATGATATATAATGCACTTCAACCAATTGTAATATACTTTCGTTAATGAAAATTAAGAAAAAATTGTAAATAATAATAATGATTTAAAAATAATAATTTAAAACTGTACGTAGCCTATTAATATTTTAAAATTCTGCTTTAAATAATAGATAATATGTTTCAGATCAATTTATAAATAAAAAAGTTTTGACTTTGGAAAAAATTACGCATCACAATCAATTGTACAATTTATTTCTATAGAATAAAAATCGAAACGCTCCAAATTTGAGGGAAATCAAACAAAATTGAAAATTGAAAAAATGTTGGATTTCGGAAGATTTTATTTTCACAAAAAATACGTAACAGAATGAAATTTCTCTTACAAAATTGCTTTATATAGGGAACATACATAGCGGAACATTTTAGGCCAAATTTCTTTTTCTCGCTTTTAGTTTTATCAAAATAAAGCGATCTCCAGAATGAAAATCGATATCGAATCTTAGTCTTTCCAAAAATCCACAGTTCTTTTGATACTTAGGTCTGGAGCATCACCTTATTAAGGTGATGCAAGCATGATAATTAAACATTATATATCTATCTCGTAGAAACATCATCATCACTTCTCTAGACTACATAATTTTACAATTTACGCTCCCCCATACACTCTCGCACATTTGACAGCTCCCCCTGCCGAAAGTCCACGGGGTGCATCGTCAGGCGTCGTCAATTTACGCTCACCCCGCAACTGCACAACTGTCTACCGCGCGGCGCATACACAAAAGCCTCCGCGCGTACCGTCGCCCCCGCTGCATATACGCCCAGCGACGCGGGGCCGAGCGAAAGAGTGCAAGCGGCGCTCTCCGGCCATTTCGACATCGAACGATTCATCCGCGCGAGATTCGATTAGCTCCGCATCGCTCTGCTCGCGCCTGCCGCGTTCGTCCGGAATAATTTTTACCGAATGAAAAGTCCGCGAGAGGGTTAAAGCTGGCAGCGAGAGGGAGAGCGCGAGGAGTCGTTGTTTGTTTTAGCAGCCAGATGTGGCGTGGGTACGATCGCTGGTTGGCGATTGTGCGCGACCGTTGCGATGGGTGATCGATCCTTCGTTAAGGTGGATGCTTGCTTGGATGATGGTGGAACGAGGGATTGTAGGCATGCAGCTTTTCTTGTTTTTTCTTCTGAGAGCAAATGCTTTGATGTTTTCCGAACAAATTAATGCGTGTATGCGCGATAACTGAATCAAATTGAACTTAAGAGAATCTGACTAAATTTAAATTTAAAAGTTACATTTCTCGTTATTTTATATGAATAAAAGAAAATTTCTTTAAATTTGAAGGTGGTTAGGTTCCCTTAAATTACCATATTGAATAAAGCTGTGTGTTTTATGCACATTGAGGTTCCAGGAGACCAAATAATTTATCGAAGGAATAGTTTATGTACATTTAAATTTTTCTGTTTAATTAACGTTTATTGTAATAAGAAGCCACGGTGGCTGTTTGGTTTGTAACTGGAATTTCTAGCCAAGGTCTCGGGTTCAAATTCCGAATATGTAACATTTTCAGAAACGTTTATTCATATGACTGCTACCGCGACTTCGGTGGTTTGGATTCTACTTGAAACTGTAGGGCCAGTTATGTTTATTTATGTTATTATTAAAAAGGTAAATGGATGTAACATGACTATAGGGACTATAAGGTATTAAATTACCTCTGCAAAGTTCTCTTGAACTTCGATCTCGGATAAACAATAACAATAACCATTTTAAATCTTCAGCAATAACTATCTAGTATATCGATGGGTCCTAATAAGAAAGACGTATGTCGTGAGCTCGGATTAGAAAAGACGTATCTTTTTCAAGGTTATTTGTTACACCAACTTTAAGGTCATAAAACTATTACAGGATAGTTTAGAATACAGCTTTAATTTATTTAATAATGCCAATTGATTTACGATTGTTATTTTTATGTTATTAAACTCAAGGTTTTAAACAACGCTATAACAATTTTCTGTATCAAAGAGTGGCAAAAAGTAACGTGAAAAAAGATATGTCTTTTCTAATTAGAGCTTGCGAGTTACATCTTTTTTATTAGGACCCATGTATATATTTAATATAATTCGAGACTTTATAGATATACGTAATCCATTTCTATTTCAAATAGATTCTAGAATTATAGTTTTCTATACATACTCTTCTATATACGGATGAGTACAAATTGCGACATTCACCCCGCAGTCGAAGATTATCATTGACCTATTGCTCAATAATATAATTTTGTTGTAACACATGCACCATTTTCACGCTATTTCACCCTCAATCCGGGCCTAAAGTGGCCGTTCTCCCACCAGCGGACGTAAAATACTAACTCATCTCCGGCTCGTGCTAGCTCGCCTACGACTCATACTACAAACTCACACACGATCAAAAAAGGCCCAATTCTTGCCCTCGGTACACAATATACCATTATACAGCTTATACTACAGATCCGCTCCTCGCACGCGCTTGCGTCCGTAAAATACCGCGATCGCTAAATTGCCGTTGCTGCGACGAGTTTACTCCAAACAAATCGGCTCCGCTCGTGGCGTCACTATAGGCATTAGTCGCACGAAGCAGTGTCGAGACTCACACTTCGAGGTCGTTTGCCCCCTTCCGCGTGTTTGTCCGCGACTCGTCTGACGAGCCGCAGTTCGCGTCAGTGCCTGCCAGCAGACAGACTGCGCAGCATCGGTATACACGAAGTAATTTGAACGAGGTCCCTTCCTACCTCTGCGCTCCTCCGTGTCATACTCCCCTCCCCCCGGCTTTGTCTTCTATTGACTGTGTAGGTTCTCTTTTACTTAATCTCGCTTATATTTGCATTCTCGATAATCAGGATATTAGCGTGCAACGTGCCGCGGACTCGTTGAAACGTAGAATGCTTCTGAGATTGGGACATTCTGAATCAATGGTAAAATCCCTAGTAATCCGCACTTAAATTCAATTCAAATTCAGTAGACTATAGATATATCTTGATTAGTTAGCCTCCTTTTTTTTCTGCTGGAAAAAAACCATCAAGCACTGATAAAATTCTCTGAACGAGTATTCGATAAGTGCATAGACTGAAGCGACACCTAGAATTCGGAACTTCTGACTGACTATTCTGCATGTACTCAACATATATATAATATATATATAGTAATACATTCAAATCCGTAAACGCCGCCGTTTCTGACCACATTGGGCACTGCGATCGTCTCTTTTATCCCCTCCAAGTCCATGCACATAGCGAATAGATCGCATGCAGCTTATGGTAATAGGTGCAGTTTATAAATAGTCATCATACATGAGCAAAAGACAGCATATTGATTATTTGGTATAGTGTGACCAATGTCAACCAACAAATTACGTTGTGCTTGCTTCAAATTATCAAATAATCCAGATCAGCTGCTAAATTTGAATATGAGTTTAAGATGGCTCTCTAGTGAAATAAAATTTTTTTACAGTTTTGATTTTTATGAATTGATACTTATATATCGTATTTGTACTGATATTATGAAGTTATATAAATATGTTCAGCCTTAGATTTAGAGTTATCCTAGGAAGTGTGTTAAATTTGAATAAAAATAGGGTTACGATGAAAGTCATCCTGGCGCACACCTAATTTTTGAACCTGGATGACGTTTTTAGAATATGTTGTTTAAACTAAATACAAAAAATTAATTTTTTAAAATAATACATTATTGATTTATGATTTTGCTTAAAAAAACACTAGTTTTACAATAATTTTACGTGTAATGGCTTTTAATAATAAAATTGTTCAAAATAATTTCAAAAACAAAATGCACATTTTTATTCTAAATACTTTAAAGAATATTAGAAGAATATTAAAATTTTAGCCGGATTCATTAATTTGGTGTGCGCCAGGGTAAAATTAAATGTAAAATACAATAGAGTGAGAAAACAGTGTTTTTAACTATATAGTGGCTTTAGCATGTGCTTTGTTTACAAACACACCGCAGACCCTCGTCGTCGATTAGCACCATATGGGAGTACAAATATGGCGACGTTAAAAAAAAGAAAGAAACAGTGGCTTTATTGAAAAATCTCACCATAATTTTAGAAAACTATTCATTATAAATATATTTTACATATCAATAATTTTACATATCTTAGAACAAATCTGACTAGTATGATATAATATTTAACCTCCAAAACTTGAAGCAAAAAATTATTATTCAATTCCTGAAAAACGTAAATTAATGAGCATTTAAACAAAAGAATTTTTTTCGAATTATTGGTCGAAAATTCCTAGAGAGCCACCTTAAGCAGAAGCCTGAATCTGAGTTGCAGTTTGATTCGGTGCTGATTTTGTACTTGATTTAGAATTTCTTAATTTTTAGGAGATTATGTGAGGTATTTGAGTCACAACTTTCTGCCTTGAGGTGTGCAATATATATATATTGTACAATGAAAGCAGACCGGAAAAATAGATTATAGGCCCGAATTTCGAAATGCAACGATAGAGCTTTATATAGGAAAAGTACTATTATTTATAATAGTACATCGTGCAACAATGGATGATAATGAGCAATTTCTATCGAAGGTGCGGTATTCAGCACGAGTCGGAGTCGAAAGGCATGATAGAAAAAAATTATACAATAACGCATTATAAGGATATCGACATAAAATATAATGCACGCATTTTATATGTAATGTAAAGTAGAAAATTACAATTATCTATTAGAAACTTTGTTTAATAGTAGAGTGATACATAACGAAGGGAAATATTCGGTCGATAAAATTTGAGATGGGAAATTGTAATATTGTAACCAACTTTTATACTCCCTTAAAAGGATACAGAAATTGTTGCAAAGTTACCGATATTTTATAGGGCATATTACATTACATCATATTCTGTAAAAAATACACATTGTTCTGTATTTAATTTGTAACTTTAGTTTCTGCACAAATAGGTTAATGATACTATTATTATCAAACTTCTAAATGAATACATATTGATACAAGAGAAAGAAACGAAATAACATGTGGACCCTTCGAAGCCTCCAAACATTCCGCCCCTTCGCGCAAGTATACTACCTTAAAATTCATAAAGCGTCTCAAGTCAAATCCAGATAGACAAAGTTCCTCCGCGTCGTCCCCGGCATCCAAGCTCACCTTCCCTTCCGCCTGATATAAACAAATAAACAAATTATTCAGTTCTAATCCCCGTCTCAAGCGCGCTCGCAGCGCCCCCCCCCCCCCCCCCGCGCGTTCAATCCACACTCCATCCTCGCTTCGACTCTCATTCGCTGTTTGTCTATCTATACCCCCTGGTACCCCCTCCCCCCTCTCTCTCGTCTCGTAACAGTGTCAATACACGTGTCGCGCGAGCGCGAAACGAAAACAAACATTACCACCGTCGTCATCGTCTTCCTCGAACTCTGTCGTGTACACTGCCACTGCGATTCGTCCTGTACCTACGCACGAATGTAGTCGCGAAAGAGAGATCTAGTACGGTGAGGAGATGAGCAGGTGTATATCTCTCTGCGCGAGTGGAGGGATAGAGTGTGAGAGACGTGCGCAGAGAGCGTCCCGGAGGAGTCAAGTCAGCGCGCGAAGAGGCGAAAGGATGGCGCGGGGGAGAGCGGAGGCAGAGCTCTGCAGGGTGATGGTGTATCTGCAGGGAGACAGCCCCGCGCACAAGGCGGCAATCAGCATCGCTAACGAGGCAGCGCCGCAAATCGATGTTCCCTATTGGTTCGAGGAGATTAGACGCTCTGTCTCGCAAGCAATCTCTCTCTCTCTCTCTCTCTCTCTCTCGCTCTTGCTCTCGTGCCGTCGCATCGGGAGCCCGGGGCGAGATGGGCACAGTTTACTCTAATTCCGTGTATGTCGGTGTTTCTTTGACAATAGCGGAATTGGTGCAGTGTATTTGATGCTCTTAGAGTACTCAATAACGTATTGGGAAAGAAAACTACCACCACGGCGTTGGTGGCGCTAGTGAAAAGGTATATACCCGTCTGCGTCATGTTCTGTATTTTAATATGGGACACTGTATCTGTATGTATGAAAAATGGCCGAAGTCAGTGTATCAGTGTGTCAAGTGTTAAATAAACCGTGAAAATAGTACATTGTGTAGCAAGGGAATAAAGTCGACTTTATTCCCGTGTTGCATGTAGAACTTTATTCCCAACTTAACGGTGGCCACTTAACTGTCTTGAAAAGAGGGACCCCCAGTAAAAACTGGAATTTATTGAAAATTTATATTAATATAGAAAGAAATAGTTGAAACAACAACAAAAATTTACTTTATCTCCTCAAATTTGTGGAAAAAAATAGCGTATTTTTTCCCGCCCGGAAAAAGTACTACTTTTTAATATTCAACTGGTCAGAATAGAACACTCTTCTGGTGCAGAAATTAAATTTTCAACAGTTACTTTTATATTTTTGGGGTCGCTAAATACGAATTTGAAGTCAGAAAATTTCAATATGGCTGATCCAATTTAGGGGACAAAATATCAAGTTTGTTTTTTCAAGAGCATTCTTGGTATTCAAGCCTTTTTTTGCTTGACAGTTAAGAAGTTGAAATAAAATTAAAATTAGTACCGATATGGGTTTGGATTTTGGACATTTTACATTTTCATTGTTCGTAATTGATTCCCAAATTAAATTTAAGGGAATTTTGATCCTTCGCGTGTTTATGAGTAACCGAAGTAAAAGTATCTCAGCCTGGCAATGCATTATTTATGAAATATCACAAAAACCCATATAACCCCGCATTCCCCGGTTTTCCTACTATACCTACTATACTATACACGCTTTTGAGATTCGCAGAAAGCGTTGGAGCTGCCATTGAGTCGCGCGTCTTTTATTGACAATGCGCGGAAAGAGGAAGTGAGAGAGAGAGAGAGAAAGCCTTTGATTGGGGATTCACCTATACGGAGTGATTAACCGTAACTTTGCGCGTCGAGGCGCACCACCAATACCTCCGACCCCCCTCGCACGGCGCGAAACTTTCTCACCGACGGATCAATCGATTTCGCGCCGCGTGCACGTCTATATATCATACAGCCTCAGTACCTAGGGTTCATCAGTATGAGTGTGTCTGGTGTCTGGCACAGTGCGGCCCCGTGCGAACGTGCTATATATCGCTGCAGCGGCAGCAGCTCTTTCCGCCCATTCGTTTCTATACTTAGTCGTCGCGCTGGTATTTCCCCTTTCCTCGGCTCTATCGGCTTCCCTGCACTTCTTCCCTCACTCTCTCTCTCTATCCTTTGTACACGTGCGCCGGGAAAAAGGGAGGTCTGGCCGCGTTGAAAATTCGACTGATTGCAGCTGCACGCCGAATAGACCTGCGCTGCGGATGGGCTCCTATACACGGGGTGTCTTTTATACAGCCGCGGCGGCTGCAGTACGCTGGTCGGGAAATTATTGACGATTGGATTGGCCCATTCGCGAGGGCTGCCGGCTGTAGGGACGGAGCTTCGTCTGGAAGTTTGGTCGGATGAAAAGGTAAATAAGACGGTATTTTAATTGGAGTGGCGATGTATTTGGAATTCGCTAATGAGGAGAGTCACGCGAGAGCGTCTTCGGGTCCTTTGACGTTTGTCTTGCTGGGGACGTCGAGGGCAATGCCTGAAGTCGGAGCAAACGTCAATTTTACATGTAATTAAATGTATTTTCACTTGTTTATAAAGCTTGGATATGTATGCAAGAGTAAAATAGACTGATTGAACTTTTACATGATGAATTAATGCAAATCTTTTGACTTGTCATTTGTTAATTGTCTGCCTATTCGATTTCAACATGACTTTTTTCAACATAATATTATGATAGAACATTACCTACTTATATGTTAACTTTTTTTAATTATTTAGTGCACACATATTTTTAAGTCTGCATTTTTTAAGATTACTACCTCCTCAAAGTCTCGGGGAAAGGCAAAACTTCCGCTGGCGATTAAAAAACGAATTGTATTAATTTATTAATTAATTTAATATTTTCAAAGTTAAAGATGATAGGTATATAGGCGAACGAAGTTGTCTACGGACTAACATGACCAAAGACACTTTAGCACGTTTAACTTTCCTTTTTTATTTAAAAAATAATTTAAAACCGGTTTAGATTCTCTATTAAAATTATGAGTACCGCCAATAAAAATAAAATTAGGCTAAGCCTCAGCTGTCTGTTAAGAAGATAAGAGTGTGTTAAAACTTAAAAACAAACGTAAATCTTTAAGACCTCACTAAAACTTTCAGATAAGTTTCATTGCACGGATTACCTCAATATTAACCAAGTGAATTTCAAAATATTAATGTTAACTCTATTCTTTTTGTAAAATTATATGAAAATATTATTGTACTTTGTACCAATAAGCATGGTTTTAATCTACTGATTTTTGGAAAGTTTATTATTTTAACATTCCGCTTATTCATATTAAGATGATATTAGAGAATACCTAGAAGTTTCAGATTGATTAGTTAAAAATTGTCTACGAAAAAGCATCCTTAGTAGCGCGTACCGCACGGGTATCTGTGCATAAGCATCACGAAAACGACCTAATAGAAGGATTTTTACATTCCATAAGACTTTATTTGATTAACATTCAACAAAACATTGTTTCAGACAAAGTTTAATGTCATTTAAACTACTTTTTTAACAAGAATTATTTAGGCTTGCACACGGGTATCCGTGCGGTACCCGCTACTGAGAATGAGCCCTTACTAAATAAAATAATTGAGGGTCCGGATAACTCAAATAACTTGCCCAGCTCCCGACACGACTATATATTGTTCAAGCAGTGGAATTGATGTGCATATAAAACAAAATTTGGAATGTAAAATGATTAATATACATGAGCTCTATCTATGAGAAATTGAGAATGTACTTTTATTTTTTATGTGAACAGAGTTTTGCTTACGCCCTAATTCCTTTTACCCGTTTTGAGCACTCGGAGAGTTATCGGATCCGGACCCCCAACTGCATTCACTACATTTTTAAAAACTAACAAGGCATCGCATATCCAGAGCCAATAAACAAAATTTTGAGCATCCATGCAGCTTCAAATAAAATTGTTCATATTCGAGATTTAACAACAATCTCGCAGTAATGCTCAATTGTTATTCTGATCAATAGAAGCTGGCACAAACGTCTGCGACGATAAAGCAACGCTTACGCACTTGTATACTTTGATTCATCCAGCTCGAGCCAAGGCCAGCAAAGCTCAAATGCGTCCGTCTATCAGTCTATCTCGTCCGCAGTCGGTGCGAGCGTCTTGCGTCTGGAGCTCAATTGGATATCTATATAGCGGAAGTGCGGAGGCCGCGGACCTCGGGAAGCGGTATACTGGTGGCCACAATGGTATTCACCGCAATACTCCCACTCCGAATCACACCTGCGGCGGCCGATCGGGAGTACGGTGAATCATTCGTTGCATAAACTCAGGAGGATTGTAGTTAGGGAAAAGGACATTCCACTGGTTTGATGAATGATGTAAATTATAGTTTTGTACAATTAGAAGGCATAAACATACTTTTGAAACGTAATTTTTCATTAAAATTATTCAACGAACCATGAATCAAATCCTGATAATGAACAATAATGTTTAAGGAATCACTGGAATTTTTCTTTTTATGATAGGCATTGGCATAATTCATTTTTAGTTAAAACAGATACTTTGTCAACTCACAAGATTAGTGTCAGGAATGCAGGTCCTGAAATCTTATAAAACTGTGAAATACGTTTTATTTTCATAAAATATGAGACACGTGTACCAGTATTTTTGTGAAGGGGCCTTTAGTTCTTATGCTATTTGGGTGAAAAATGTCACGTCTACTTTTGGCCATAACCTTACAATTTTTTGTACTACAAATATTAATCTGTTTTAAAGTAACTAACAATTGAAGATTGTGATAATATATGAATAATCAAGGAATTTAGAAGGGTTAAATTAAAAATCAAGGAACTTACAGGGGTTAAATAAGGCCAATTCACAAAAATGAAGAATCAGATATCTCAAATTATTTAAACAAATGTATATCAGTATATAATTTTCCATGTACAGCATTACAGCAAAGAAATAATATTCACGATAATCTTTCATTTATTTAATATCTCGCTTCATATACTGTTGCAAAAGAAAGGTAATTTCAGAGTTGCGTCAAAAACAAGATGAAACAATCTTGTAATCCGATCAGCTATAGACACAAAGAAGCAATTGAAACCCCTCAGCGACGTAACTTATTTAAAAATACATGAGAAACCATCATGGACGGAGCTTTTTTCCTCCACTGCGTTTATCTGCAGCATCGAAGACAACGTGCCGAGGTCGACGGTGTAACAAAATATATCTTCATTGAGAGCGACATTGTGCGTGTGCAACCAACAAAGTCAAGTCTCTCTTGATCTGGCGGCGTCTATTCTTCCATTATAGTCGAGAGCGAAAAGAAGGAGCTGCAGAGAAGAGAAAAAATATCCGATGTCGAGCACCGATGCTCGAGAGCCGGCGCTTCTTTATTTTTCCGTATACGCGTGCCAAGAAACAAGAGCGCAAATAGAAAAAGTAAAGAAAAAGAGGGAGAATTGCATTTGCTTATTATTTTCAATCGCTCCAATATGACAGAAGAAACTGAGTTTACTAAGACTCCTTGATTTAAAATTAAAACAGTGCTGTCGAGAAATACAAAAATTAAAAATTAAATTAAACTAAGCAAATTCCAGATTTCTCGACAATAGTTTTCGTATAAGACTCAACTAGTATAGCTGTTCCTGAATCAAAGTATCTTTTTGAGAAGAAATCTCTTTGAAGCAGCATAATGTATATTATTGACAATAATACATTAAAATAAATAAATTGCATCTAAAATAATAACTTACAAAAATTCCAGCTGATGTATATCTTATACCCTTCTAGAATTATAACATTGTAATAGAAAATTATAATCCCATGAACTGTAATAAGGTGACTGTGCCTAATATGGCCCATCATGGCTATTCTAATACCTGCTGCGCGATTTAGCTGGTAAATAGCTGATGCATTATGTGTATGATCCCAGTAGAAGCTATTTCATCTGAAAATTTGTTCTCGGAAGAAAAAAGTCAGCAACCTGCAGTGCATTTTATCTTACAACCGCTTAAGTGAATTCGTCACTATAATTCTGAACCTGTCATTATATTTACTGTGGTACTAAATGCAGAAGTTGGTTCAAGTCGACACTGCTCTCGATGTTACTACGTGTCGTCAATTTTTCAGTAGCATAGTTTGCTTTATCATCCGGGTATGAACCTTTTTAGTATCAGATGATATGTATCTACACACTCATTCTACCTAATACGACCTATGTAACCAGAAGCATACAAGATTTGTAACTAATGACAAACATTAGAATATTTTTAAGCTTTTCAAGAATAAGAAATATATACTTGTTACAAAAGATACTCACATTGTTGATTAATTTGTGAAAAAGATAAAAATAATACTTGTCTATGTAATTTTTGTGTTTTATACGTTATTTATAATACGAAGATGAAGATGATTGTATCTGTCGAGAATGCCTAAACCCTATTTGAGTTAATGAAATGTATTACTTTTAATATTTATCTATATTATTTCATTACTTTTAACGCATTTCTATGCATACATTTGCTTTTTATCAGTGAGTAAAGAATATAAATAATGAGCCATTTTGGGTACACGTAAAATCCAACATGTCCTACTAGCTGTTTATTTTAAAATCTCTGTAGAATTTACCTATGTGCATACTTTCAAAAGAAAAAAATATATTATATTAGTTGTAAATATATTATACTGTAAAATTGTGGCAATACATCAACTATGGTAAATGCCCAAAGCTTAGGTGGGCAATATTAGGCCATAAAAAGATCAGACATGTATATACAAAATTTAATTAAAAAAATATGTTTCTACAATAATATCTATTCTTTATTGTAATCGCCACACGAAGCCGATGAATGTCATTCCCGAAATAAATCAATACCAACTCTAACAACAACTATACTTTTCAAAACTAAACAAAAACTCCTCGCACATCCCCACCGCGTACTCTCAAACCCCTCTCTCTACTAATGCAACCGCGCGCGCTTACCGCGTCAAAAAAGTAAAAGAGAAAGGATAAAGGTCCTGACCAAAGAGAGTCATACAGGAGTTGGAGGGGGTTCGAAAAAGAGCTTGCGGTGCTCGCCAGTCTCGCGCACAATCCATCGAATTCACGTTCGATTTCCACGACGACGACGACGACGACGACGACGACCGCGGTACACATACATGCACATACACACGTGTACAATCACACACACACACACTCAAATCTCGTTGAAGGAAAAGACCATTGGCTGCGGCAGCGGAGTAAGTCTCTGAAAGTTTCTCCCGCCGGCGAACCTCCCGACCGATCGCGCCCGCCGCCGCCACCGCCGGCAGCGCGCGCTCTAAATTAGCGGCGAATCGGCTTTAAAGCAGGCGATTCGAAGTCAGCATGGCGCTCGCCCTAAATTACGGGCGTAACGAGACATTAGGCGGCGCAGACACGTAGCCGGCATATCTCTCTCTCTCTCTCTTACTCACTCTCCTTCTCTGCTTCTCTTTTCGTGATACAGCCAGAGAGCGAAAGGAGTAGAGAGAGAGAGAGAGAGAGCGAGTGAGAGAGATATCGAAGCCTGCCGTGTGTGCCGAGAAATACTTGAGAATCGAAACCCGCAATGAGAGAGAGAGAGAGAGGGGGGAGGGATAGAGAGGGTAGCTGCTCGCCCGATCACGAGCCGCGAATTTCAAGATGCGCTGAGCCAACGGGAATTCAATATTTTCCACGGGTGCCAATCGACGTTATACGTACGCGCGACATGTGTGTGTGTGTGTGTGTGCGTGTATGCAGCGCGGATGTACGTGTATACGTATGCGTAGGTGTGCAGTGCGGTTGAGCTGGAGTTTTACCCGTATACGGAAGCGCATGATCACTGATTGCGAAACGGAAATACGCGAGATTGCTGATTTCTCGATATTATTCTGCGCGATGTGTGTGCGCGCTCGCGTATACATGTACTGCTCTGCGCGCGGATATAAAGGAAACGCAAGTGAGAGGAACAGAGGGAAGAGAGAGAGAGAGAGAGAGAGAGAGAGAGAGAGAGAGAGAGAGAGAATTGCTGCAGCAGCCTCATTGATGACGATATTGCGATTCGCGATATTGGCTTGCTGCACGCTGTAGCTGTAGCTGCGATGAAATTAGGGCTGCTAATCGTGATATATTTCCTTGATATATTTCGAGTTTTTGTATGAGATCGTTAGATTGATTATTAAAGATGACATTTGTAATTAGATAGATAATTATATTTCACATTAGCTAGTATGAATATATTACACATGAACGTTATTACATTTTGTATAAAAGATAGTCCCTTATGTGTATTCAGCAAAAAATTGCCGATATGGACGAAAAATTCGATATTACATTTTTGTCACCGAATTAATATTGAAATACTAAAAGAAAAATATGAGATTTTTCTGGATTTATTAAAATTTTTATCGTTAATAAACTGGATCTGAAAGTATTGAATTTTATAAGCTCATTAAAATTCTTCACCCGTTTTCGAGAAAATCTTTCATAAATTTATTTTTTAGATGGATAACTTTAAAATCAGAATTAACGACTAAAGTGAGAGAGAAGTGAAAATATTGAAAAATTAATATTTAACTTATAATTAATCTCGAATTTACGCAGTTAACCCTTTAATGTCCCGTGTGACGTATACGTCCATCCACTTTCAAGCATGTCTGTAATTTAGACGATTGAATAAAAATATTTGTGCAATATGTGACTCGATTGTTTGGATGAAGAGTGAACTGTTGGTACCGTTAGATTAAAAAAAATCGAATTGGCTTTAGCGTAAAATTCAAAATGGCGATGCCGCATTGACAAATCATTAACGCTGCGGCCATACGCAAAAATAATTTCTTTTTGTAATTCTTTCGATGGTTACTCGTGAAAGAGCACTTAAGCTAACAAATTACCATGTCACTTATTAAAATTTAATTAGTTTAAGGGAAAGATGACCTCAATAGTCGATAAGGTTTACCTCTAAAAATCTTATTTAGAGCAAATTTTTCATTTATTAAATTATTCGGTGCAAAGTTTAGGACCAATTTTGAGTTATCTAAGTACAAAAAAGAATTTTTTCTTAGCTGTATCAAAAGCTGGACACAACAGGGTTAAAGGTTTGTTAAAGGTTAACATTTTCATATAATATTGTTATCAAGTATACTTATTTCATCTGTTTTTTTATCTGTTTTACAAAGATTCACAGTAGAGTAATCACGCTTTTGTCAGACACTCGTACGATTCTATTATTGTCTTGTAGAATATTTATATTTTTAGGCTTTAAAAAATAGTAATATACTTCAGTTGGACATTTGCTAAGTTTTATACCAGATCATTCATTTTCTAAAATAAATCGAATTTTCCATCGCATGAGACATACTCTAATACAGTATTAGATCTCTCATATTTGTAGTTCAAAACATCAAATTAGTTTTTTCAACATAAAATCCATTTTCTTTAGGCTACAAACAATAGCGGCAGCCCATCTAAAAGATATATTCTGCTAAAACACCAGTATCACCCCGAAGAATAATCTATGCTCTTTGAAAACAAAACATTGACTCATCTCTTCCGTCATACACAGTATGTACAGGTCAGTGAGTAGGAACAACAAGCACTAAATATTTATGCGTGCTTACCCCCGTTCGCTCCTGTCAAAGCAAAAGCCAGTAGCAGCCGTAGCAGCTGTAGCGTTCATTAGCATATCGCCCCTGCCTCCCAGGTATTATCGTTACAAGCTACTTCGACTGCGCGAGGAATTTGTTTACAAGCTAACCCCAAGAATAACTCGACTCTTACCGCGGAGGCAGCTGCTACTTCTGCAGCCGGGGAAGAATCGGCGAGCCGAGCGCAGCTTCCAGCCGCGCATTAATAATTTATCAGAGGGAATATTCATCCGCGGTTGTTTGCCCCGCGCTTCGGTGAATTCTCCGAAACGGAGCTTTAAGTTGCAGTTTATACCGCGAGATGAAAATTCCGAGCTCCGAGGTCGCGCGGCGCGGGGGCGAATTGCGTTTTTTTTGCGCGGAAATCAAATATCTCGCGATAGAGATGAGCGTTTTTTCCAGGAAGCATTCGCAAGCTTGCGGGTCACTGACGACAGTTTACGGAGAAACGTAGAGAGAAAGTCCTCGAGCTTCCTAATCTGAAAATTTTAGCAAGTGAACCTTGGCGTTATTATGGCATGGAATCTCAATAAATTCTTTTCACTGCTATGCTAAACTACTTTCGAGATCTCTAACGAATATTATTTTATACAGATTTCGGTGTATTGAATTAAAAATTTAAAGAATTAGGCTATTAGTATTCTGCCTTAAAGTTAAAATTCATATTCAAGAATCAATTATAGAATAATGTAGCTTGAATTCGCGTTTCTTGAAAATATTAGTTCTCCTTTTCCTCGTATAAAAATATCTTTTAAAATAAACATTTTAAGATTTAGTAGAGATTTTATGAAAGTAGACAACTTTTTTTTTCCATTATCATGTTTTTTAGTCAGAGTATGCGAGTATTCGGATTAATGTCAGTTCAAAACATCAGAACTATAAATATATGATTTGTTTGAGATCACAAATACAAGTTTGCTTGACATTATAGAAATAGTTTATCGAGATTTATAGATTCACGAAAAATGCTAAAATTCAAGTTACAATTTTGGCATTGGATAGCTCGAAGACATTTTCTCTACCTTTTCCTGTAAGCCAAAGCTAGTGACCTATAAACTTATGGTTGGAAAAAGCTCATTCCCATCAAATGATATTTGATTTTGACACAAAAGAATAGAGTATTTGTTCCGAGTGTACGCCGCCGCAGGAGCTCTACAAAAAGGTGCTACGGAGATGAATAGTCGTTTTATCCAGGACGGATAGCACTGAGACTTTGAGGGAGAAAGTACACAGAAGTTTTAGTTTCTTGATCTCGTTGAGAATCTTTGTTCCTAAAATAAACAGTTGTATTTATACGCATCTGTTTGTTCGAATATCATGTATATTTATTGTTCTTTATGCCTTATGCCCTAACGTTCTTTATCCCTGGATGGAAATAAAATATCTAAATCTAATGGTATGCCATAAAGTTTTATTTGATTACTTTATACACTCCATATATACTATAAGGAAAACGGGAAAGTGGTCAAGCTGGGGCCGTGGGTGCGAGTGAGAAGCATAGGGGAGCTCAGTATTGGAAGCGAGAGAAAAATCCCGAAAGAAAGAACCCTAACGCAGAGGCTGTCTCACTTCCACTACGAGGCTTTACCTATACTTCTCACTTCTCCACCATCCTTATTTCCTCTCGGTATATATCTCCATCACACTTACATTATCTAATACAGTATTTTGTAAAATTTGTTGTGCATTATTATTCTTTTTGCATTTTAATAAATCTTATAATTTGCTTTTCTGATTTAAAACTGCATCTTCTTTAAGCATCTTCCTGCATTAATTATTTCAGAAATCGATATTCTATGTATATTCCGACTACATTCAATATTATCTAACATCGTATTAACAATGTAATGCGATATCTTCACGTGTACCTATTATGGCCCACCATTATTTTTCATTCTTTAATCGCTAATAAAAATCAAATGTATCGGAAGACGTTAAAAATAAGGAAATAATATAGGTAACTTTTAAAAATAATGTATTTTATTAAATTAAATAAAGTTTAGACATTCTGCATAGATAGAATCATCTTTGACGGCTACAGTATGATCTACTCGAATTTCTGCGGATATAATGACGTATAAAAAGCATACAATATTTAAACACATATTAATTATATAATTTTTTACAAATTAATGAACAGTGTGAATATCTTTTGTAACAAATATATATTTCTAGTACGTGTGCCGTATTGGGTAGAATGAGTGTGTAGACACATTTCCTCTCATACTAAAAATTAAAAAGGTACATGACCGGACGATAAAATAAATGATACTACTAAAAAGCTGATGATACGTACTAACATTGAGGACTGTGTCGTCTTGAACCAACTTGACAACGTGACAAAATTTTCCTATGAAATAGCTTCTTTTGATGCCATATACATAATCCATTAGTTATTTACCGGCGTAATCGCTAGGATTGCCGTGTTGGGCAATATTAGGTACTGTTGCCTTAGTTAGCAAGCAAAAATAAAATTAAGCACTTTCTCCGCGGATACGTATTGGATAGCTGGATTTCCTTCGGCATGCGCTCAAGTTGGTGTCTTCGACAGGAAGCTCCTCAAATAGCATCTGCAGCTATATGCAAAATTAATAATTACTTAATTATTAAATTTAATTAATTACTAATACTCTAGAGCGGGATGATTTTAGATAACTTGAAAATTTTACACTATTTAAGTTTGCTTCCTGACAATAATTACGTTCTAAATTAGTCTTAAACTATAGTATGAACTATACCCTAGCAATTCAATTTCAAAAAAGTATCTTTGACAAACAAGTTGCAGTTAAGTACTGGAGTAAAGAATTGGAGAAAAATGCATTAATGGATATAAACTAATTATTCTATTATTTATTTATAAAGTCTTTATTTTTATAATAATATCTTATAACTTACTTGTTTATATTGTACTATTAATAACATAATTACTTTGGATTGACGCGCGGAACGCACAGGAAGTCCCCCCTAGTATATATATAGGTTTTTCTCTAGAAAATCGATATCAAATTTATTTTTTTTACATAGAATGACTCTATTGCTCACTGATATTGCTATTTTTTTAACAGATTTAATTTTGTTGAGTAAATAGAAGTTGAAATTTGCTAAAAAATGTAAACAATGACTACTTGCTCATATTTAGCCTTGATCAACTTTAAACAAGTATTTCACTAGCATCATTTAATAATTTTATAGTTATTTTTAATTAGATTTAAATATTGATTTAAAGCAAAAAGGCCTCCATTCGATTAACACGTTGACCAATAAAAATGGCCAATTGTCTACCAGAGTAACTACTTATTTATAACTATATATATATCTAATTATCACCCGCGTAATTTGAATTAAAATCTTTATTAAGTACTTTACCGTTTCAGGAAACAACTCAAACCTCATGTGATCATTTTCTCAAACAATCTTTTACTAACTCTTATTTCTCATTAATTTTCATTACAGCGTCGCGACACTCATTTCTTTTCAGCTTTATATATACTTTCCTTCGTCAGCTGCACGAAACAGGAAAAGCAACGTCACGAAGAAACCAATTTCACAAGCCACTATACCTACGCACCACACATACCATTTCCCACCAAACAAACCAATATATACTTAACTCGAGATATATATCTTATCAGTAATACACCAACTATGCCGCAATAGAGCTTATACGTCAAACTCGCGATAAATTGCAATAGAACTCGCAATCTCACCCCCTCGCGCTCCCCCAACGTCACGCAATGCCTTCACTCGCTCCCTCTCCCCCACTTGTACATATAGCCAATATCCTCGCAGTACGCTCTATTACGAGACGTACGTACACACACACGCACACTCGTACGAGCGACAAGAGCGAACCTCGAGCGTAAGCTCCCGACGACGACAGGCTGAAAAGTCGCGAAGCGGAGACAGATAGCTGCGGGGGGCGGTGGCCAATAAAGTGGCTGCGCGACAGATAAGAGGCTTTTGCCTTATCTAAACAGCGCCAAGGAGCTTCGCCACCGCCGCCGCGAGGTCCATGCCTTATAAGGTACACGCTCTCTCTCTCTCTCTCTCTCTCTCTTTTCGTGCTCTCGGGGTCTCCGCGCGCGTATCGGCCTGCTCGATCGCGATGTTTGTGTTGATAGAGAGAGCGCGGGCAAACCGTGCGAGGGAGAGGCGACGAAGTGTTGCTGAGATCGGGGGATGAAAATATCGGTCGCTAAAGAGAGAGAGAGAGAGAGAGAGAGAGAGAGAGTCAATGGCCGCGCGCCTTCTGCCTGGCGGAAGGCTTTGAGGACTATTAGTCAATGAGACGGAAAGTGAGAAGGCGCGCTTGGCTAATTTGGAAGCTTATGGTGTCTGAATAGTATAGTGGGATGCGCGGAATTGGGAAGAGGTACAGTTTGCCTTGGAGATGTTGCTTGCTCGTGGTGGGAGAAATAAGAATAACAGGTGTATTTTATATTATGGGGGTTTGCAACTACTTTAAAGTATGGTAACTTTTTTAGAAGATTGTTCGGAGACTGGAAATAAGTTTTGATACTTTTAAGTAGTTGTGAAAATGCATAATGTAAAATATGCATGTTATTATTTTCGACGATATATAATATTATGGTGTTCTGCAATTGTTTGCAACAAACAGTGCCTCACTGTTTGGAGTTAATTTTTCCTTATTGTTGAAAGTTACATCACGAGGTTGATAAGTTATAAAAGAACGTTCATTAAATTAAAATTGATTTTTACAATGATTATCTTGAACTGTATTCAAGCCATTAATCAATTCCCAGACAAAGCTTTTGCTATTACATGTCTTGTATTATTCTGTAACACAAGCAAAGTTAAAGTTTATGTTACAATGTCTTGTTTTATAAAAGGTTAGATACCTAATAGATAAACGCTTTCTACTCAGGATTTAATAAGATCTTATCTGGTTTAAAGCAACCTTTCCTGCGTCATTTTTTCCCTGTGTCTTTTTCTGGATTTCGTCCCATCCTCTATCAAGATTCATTTGAAAGTTGATACTTTAAAGAAGAAATAAATACCATAAAAATTCGGATAAAACTTGTGAACTTTTCTCAAATTTATACAAATAGGTCCTACTTTTTCTTATCAACCAGTATTACGAAAACGAAGGTCTGAAAATTATAATCACATTTTACATGTGATTTTCAAAATATAAATATTGTACAACTTTTTTCTACAAGGATTACGAGGGTTGGGGAAAATACAAAATTTATTTTTTGATTGACACTTGTACAAATGGTAAAGAACCTAAACCGACGTGTATTTCTTTTAGAATAAAAAAAAGTAACTCAATTTGCAAAAGCTTATTAAAACATCGAAAGGTGCCAGCCGGAGTAATGTCACCGTTTGTAAAGTTTTACGTATATCTTCTTCAATTATGAAGATGTAAAAATTTCAGAAGTTTACAATGAAGTTATACGATGATTTACAAAATCAATATTCTTCCTATTATTAAAAATGGCAAAAAAATCCACTTTCAGTAACTTTACAACTTTTTATTCTCTTGACCTTACATTAAAAATATTTGCTCCCTTACTGCGAAAGCTTTGTAATGGTATATTTCTATGTTACCATTTACAATAATTTTATAATAATTTTTTTATAGTGTCGGCAATTATAAATTTTCTATACGTTGACTTGGCATGGAACGTTCGATATAATAAGATATTAATTAGTTTTGCTTGATTGGAAACTGAAGCATCTCTGACGTAAGAAATAATTTTGTTGCGATTGCGTCATGAAAAATTACCGATAGATTGTGAAGGAAGAGTTACAAGCTGTAGAGTTCAAAATAAAAATATATCGCGTGGGCACTGTTATTGCTCGGAATTATCTATTTTTCTAAAAATAATAGATTAATCATAAATAATATAATTATTAAAAATAAATTTTATTATACGTACAAAATTATTGGAGAAGATTTTTTTATGACGTTCGTTTTTTATTTTAAAAATAAGTTCAATAAATTGAACATTTAATAATAATTTTATATACTTTTGTCACTTGTAAATCTAAATTAAACACACTGTTAAACATTCTCTATTAATAAAAATAATACTGCGTAATACCTCTCGTCAAAGAATAAGCACTATCTCTTATATTTTAGAAAATACAAAAGTTCAACAAACCATAAAGCAATACTCTTGCGACGCGAAAAACGTCATCGCGTTATATATACGCGCGGGCCACGGGCGGAACAATTATTTAATTAACAATCGTCCGAGCGGACGATTTCCCGCCGCGCGCTCGGCAGAAAAACTCGACTTTATTGCCGGGCATGCACGGCACATAAATTTTTCGCAAACGTGACACTTCTCCCCCCTTCCATCCTCCCCCACCACCCGCCACCGTCGCTTTTCTTTCGTATAGCGTTTTGTTATGAGTGGAAGCGAG
Organism: Gastracanthus pulcherrimus; assembly: GCA_949152435.1. Taxonomy (NCBI): domain Eukaryota; kingdom Metazoa; phylum Arthropoda; class Insecta; order Hymenoptera; family Pteromalidae; genus Gastracanthus; species Gastracanthus pulcherrimus. The sequence goes on from OX424573.1 coordinate 37,336,514, forward strand.
AGAGAGAGAGAGCGCGAGAAAGCGACGTTCGCACTGCTGTCTGCTCGCGAAGCTCGTAAAAGCACTGCTTTTCTGCTAGGAGTAGGAAGAAGAGAAAGAGGAGGAGGAGGAGGAGGAAGAAGAAGAGTCGCGCTCGCAAGAGCATTTGAAACGTGGTCGGTCTTAACTTTACTCGTGGCAATTTATTCTTTGTTATACCTAGCCACCCAGCGCAGTAACTCGCGTGTACGCACGCGCGAGCAAACAAATACGCCGGCGGCGGCGCGAGTGTGCGCGTATATACGTAAGCACGGCTTGCGTCGGGGAAGGCGACGACGAGACATTTTTTGTCATTTGCACCTTGCATGCATTATAACCTGCCCGCGCGACTTTGCGCGCGGAGCGTAATATACGCTTCTTTTCCCCGCTGCGCACTGGCTTGTTAGTTAAAGTTCCGTGGGTCGCGCTGAGTGAGACTGATGTCGCGGGGAGCTTTTTCGAGTTTCCGCTTTTGTCCAAGGCGGTGTGCAATGCAGCGGGCCGGGAATTACGTTTTGAGGAGGATTGCTGCAGGTCTGCGATGCGCTGCTGATTTCTTGCTTGTTATACCGGTTATTTGCGCCCGGGCACTTGTGCCTTCGTTGCGCGTAGAATGACGGTTAATTAGATTCAAGTTTGTATAAAGGATGGAGGACTGAATTCGAGGCTAATTTCGTTTCTTACCGCACTATTAGCACACAAATAATTTCTCTAATACGTGGGTGTGTGTAGGCACTGTTTAAAGTAGCTGGAAATTAAACAGTGCAAGATTGTTATGAAACTTCTTGCTTTTATATGTATATTTAGATTGGTCTAACCTGATCTATACAAAAATTGCAACTTTACAAAACAAATTATTTTGATTATAGTTTTGTAAAATCGTACTATGATTTAAATACATGGAATGGAATTTAGTGTTTACAAATCCTATACCTCTTCGGAAGGTTTCGTTCATCGTATGACGTGAAATCGTGCACAGGCCAACGTTCCTTCAATAAATAAGGTAATAACAATGGTGATTTAATGTGACATGTGAATCAAGATTATGAGGTTTTACAAGAGTTAAATTAAGTTCTTACCAAATATTTATAATAAAAGAAATTTCAGAATGTCTGCTTTTAACTACAAAAAGTTTTATGGACTCGTAAAAGAAATTTTTTTTTAGGTTTTAAAGGTGCCTTGATTCCCGAAAAATCAATAAATGATCTGCATTTTTATGTATATTCATTATGTGTTATCAAATTTCAAATATGTACATATATGATGATATATGTCAGATGAAATCATGTATGAAAATATATATTATGAAAATTTTACATGAACGCGTTTGATTATATTTAATTATATATTATCACGTGTAATAATATATAATCATATATTAAAATATTTAATTCCAACTTTAGTTGGGTAATTAGGTTATATGATTCTTATTAATTTATTAAAATGGTACTAAATTTTATAAAAAAAAAAGAAAACTATATATTCTAACCTCTGATTAAACTGTATTAAGTCAACTAAATTAATGTTCCCCGTGATTGTTTGCTTAGAAAAATACAAAGAATATATTTAGATCTACAATGTAAAATATTGTAAAAAATGAGCGGGATATAACTTTGTCAATATTATTTTAAAATAGATGAGTGAAATGCATAATGTAGCTTCGATCGTATTAGAACTGCGCATATTTGAACAAAATTTTTTCCTCATAATAAATTTTCGTGAAAGTATTAATATAAGTGCAGTTTTTTATTCATTTTGTAATGGTCAACGAATTAATGAGATATAACACGACCAACTAATTTAATACGTATAAATCTGGTATTCTAACCTCGAAATAATGTTTTTTATTTATTATTATTTAGATAAAAAGTTTTCCTCGTGTTTAAATCGATCAAAAAAATGTACACATGTTTAATAAAATAATCTTTACTTGAATGTGAAAGAATTTCCGAGATAAAACGCCGACTTTTCGAATAAGAAAATAAAATCGATTTTTTAATTTTCTTTTCGAGTCTCAATTTAGTTCCTCATGAAAAAAATTCATGAAGAAAATTGTGTATGTAGTTTCTAAGGCTGCTCATTCACTCACACAAAAATTAGCGAGATAAAACATCTAGATAGGGCTACAAAAATCATCCCTTACTTTTAGTCTGTTTTTAGCCTTATTAAGGATCAGCCGTATTTTATGCACGTCAGATACTTTGTTTTAGACCTTAACAAATAGATTCACACAAAAATTGAAAATAGTTCGACGAATGTTCCCAACTTCACCTACATAAAATAAGAACTTAATATAAAATTTCCAAATAATGATATTGTATTCTTGTCATAATGTATAAGCTTTGTGTTTATTTGGATTAATTTTGTTTTTCTGCTTCATTTGGTACTTTTTCTGCCAAAAATATTTACGCTTCATCTATTGGAATACCAATAATAAATACCACTATTGTGTATTTACATTTTCCTCCGTCGAAATAACATTCTCTTTGTTCTTCGCAAAGCGAGCTCCAAAGTCGATATTTTCTCTAAAAATAACAGAAAAACAATTGCCTCGTCAATTTCAGTCAAGCAAAAGCCACTTTACTCTACCTTAAACGCGCATTTAACGTCAAAACACTTCCGCAGCTCAGAATGAAGAGAAAGAGCTCCGATAAAAATAAAGCGTAAATGCTCTAATAAAGAGATTTTGATTGTGGAAACGTAAATTCGAGCTTGAGCCAATTAAAACGTGGCGTCGGAAGGAAGCAAAGTGGCGGGGTTAAAGAACACGAGAGTACTCTCTCTCTCTCTCTCTCTCTCTCTCTCTATTTCGTTCTCTCTTTCTAGCGAAGTAACGAAAAATAAAAACGAGAGAGCGAGAATGAGATCTAGAGTTCGGCAGGAGAGAAAGACGAGGAGAGAACGAGCTACTGGCGAGGAACGTCGCCGACAATGGCTCGTCAAACGAGTCAATAAAGTTGGCCGTAATGAAGGCAGCACGCGCGTTCTAGCACAATTAACTCGATTCACAGGGACGTCGTGACGACCCGGATAGAGAATGAGAGAGAGGGGGGGCGGTGGAACAGAAGAGATGCCTACCTCCCGGTATACGTGTATAATCGTGCCGCGCGGGCCGACGCTTATAAATGAATGAAAGCCCCGCGCAGTTCGTGTCTCATCCGCGCTGAATACACATCGCGTACGCGCACTTATACGAAGTTTACCGAGAACGCACTTGCACGCGGATTGCTCAGGTCGTAAAGCGTGTTTTCATGATACTTGACTTCCCCTTTTTCAAAATGAGAGGGGGATTTAAAGTATTGGCATTTGCTGAGCTACGTGATAACCGATAACAAAGTGAGTTAATCGAGTAAATCGGAGAAATAATTGCGCAATTAATACGTATCGAATTGGATATTTTAATAAAGCAAAGAGAGAATAAATTACAAAATTAATAAGATTTATATCTGTAACATTTTGACTAACGAGAAGTAGAGAAGAGTCGAGGAAGGACACATACGGCCCATGAAAAAATTCCCTGGAAGTTTAAACTTGAGCAAACGCCGGAAAATGTTTGAAACCAATTTTATATTTTGAAGTACCTCAAAATCTTCATTTAGTAAAAAATTTTAACCTGCGGAAAATTGGGGAAAAATAAAAGATTTTTGAAATTTCATGAATAACATTAAGAGTATATCTATGTGTATGACTTGCAATTGTTCCAGGGAGATTTACCATAAGCCGTGGGCATCCTCCTTTGCCTTGCAAACGAAATATTTGAAACGGACATTACATTATAAAAAAATCTACATTTTCATAAATATTAAAACGGACTTGACTCTTCTAAGTACAGGTAAAGCTAAACAAATTTCGGTATAAGTTTGCGGCGTAACCTGAGTGGTATAATTGTATAGAAATTAATATAATGTCCGCGTGTCTGACTAAACTCGGAGTTTATCTACTTGTGGGTATATATATACTGGATGAGTATACTGCTTTTGTTAACTCGCAAACTTTAACCAGAAAATTAACATTCACTGCATTAAAATGTATCGAGCTTATTAAAATTCCTGAAAATTTATGTTGGTACACCTTTGATGGCATGTTTGTTCATCGATGTAAAATGGCTTATTCTCTGAAGATGTACTTATTGTATAAGTATACTCAAAGAAAAGCCAGAAGAACTCCAAACTCGGACTTTTTTAATTTCCTGCTCAATCAGTAATGGCCGATATCGAGTCCATAAGCTACCAAAATATCATATTTACATTAGTTTGACTGTTGCTTTGATTGATTCACAGCTTGACATCGCAAAAATCGAATTCTTCTATTCCAAATAGTATTCTTTTGGATTTTACTTACGCGAAAACAGACATTTAACGCATAAAAGTTATTTGTCTATTTCAGTTACAGACAATGATAGCTAACAGTGCAAAAAATATAAAGAAATTTTAAAGCATTATTGAAAAATAAATATTTCTACTTTTAGAGGCTTTTAAACAAACCCCCTAATAAATAGTATTTTAGTCACACTTACACGAAAACGCGTTTTTATATGTCTAAAAATCGTCTATAACTTGACAGTTGTCAGACTGGCGGATGATAAAAAGATTAATGAGTAAAAAGTACTTTACGCCCACTTCTCAAAAATATAAAACTCTGTAAAAATAGGTCTCGAATACGTCCGGGCTTCCCTAAACATATTTAATATAATAGAGGATAATACGTAGTAGCGTTGGTTAATAACATTAATTTTATAAGCGGCATATGTAAAATTAATAAAATACCAAAGTTTACTCATATTTCTTTTCAAATTATTCGAATTAAAATATATTTGCATAAGCTATAACTTGTTAAAGTTTCTTTAAACGACGTCACATCGTTACAAGATTAAAGAGTACCGCACTAACTACTTGACGTCATAAAAACTTTAGATCGCTCGATCATAGTTAATTTGAAAGATATCATGAAAATTCTACAAGCTTACAAAGAAATTATGCTATGATGTACCCAAACATGCTGTTAGATGAAAATGAGTAGCTAATCTTATTGTTAAATTCGAAGAATCGTCTTCGTTTGAAGACGCAGTGTAATTGGAATAAGTATACAATTAAGATGTATTTTCCAAAACTAATATATTTATGAAAAGGCTAATATATTTATATATTTACTGTAATCAAAAGATTACGCGCACCAGGAGAATTTATAATAAATATTTTAAATTTCTTATTTTAAGTAATTATAGACTTTAATTACACTGAAATATAATTATTTTATATGTACAAAGTTGAAAAAGATTTGTAAACTATACTTCAAGTGTCTCTTGAGAACGCTGAAAACCGAAAGCACCAAAAAATCGGTTCACCTCGCTTGTGTAGCTCGAGATCGTTCCTTTGTTTCTTTTCAATATATTTTAAAATCTATGGTAACGAAGTCTAAAATTTTCACGTAAGCGCTTCTATGGCCTACCGTCCGCGAGGAAAACCTTTTGTTTTTCCTCACCCCGTAATCCCTCCGGTGGCCAATCGGAGGGAATAGCGACCCCGGACTATTCAATCTGATCGCGGCCTACGCAGCGGCAACCACTATATCCGCTGTGACGAAACGCTCCGCATAACAATTAAATAAGACTCCATAATTAATAATTTATTTATTAATCAACCTCTCACCAGACAAACGAGACGATTATAATAAATATATATCACGGGAACATTTACTAATATATTTATTTTTGTTAGTATAAAAAGTACAAAATAATTTCATACTATACTTAATCTTAAATTAGATCTTTGTATGAAATCTTTGTACTGCTTGATTCGATAGGTTATATGATACTTTCTTTGTAAACTTTTTGAGTTTTCACAATTTACCAATTATTAATGAAGTTACAACGCTTCGAACATTCTGATGACGTCACATTCATATAGCGGCACTATTTGACGATCAATCGAACTTATCTCTTGACAGTTCTACTAACACTTATTTCTCACAAAATAATCTTTATAAGAATAAATCTTTAATAATCTAGCCGTTTTGTAGATATTACTAAAAAATTACAAAAATACGTTCTTTGTTCCCCTGCGATGTGGCTTACGTCGCACAACGAAACGTTATGACAAGAACAGAGGCCCCGTGAGGCGGCAACCCGCACCGGCTAGTGTTTTTTCGTTTTCACTCTAAACATGTGGCAGCATCGCAGCGCGAAGCGCTACTACTTATAAAAAGTATCATCTCGAACGAGGCGAGTATAATTAATGTTATATGAGTGTGACGTTATTCAAAGGAACTTATTTAAGCTATAACTTCTTTAGATTTCAATTTTTTTTTTGAAAATTCGAAATAAATGAAGCGTTGACTTATGTTCTTTATCCATATCATGGATATCGTAATGGAGAATGTTGTCATGCAAATACACAATTAAAAAGTTTTTTTTTGGCTATATCTACCGTTGCCATTAGTTGACAGATTCGTCGTTAAATTATACATCAATGTAAGCAATCCAAGCTTTAAGCGCGTTGCGGGGAGAAAGAAACTTTAAATGCGTTTATCTCAAAACATGCTTCTCACGTACCAGCACCACCATAACTAATGCAATTCTTAGCCGATTGTAAAAATTCGACCTGGATTCTATTTGTAATTACATACGTTTCCCCGTTACCAATTATTATGCATTTTTAAATACTCAATTCTTTTTTATGGTCGTTTTTGACAAACATTTTGTTCGCACAAAATAGTTGTCAAAAACGACCGATATATATATATTTTACTATTTAATACTATTACAATAAAGCGCAAAACCTTTTATTACCTTACACTGTATTTACATTACCTCTTAACAAAATGACGCTATAATTAATAAGCACATTGGATGTGTTACTTTTTTAATAATTATATACATAAATAAATTAATATATATCTTCAGCACAAAGAGCAAAAATTTGTTTTCCTTTAATTTGCTAAAATAATCATTATTTAAAAATGGGAATACAGGATTCAAAATATTTTCATATATGCATATGTTAAGTTCAAATTGTTTTCCAAAAAATCAAGTAATACGTGGTAACACGTTTATTTATACATTAGAACTCACTACCATTTTATCTTTGATTAAAAGGATCCCTTAAACCGAAATTTCTTGTACATCTCTTGCATTTATAATGCTCTACGTCGATTCCCACTCCCTGTCAAATCCCTTTACCCATCTCACGGTTCCAACGTCCACTTTCAACACTTTCGCAAACCAAGCGCAGACCACAACTACTCGTACTTTCCATCACTACAACAACTCCAGTGCAGCAGCAGCAGCAGCAGTCACAGCAGCCAACATCGCCCGCAGTCTGTTTGCACAATTCCTTGACGCGCGCGCGCCGCAGATCGAGAAGTCGCTGCAGGACGCAATAATACACTATGATGCATCGGACTAATCGTTGACTCTCGAACGTCCTCCCAAAGTGAGAGAGTGAGAGAGAGAGAGAGAGTTTGACTGCGCAATTAGCGCGCGGAAACACACGCATATGCACGTACATCGGCGCGAGTATCGGCGCTCTGGCGCATATATGTCGTGTGCGGGAGCGAGCGCCAGCGGGGCTTTGCTGCGGCTTGATGCACATGCAGCACGTCGACCGTCGACGACGACGTATGGAAGGAGACATAGTAGGATGAGAAGGAGGACGAGGTAGAGGAGCAAACGGCGAACGTCGCCGCTGGCGGCTATACATAGGTACGACGCTAGACGGCTGCCTGCGGAGTACCGCCGTCGCTCATTCTGTGGGACTCAATCTCTGTCTCTCTCTCTCTAGCTCTTTCTCGCTCTCGCTCTCTCTCTTTCTCTCTCTCTCTCTCTCTCTCTCTCTCTCTTACTCTTGAGATAGTACAGTGCATACTAGGGGAGATCGGGGCTAAGTGAGCCTCTGAGTAAAGTGAGCTTTTCTAATTATATTTGATAATTTTGAAAATTGTAGCTTGGAAAAATTTGAAAATACATATTTTAAAAATCTTCGACTCTGAGATAAAGTAAAATTACATCGGCGTTTATTGGTATCGAAATACAAAAAGTTGTAAAGTTATTCAAGTATTTTCGTGAAAGAGATCAAAATCTTTCCTCTAATTATATAGCTTATTTAATTATATTATGAGGAATACTTGTTTATTAAATATTCTGAAAAAAAGCGAGGTTAAATTTTCTGATTTTGGGACAATTATATTATCCATATATAGTTGCTTATAGTGATATTTGTCAGAACGTTAGATTCATAGATTCAAATTTCTAATGTCGAATGTTGTTATTAAAAGCAGTTATATTTAAGTACAGAACCAAACATTTTTATGGGTTACAAATGAATAATTCAAATCTAAGAATTTGACGTTGTGACAAATTACACTATAAGCGAGTGAACCTCTGAACGACCTGATATGAGCATGATATGAACACGAATGATCATATCAGGAACCTGATATGAACATGAATTATCCATAAAATCTTATGTATTTAAATAAAGATTTCCTTCAATTCAAAGTAAAAATAATAAAATCTAGATTTCTTCACTAGCTTTATCGAACTTGACTCGCTTTTTCTAAATTTCCCTTCACTTCCCAGGATTAATTTTCTTTTTAATTTTCATAGTTTTACCAACTCTCAATATAAGAGTTAGTTTGGTACGATTGCCTGTGTATTCCTACTTACTACGCATCCATGGACATGGTCCTTTCCAATCTTGATCTACATGACATGGAACTTTGTTAGTCCTAATTAAAGCAATGTTAAACTCCCCTGTTATTAGTAAATACGGGGGGCCACTATTTTTATTGCATTCTCAATTTTAAGAAAATATCTCTATGGAAGGTTGTTGTTTTTGGATAAGACAGCAACGTTTCAGAGATATATTTATACCAAAATGAAATTTATATGAAAATCGTGGGTTCTCGTAATTAGTGATGGGTGGCTTTAGCATCGCCATAAGTATACTGATATCCTACCCCCATTTGCTGATACTCCAGTTAGTTTCGATATAAAGTTCGAAACACATTTAATATGTGGATTAAATGATAGTTTTTAATTCACATATATACCTAAATAGTTTTTTTTAACTTTTTGTGGAAAAATATCGGAATTTCAGCGAATAGGGGTACGATGTAATTTTTAGTATAATTCTATGGTACGCACAAAATTGAAGTCTAAAAATAAGATCATCTAAATTCACAAAAAAATCGGTATACTTTATAATAAAAATCAAAATTCTCGACTCACTTTGCCCCGGTCTCTCCTCACACGATAGAGCGCATCGATCCAAGACGCTTTACTTGCCCTACGGTGGAATAAGGAAGTGCAGAGGCTGCTCCTCTGGCTGCTCGCTGCTCCATATACAACGAGACCGCGCTCTTCCTCGCTCCGTCTGACGTCACACACGCGTCCCCTTATGCATACATATCTGAGTAGGAAAATCATTGAGTAGCAAGACATAATTTTGTTGACAAGTTTTTATAATTAATGAGCACGTTAGGACATGAGCATGACTTGTAAAATTGATGATAAATCCATACAGGGGTTATCTAAATATTAATGAGAGATTTTCTAATTAAAATATAGAAAATAACCCTTTCAACCCTTAACTACCGTGATTAAATTTAGTCACGTAACTTTAGATTTAGAGAGGTATCGTCTGTCAGATCCTGTCATGCTAATATTTTGCTAATACCAATGTGTATAATATACAATATTTGCTTTGCAAATATGTTATTAGTATGATACAACACACACATTAGTAATAATTGAAAGCAAGATTAAGGTGAAATAGTACATTGTGCAACAAGGGGAGAAAATCGGAATTTCCTGTGCGAGGATGATGATTGACAAAATCATCATTCGAGCTCTAAAAAGCTATTCCCCCCACCCCCTTACAATATGCCTTGATAAATTAAAATTAAATCTAAAATGGAAATTTTTGCAGACGCGAAGTAAGAGCCTTTTTTACTAAACAATATCTATACCAATATATATACGAACAATATGAAATATTTTTCTTTATTGTTTATAAACATACATATTCACCGATACTCATAGACTTTTGGATACTATACAAGAATATTTGTTGATAATGTCCATTTCTGGCAATGCAACTACCTCAAGTGAATTAGAAAAGGAGTGACGTACACCCACGTAGCAGGAAACGTTGCAGAATAATCTCGAGAAATAATCTCGACACAACCAATAAATGGTCTCAGTACCGCCTCGAAAAATACTTCCCTAGTCTCTAATCAACACGTGACCAAGACGAGATCAAGAAAGTCTTAGCAACAGCGGCAAGCCCTAGAGCGTGGGAAGCTGCCGCTGCATACGTCGCAGTCTGCTCGTTACACACTCGAGGCTACGTGTCCTCGTCCCACTTGCTTGCCCTATCATTTTCTGCGTCGTTAACGACCACGCGGGCACATTAGTACATTACGCATACCTGATGGAGTTAGTATCGCAGCGCTGAATATGGCGGGAAGAGACGGGGGGAGGGCGTACGGGGGACGTAGTTTGGGAGAAGTTGGCGTAATAAGGGACAAGAGGTACAGGGTAGTGGCGATAACGCGAGGTGCAAATGTAAAGGAGGATGCACTGGAAGCGTAATGTATGAACATGTATTGTTTTAATTCATTCAAGTGTGTTATTGTGACAGACTTAATTACTGTAGGATGGCCTCACTTTTGATTTTCACGAAAAATGTTGTACAGATAGTTATAGTTTATATGATGCGATGTATTAGAAATTACTATTTGCAGTATGAACATAACTACTTTATGTAGGAATGGTGAGACTTACTTGCATGCTAGTGCTTTTTACTATATTTGTAGAAGTTATTGTTACATATATATGAAACTCTGAAATTAAATCATATAAAATTTTAATATCTAGTTTAGGAAAAATTGTCATTTATAGAATTTACAAAAAATATATTAATTTGTGCTGAATATTACAGCAAACAGTACTAGAAATTATAGTAATATTTGTTATCTTTTCAGAATACTACCCTTTTGAAGTAAATTTTACGTACTTATTTATCAAATTCACGTTAATAATTTAGTAAATCGTCTTGACTTAGAAAGTCTAACCTCTAAAACTTTGTAATCTTTTGCAACTGACTACGATACTTTTAATTCGATGATACAAGATCATTTTAATTATATCAATAGATGTAAGTTAATTAGAGTTACAACAATGCATAGGTGTATCATTATTTAATGAATAATAACAAGATAAGCATAAGCAAAAACAAAGCCGAGTGTAGCTTATAAGGACGATTTGAAAGGGGGAGGGGGTGGGTAAAAATTCTTAAAACCAGCATGCGTAATTTATGAGTGGCCTTTTACTTGCTAATATAATTGGTCTAATACTTGAAAGCGGTTAAAAACTTCGACTTGGTATTTGATTCTCTCATTTCTCTCTTTGTGTTTATCCACGTCAAATTTATCTACTTTACTGATCTAATACGCACTGTTATTCATTGCTAGTCGAGTTCAAATGTTCATTACTACTAACAAATAATCTGCACCTCTATAGGATCTAACATCAAATAGTACATTATGCAACAGCGGGATAAAGCCGAAAATTATTCCCGCTGGTGGGTTTACTGTCCGAGCAAAGCGAGGGCACTAATCACTCGAGGACCGGCTGTATTCCCGTGTTGTATATAGAACTATTTTTCCGACTAAGCTGTGGCAACTTTATTGATATGAAAAGTGGGACACATAAAAATATTCATTAGATGGCCTGTAATTGCTGTTGAAAAAAAATCAGTATCTGACCTCATATTGGTACGATCCTAATGTTCTTCTTTTTTAAATTCATGTTTTTTAAGTACATTCCAATGCACTAACTTATATTATTTAAATATTATAAACTACAAAGATAAGGCTCCTTAGCATCGGCCATTTTCATGTTTTTACTTTAAAAAAGGGCTAATATTAGAACTAAAAATTTTTACTTTCGCAAGCATAAAGTACATGTTAAAACCTTTAATTTTCCACCGTTTGCATTAAAAAATTCCAAAAGGGACAGACGTGTCAGTAAGTCCAAAATGCTGCAGTAACTTTTTTGCAATAGAGCGCCATTTTGAAATTTGGAAATTAGACCCGTCGTATCTTTGTAGACATATCTAGTGGCATCTCTAGTTGCATTATTAAAAACTTTTAAGACTTTTTTACATATTTTTTTCATGCTCAAACATTTTTGAAAATTTCCCTGTCTACGGACAATTTGAATTACTAAAATTGAATTCTTAACTTTCGAAAGTGATAATCCTATACCAAATTTAATTCTAAACATCTTTATTAGTGTGACTTTTTTTCATGAAATTTATATTTAGCGAGTCATTTCAATAAATGTAGAAAATAAAATATTTTGAGGTTACGTTTGGCTTAAATAATCACACTTCCGGTCCAGATCCATGTACCAGAAATTAGGGTTGTATTTTAAAGGTCAAAAGCTATCTTTTGACGCCTTCACATTTCTCTTAACTGGAATTCTGAATTGGAACTCCCTGACGCCCCGATTATTAAGGATATAAGAACAAAAAAAATAATAAAGAGAGATAATTTGTTTGACGTATTTGATGCTATAATTGATTGCGGCTGTTCCAATATAAGGACGCTATTTTTTCTAAATTAACTGTAGAATATCATATAGCAAACTAATAATAGACGGTAAATTTCAAAATCAACAAATTAGAAAATATTGATTTTTTATCTGTATAAAGTTTATATAATTAGAAGGAACAAAATTAATAAAACTCTAGCCTTTTCTGGTTGTAATATTTATATAAAATGCTACATAAAATTATTAGAGTGTAAACAGGTTTTGAAAAACATTGCACCATAAATTTTCTTTGTTCGTTGTTAATATTGATTTTTCAAAATAGAACATACGTGAACTTACATAGACTTCACATTTTTGCCTTATAAAAATCTTTAGAGAAGTAAAAACAATTTTCTGAAAGTATTCATTTTTAGATCGTGTAATGTAGCAAAGGATAAAATGTATTATTTCCGAATTATAAAATTAGATACTCCTAAATTGCTGGTAACTTACGGTCTCTCATTTCGTCACCTACATTTTATCGTAATTTTGATCGATCGTAACTTTTCATCGGAATATCCTCAAAAATGCTGAGACCCCTCAAATCAAAGGCCTTAATGGCATCTTTCTTTTGGATATACATAGAATTATCCGTAATGTATAACACGTCACGTAAATTACGTCAGAATTTAATAGTATGATGTTTACTTTAGGTAGAAAAAGCAAGCTGGCAGAAAATGCACAGTCATGCTATAAGTTCAATAAATAGAACCAAACTAAGTGCATTGTTTTTTGAGGTATTTGAACTATGTTTCCTTAAAGTTAGAGATTAAAAGGGGAATACAGAAAAAAGTTACAGAGGTGCAAACTTGACGATTTTCGAAAAAGTACCTATCTGCTATAGGTTGTATCTTTGTTATACCGTTACTCGTAACGAATTGGAACGTACTAAAAAAGGAATTAAAGGGTTTTCTAAGACGAAAAAATGAATTTTGTTTTGATTAAAATGGTTGAGGTGCGTGCGTGCGTGCGTGTTTGCGTGCGTGTATGTATGTGTGTGTGTGTGTGTGTGTGCGTGCGTGCGTGCGTGTGTGTGTATGTGTGCGTACGTGCGTGCGTGCGTGCGTGCGTGTGTGCGCGTGTGTGTATCTGTGCGTGTGTGTGTGTGGACGTGGATGAGGATCAGCAGGAGAAAAAAGAATTTTGTAAAAAAATTGATTTTCTTTCTCTGACTATAACTCAAGTAAATCGGTAGCATATTATCTGAAACTTTACAAAAATGTAGCTGTTTACTATCTCATGACCTTTAGGCTTTTTCAGATCATGAGATCTTTTTTTTAGATATTGAGGTTATGTGTTTTTTGAACTCATTTAATTAAAATTATACGTTATTAAGGATTCTTTGAATGAAGTCATACCGTTTTCAAAGATTTGTCTATAATATCTTCTTCAATCTTGAAGATATCGTAAAACTATGATTATTTTATTATTATAATTTAATTTTGTCCATGAGTTATTATAAACTCAGGAATGATATAACTGTTTAAGGTATCAAAAATGTTTAACTAAAATTAAAATGTTGTTATGAAAATTAGCAGGAAAATAAAATTATTTCCAAATTCAATTTTGTCAAGAAATTTAAATTAGAAATTTGAGTTTAAGTCGGAAAATTTGAATATCCAGAAGTGAAAAGGAATATTGCCTTTAGAAGCAATTATTACTGAAACTTTAAACCTGCTCTTTAATGATTTTCCATTATCGAACAAATAATATTTACTAACTTTTACATTAAAATTTACCTCAATATCAATAAAGTACTGAAGGCAATTTAGCTGATTTTCATTTTACTATGTACGAAATTTATTAAAATCTCTTTTTCACATTTTCCACACGGAGGTTAATTCGCTGTCTCTTTACTATCTATCTTTCTTCCTCACTTCCGCTATTGTTCATTCTCTCTTCTATCGCTATCTCCATCCTTCTCTATCTTCCGGAAAAACAGTTCTCTATCCGCATAGTCTTTTAGCCCCGGCTCTCTCTCTCTCTCTCTCTCTCTTTCTCTCTCTCTCTCTTTCTCTCTCTTTCTCTCTCTCTCTCTTTCTCTCTCTTTCTCTCTCTCTCTTTCTCTCTCTCTCTTTCTCTCTCTTTCTCTCCCTCTCTTTGTCTCTCTCTCTTTCTCTCTTTCTCTCTTTCTCTCTCTCTCTCTTCTCCCTTCATTTCCTCGTTTGCTCTTATTTGACGTTATCTTGCTAGTTTCTCGGTCCTCCGGGCGATAAGGAATATTTCTGGAAGACCTCTCGCTTACTCGATCTCTCTCTTTCTTTTCCTAAGTGGCGATTGTTTTAACGGCTTGGGACATTGAGGGCTCTTTTGTTTTTTCTTCCCTACTTCTTGTTCTTCTTTTTCCTTTATCTCTGGCTCTCTTTCTCTCTCTCTCTCTCCCTCTCTCTCTTTCTCTCTCCCTATTTCTCTCTCGATTTGTATCCGAGATCGAGCTTGATAAAGGAAAGAGGAGAAAAGCTCGGGGTTATTGAATTTTGTCATAAAAATATTTCAGTTCGCACGTTGATTAGGTAACCTCCTTTACGTGTATGCTGACGCTGACCAGCAACTTTTTTCCTAAATGAAGGCAGAATACGTTTAGAAATATTTAATGATAGATGGAATTTTATTTCTAGCTTAGTGTTCTTCAAACGTAAATTTGTAATATCTTGTAGTTATCTTGTTATACTCTTGTTATGCTCGTCACTCTCTATCAGCTCCCAATGGCCGTAAGGGTTCCTCACTTTAGGGGGAAGCCGCTACTTATGAGCATGTCTCATCGGCGACAACTGTCCATCGAAAGCAGCTCTAAGGCTCGTAAAGGGGTTAGCGCTGCATCCTCCCTCGACTCAACGTAGAAGCGCCGTAGTGAGACTACGAAGCCAAGTAGTCAGGACCAAGATGACTACGGCCATGCTGACATGTCACCTGCATGGTCAGCCGGACATGCCTCAAAACCCGTGCCGAGACCATTTCCGGCACTCTCAGTCGGAACTATAGAGCACCACTACGCTACAATCGACGCATTGCTCTTTCAAACTGTAACCTTGGTTGACGCGCTCCACGGGCTTACAACAATCTGAATGGAACATTATATGCAAATTTCATCTGTTAAACTATAATCGGTTTTATGAAATAAACGATAATTACCTAACAGAAAAAAGAATATTTCAAATATAAGAGGTATTTATGAAGTTGATATTGAAGTTATATTTGCCTTGATTGTATTTATTATTATAAACATTAAAGTATTTGACACAGAAGCTTACAATATGTATAATTTTAATTAATTACTCAACAGTTGTAATTATAAATTTTCTGCACCGTAGATATAATTGTGTTGAATGCACTTTTGTCATTTTAATAAGAGAGGTTGGATAAAAAATCTTAATTTGTATGTATCCAACGTTAAAATAATTGACCCAAATAATATAAAATATAAAAATTTTAGTAAAATAATAAGAAAGACGATTTCTTAAGTATAACCCGCATCAACTTTAAGTATTATGGTAATAGAACAAACAAGATAAATAAAAGTACCTTACAGAAATTACTTTTTTTAAGAGGATTTTTTATCGTTTACTTTAATATGGAAAATTCATAAACCTATCAGTCATATAATATTTATTTCCTACATAAAATCTGATTCTAGAATATAGGTTAAATGTTGTGTACGTAAGTCTCTTGTGATAAATAGTAGTAGCGGAGAACTGGAAAAATTCCACTGTTCCTTTCTGTTCACGTTTCTCCCACACATTCGGGCAAAAAAAAAAGATTTGCCCGCAATAAATTTACTAAGTGTAAATCTTTCTTTTGATTTGTGGCTCTGTATGAGTAAAAGAGAAAAATAAAAAAGAATCTTCAAAGTATTTTTGTTTTAACTGTCAATCATAAAGACTTATAATACGTTATAGGTATTATTACATTTTTTTCTAAAAAATATTAAGTATAATTTTAAATATTAATTTGTTTATTTTAAAAATAAGTTTTATAGTTACATGAGGCGGATATAAACAGTGTGATATTATAAGGGAATGTCCCTAGGTAATAAAGTGATCTCAATTTTAAACCTTTTTACTATTATTGTAAGTTTATAAGTTTATACATAATCCTAGAGTTTTAGATATAATTCTCTATCTAAAATTAAATATTAAAAAAAAATGTCCTAGATAATTTTTACTCTTTTTGCTTAAACAAAGAGAAAGCTTTGTAATGGTTTCGAAGACCGAGACTTTGATGAATTTCGATGTTTTGAAGATCGCTGAATTAGAATACGTTGGTTTTCAAAATGTCTGTCTGTCTAACATAGTACTGATTAGATTTTGGAGTTAAAGGGTCGAAACTTGCTGTATATTTTAGAAAATATTTAAACTTAGCAAAATTTGTAATAATTAAAAATTTTTTTTATTGTTTTATGCGTTAGATATGTTGAAAAGATGCATAAATTTGTAATAGACTTAATTTCCTTTCAAATGATGTATCTTATAATATATTATCAATATAAATCGTCGCGTCGCTATTATAAACTTATTTAAAATGAGTCTTATTTAACTATAAAAATAGATACGAATTCGCGCAGCACGTGGCTGGTACTATTCTCACGGGTCTAACCCACGCGGCCCTTTTACTACTGACGTCAAAAGGTACCGTCACGTATTTACGAATATACCGATAATTTTATCGCGAATTACAAGAATCACTTAGCTGTGTTGTGGAGATGATGCGTCTCGATGGCTCTTCTCACTCGGGCCTGAGGAAGTTCTCCTTCGAAAACAATGACGCTTCTACGACGAGTTAGACGCCCTTAGATCACTCGCTGTACACCAGAAGTTGCAAGACTCTAGGCCTTGCTTTGGAAGATTATATGTGAGCATTGTGCTAAAGCAGTTAGAAGCGATTTTTTAACTGCATAGTTCTTAGAAACAAGTTGATTAAAATACTTACCCTTTAGTTTTTTGGAATGCTTTTTTCTGACTCGGTCTTTATTTATTAGTAAATTCAATAGATTTTCTATTATGCCAGTCCAAAGTAAGAAAATTGGAAAAATTATGAAAATTCAAGATGGATGACACGCAATAGCGCATCTATAATTCGGAAAATTTAATTTTTCTCCATAAAATACGATTTTCCCATTTATTTTATCTCTTAATTTTTTTATTCTATTTATTATGAATGTTGTATCAATTAATTTTAAGGACATTATATGAAAATCCAATCTGGCAGGTCTTTGTGCCGATATAGTTTCAGCGATCAAGCCGATCAAAATTGTCAAATATTTGCTAATATTTAATGAGATTTACATCCTGCTACAATACTTATATATAATAAAAAAAAGGTTAGAATTGAGAATTCACTCTAATACTATTTTAAAGTACAACTTGTTACAGTAAAGTGTTAAATTAAAAATACAATTCTCTTAGTTTATTCTGATTTTTATTAAATTTCAATTGCCATATCGGAAAATCTATGAAATTTGCAGAAAATGAAAGGTTGAATTCGTGAAGAACATTTTCAAAAACAATGTTCATTTTAATATCACTACTAATTGTTCTGATATAAAAATTTTTCTCCCAAAAAATTAATTTTAAATTTCTATATCTCTTATTAATTAGTATTTTAAAAAATATGTGCTTTATCATTGGTTTATCAAAAGATAAGTTTTTATTAAAAGTACACATTTAGTTTAAATTACATTTTTCCACGTCTCCTTAGAGATATTGTTGTAGGCGCGTTGGGTTTAAATTATTAAAAATTTACTTTTCTAAAGAGGAAGCTTTCACTCTACTCAGAAGTGAAAGATTTCCACTCTTTTTTAGAGTTAAAAATCAACTCTAAGTAGATTGATTTATTTCACTCCAACAGGTTTAGCATGTAATTGAATCGTTTATACGTATCATTTTTACCCAGATTTATAAGAAATAAAACATAAAAAATACTGATATACATTATTTCATTAATCTTCAAATACCTTTTCAATCAATATTTCAAAATATCAATGGAAAAATTATAAACAAAAAAGAAATATCACCATATAATTTTAAACTCTTTCAAATGCAAAATGAAGCAGTCATAGAGCCCCCCTCGACTCAGTGGGTAAGACGCTTGCTTATCTATACATGACACTCCAACAGTCGAGGTTCGATTCCCGGTGAAAATTCTCGAGAATTTTCTCTTCGAGTTTTTCGTCGTGAAAAGATCTCCGACTATGCATTGTGCTTTGATGCATGACGTATGCGCTCATATAGCCTCCTGAAAAGTCTCTGAGATGCTAGTAAGCAGGTCATGGGTTTCACTCCATCGACATCACACAACACAACAAACAAGTAAATAAAACACAAATGTAAAATACAAAAACACATATGCATTGTGATATATAGGAGTCCCAAAAAAGAGGGGACACATGGCTATTAGATACAAAGAAAGAAAGAATTAAACAACCATATTATTTCTGAAATACAAAAATAATTTACCTTATCGATTTCAAAATATCGTAAAATCAAAAAATCATTGTAAAACAAAAACGGATCGATAAATCTAAAAATTTATTTATAATTCAGAATCTTCATTAAATAACGAAAAAAATGAGCCTTGGTGTGCAAAGATTGACCGCGTCGTTCTCGAGATATAAACGATAAAAGAAATTGAAAAAAAAAGAACATAACCTCAAATAACTTGGAATGTAAAGGTCGTTATAATCTAGGCTTCTAACAGTCTCAAGAGATAGTAAAAAGCTTAACTTTCATAACAGTACTATGTTAACAAACTCTTTTTAACAAGGCTGGGATAAAACTTCAGAATTTTCGTATCTATATAACCTACAATAATTGTAGATAGGATTGAAGATAAAATCAATATATTACTGCGAAATCTTTTCCTTTCTGTAATAACGGTTTCTTCATAACACATTGCTATGGTTCTTTAGTAGCTAAAAACTGTATACCAATGATCACTATATGAAAACTTTCGATTTAAAGGAAATAAGCTGCTCTAAGTTACTTTCAAACCATTCAACAGAAACTCTCGTGTACTTATTCAACTCCTTATACAATTCAGTCATCGTGACTCTCAGTACCAGCAGGCAGCGCGGCTTTCATCAAACCTAATTTCCCGCCAACCAAAAGAAAAGCACGCACCCAAGTATTACCCCGTGGCATCAGCTATAAATTCGCGCCTAAATCCGCAGCGTCTTAAATAACTCGCGCACATCGCGGCGCGACAGTCGCGCGGCGCTTCTCTCTCTATCTCTCTCTCTCTCTCTCTCTGCACCGTACGCTTATAAACAAGAAACGTCCATAATTCAAAACTAATCCAACCGGCCAGAGCCGCGGCCATTAATCATCACGCCCTTAAAAAGCGCAACACTGCGAAAACGGTACGAAACGAACCAAAAAAGCGCCGGTAACAACTGGCTGCTGCTGCTGCTGCTGGGCAAATGAAACCAAACAAAAAATAAAATCGAGATGCAGCAGCCGTTTCGTCGTCACCTGCTGGCGCAAAAATCCTCGTGCAGGCAAAACAGGCCATACCTAGAACAGCGCGCGCCGGATAAAGCGAGCGAAACAACAGACGGAGTGAGAGAGAGTTTAGTCCGAAATTTGTCCGGGGGTTCTTATACAGCCGGGCGACAATGGAACGAAGTCGTAATTATTTGCTGAAAAGGCCTTTAACCGCGAATTCGCCTAGCCCTACCGCGTGTGACTATATATACTCCGGCAGTCAGTGCTGCTTGCTGATGGAGGGAAGAGAGGGGCGATGTAACGCTGGATGGGTTTAGCCGAGGAAATTGCGAGAGGGCGACCGGAAGTGCAGTATAGCGAGACGCAGCGTATACGCGGGGGATTCGGTGTCGAGCTCTCGAGATAGCGGTTTATTTAAACAATGACTTTTATAGGTAACTTTAAGTTGTACTACTATTTTACGTGTATCAGACATAGGAATAATAAAAATATTAAGCATGTTAAAAACGTAACATAATCTGAATACATGACGTTCAGTTATAGTTGACACTACGCGTTGTTACGATATGAATAAATTTATAATATTGCTCTTCGTGTTTATTAATAATAAATAGCATCGTTTAACATTGACTTTAAGAAAATCTTGATATTTGTTCAATAGTAAACTAAAATATTTGTCAGTAGAGGGACCATTTACTCTAATCAAGAATTTAAAGAACTTTTGTCAATTTTTTTAATGTTTTGATAAATTGGTATTTATATTAGGAATTGTTTAAACATTATCTTATCTTAGGTATAATGATATTGAAGCATACAAGGAATTATTGTTATACGTATTCTGGAAAAACGAAGCAGTTAAAAATTAACGGCGTCGATTGCCTTTTGTATTGCGATGCATTTGTATGGCCACTTTACCAGCCGATAAACGTCAACGAAAGTTTTTTACGCTGATATACGTGGTGTCTTTACGTATATGGACTGCTAATAAATCAGATTCTATGTGCTTCCGCGCGTAAACATGACACTATATTATAATTAGAGTCATAGAGTTATATTAGTCTCTTAGTATTTATTGATACAATACATGTTCTGTAGGGTTACGGCGCCCCAGAATAACGTATGCAGCGTGATACCGTATAGGTGGCCATATTATCTGCATGGCCACAT